>OZ024911.1:16790039-16840461 GCA_964017125.1 Flabesymbios commensalis
TAATTCCATTTTCCCGGATGGAAAAAAACCTGCACTAAAACACTCGAAATACTTATCAAATAAACAATATTTGAACAAATAAGAATAAATCTACAATAAATTGTTACTACCGGCTGTTTCTGACGACTACTATAATATACATGTGACACTAAAAGTTATAAAATTAAGATTATCTCAACTTTCTCTCATATCCATTGGAAAAGTTAAGATCCTAACTTAAGATCTTAACTTTTTCAATGGGAAAGAGATAAAGTTAAGATAATTCTATTTTTATGATTTTTAGTAGGATTGTCCCCTGAAAATAGGTCTGCAGTGTGTTTTGTGTTTGTTGTCTAGGCGGTTCAATGTATGGCGGGCGAAAGGTTCAGCAGGCTCACCCAATCGGCGTAGAGCAATACCTGGATCTGTTTGACGGAGCTGCCATCGATATGCAATTATCCAACTCTACAAAGAAAGAAGATCTCATAAGTAAGTGTGATTAAACAAACTCTCTATCTATAGCTAAACTAAACATAATGCATGACCACCAGTTAAAACGTGTTATTAAACAACTGGTCTATCTAAACAAACTAACAAGAACGCATGGCCACCATGTAGACCTATAGGCCTAAACCTGTGATTAAAACAACCAGTGTAACTAGACAAACTAACAATAACTCATTATTTGGAGCAACACTTAAATTGATCAAATAAACACAAAATAAGAAAGCTCATTACTTGTAATAGCAATTAAAAAATTAAAGAAACAAAACAATGAGAGAGCTAATTGATATGTGTGACTAACTAACTAACTAACTAACTAACTAACTAACTAACTAACTAACTAACTAACTAACTAACTAACTAACTAACTAACTAACTAACTAACTAACTAACTAACTAACTAACTAACTAACTAACTAACTAACTAACTAACTAACTAACTAACTAACTAACTAACTAACTAACTAACTAACTAACTAACTGACTAACTAACTAACTAACTAACTAACTAACTAACTAACTAACTAACTAACTAACTAATCAACTAACTAACCAACTAACTAACTAACTAACTAACTAACTAACTAACTAACTAACTAACTAACTAACTAACTAACTAACTAACTAACTAACTAACTAACTAACTAACTAACTAACTAACTAACTAACTAACTAACTAACTAACTAACTAACTAACTAACTAACTAACTAACTAACTAACTAACTAACTAACTAACTAACTAACTAACTAACTAACTAACTAACTAACTAACTAACTAACTAACTAACTAACTAACTAACTAACTAACTAACTAACTAACTAACTAACTAACTAACTAACTAACTAACCAACCAACCAACCAACCAACCAACCAACCAACCAACCAACCAACCAACCAACCAACCAACTAACCAACTAACCAACTAACCAACTAACCAACTAACTAACTAACTAACTAACTAACTAACTAACTAACTAACTAACTAACTAACTAACTAACTAACTAACTAACTAACTAACCAACCAACCAACCAACCAACCAACCAACCAACCAACCAACCAACCAACCAACCAACCAACCAACCAACCAACCAACCAACCAACCAACTAACTAACTAACTAACTAACTAACTAACTAGTGTAACTAACTAGTGTAACTAGCCAAACTAACAATAACACATTATTTGGAGCAACATTTAAATTTGTCAAAAAAACACAAAGTAAGAAAGCTCATTACTTGAAATAGCATTTAAAAAAATTAAAGAAACAAAACAATGAGAGAGCTAGTTGATATGTGCATTATGATATTTTAAACGAGAGTTACAGTTGCATAGGATTCTCTATGTAATACACGGGATTGACGTCCATGTAATTTTAACGACCACTTTGTAGCTTTATAGGCCCTAGCTAATGTCTATCTGGGGCTCAATTTAAATGTTCACCCGCGTGACTGTTGTGTGTCGCTATCTCGACACACAACTTCAAGTGGATGAAAGTTACACGCATTTGTTTAATTTTAGAGCAAGCATTTGTAAATCTTAATGCATTAGCGCATTAGCGGTGTAAGGATTTTAACATATTTAACTAATTCAGCATTAACTAGTAACCGATCCAAGGGTTTTAGAACGCCCCATCGCTGAAAGAGTAAACTATTTCTAATGGCCGTAGACCCATAACATATCGATGGTCTAAAACAATAGTGGGTCAAGTCGACTTGACAGCGAAATTGTGTTTATCTTTTTGCTTAGAACTACAGTCTGCTAAATCCACTTATCAGCATGTAGACTTGGACTTATGATGATGAGACACACAGCGATTGGAATTTGACAGTAGATCAAGTGAAGTTATCAGAGTATTTTTTTACCTGCAAAAATGATTTACAGAAGCAAAATTGGGATCAACAAGACACCAAGTTAACTTAGCGCTTTGTTACACCAGGAACACAGAATATACAGAGATTACTCCTAGATTAACGATAAACTAAGTCCAGGCGTTTCCCCTGTGTTGTCTCCACATGTCTCAGAATAAGAATGCGCTAAGTGCACTTGCACCGTTGTTCTCCCAGAAACAGAGCCCATAAGCATATAACACGAGAATAACAATGTGTCAAGTCGAATTGGTCCAGTGTTGAACATATATTATGCTGATATGTGCTCCTTTTCCCAAGAATAACAATGTGCTAAGTCGATTTGATCTGTTGTTTTAACCTGAATTTGGAATAAAATCAAACTTTATAAATATTATAGATGACTTAGCTGGTTATTATTCTAAAGGCCAAAAATGTCACTTAGCACACTATTGTTTTAACCCATCGATATATATTCAAATAAAGCTAACTAAGACATTTATGATGATTTCAAATTTAAAAAAACCTATGAACTCCATGTTGGAGTGATTATTGTGCAGAGGAATGAACTCATGAATAAAATGGCGATACATCATCACTTATTTGAAAAGGCAAATGTACTAATATGTTTCAAACGTATTCATGATTTAGGGGTTTTGTCGAGTTAAAATAATTCAAAAAATCCGAGAAAAACTCGGAAGTGGGTGGGTGGGTCAAGCCCCAACTCGGATTTGAATTTTCTTTGGAAATTTTGTGTTTTTTCGTGTTTTTTGTGTTGTTTTCATGTTTCAAAATGTTTCCAAAAAAAATATATAAAAAATGGTTAATGGGTTGGGTGGGCGGGGCCGACTAATCAGAGTTTATCTCAAATTTTATTATTTTTTTTAACTTGACAAGACCCCTTATTGGTCGTGTTCCTCACATTTGCACGTGTCATATAATTATGTGCATACCCAGCAAACACGAAAAATTGACCCAATGTCGGGGTTAATGTTGGACCAGCGTCGAAGACGATGGGCCAACATTAGCGCGACATTGGGTCAACGTATCCTGTTTGATGAGAACAAGTTTATCTCATGGGCATGATCTCCTATAAATTATGAAATATGTATTTTATTACATAGGCCTAATAATGACGCTATGCAAACTACAAGCTCATCAAAATCAATACCTACAAAATGAGCTGCTACACGACGTTACTCGATTTAGTTGAAAAAAATCATATAGTTAGGGGGGGGGGGGGTTTCAGGGGGTCAGAAAATGACCTCAATGACCCCGAAAAAATTAAACCCACTTTTTTTATTTTTAGCACCCCCAAGATAATCAACAATAAAATCAATTTATACATCAACATCTAGCAAATAGGGTACGTATAGACATACACTATAGGGGCATATTGCCACGCTCATGCCGCTATGTAGTGCATGCAGGCGTCATAATTTTTATTGTCTGTAAACTTTTTCATTTTTTGCAAATTGTAGTGTGTTTAAAGCATCAATTTTATATGCGGTAATTCATAATTATTTTTATACCTAACAATTTTAAGAAACCGAAAGTCATTACCAATATGACCATTTTGCCCTTTGGAGGCCCTAACTGCAATAGTCAAAACGCGACTTCCGACTCATTTTGCCAGATCGGGTCACATTTGATATGAATAAATAATAAATTTTGAGGATTTGTTTTATATTTGTAATGTAATATATCGTCTTGAAAAATATATATCCTGGCATAACATGTATAAAGAATCATGTAAACGAATATTCGTATTGAGACATTGGTCATTCATTTAGAGAAATTGTATTCTCTGGTATTCTAAAGGATTCTCTATGGAAATGCAGCACTGACATATAGCAACGTACTTCCCGGTCAACTCTACTCATATTTAAAAGACAGTTTAGTGAATAAAATCCATGCACATTATTTGTTCTCCAGTTGATGGAAGTCCTTCTACATTCTGGGATTTCACGTATTGGAAATTGTTGCCGAACATGAATAAATTAAGTGAACCTCACTACACAACTCCTCATTATCTGAAAGCTCTGCAACCCAACGCAAAGTTTATTATCATACTAAGGAACCCCACTGACAGGTTAGTGTACAACCCAACGCCAAGCTAAATCATCATAGTGAGGAACCCAACAGACAGGTTAGTGTACAACCCAACGCCAAGCTAATTATCTTACTGAGGAACCCCACTGACAGGTTAGTGTACAACCCAACGCCAAGCTAATCATCATACTGGGGAACCCCACTGACAGGTTAGTGTACAACCCAATGCCAAGCTAAATCATCATAGTGAGGAGCCCAACAGACAGGTTAGTGTACAACCCAACTTCAACGCCAAGCTAAATCATCATAGTGAGGAACCCAACAGACAGGTTAGTGTACAACCCAACGCTAAACTAATAATCTTACTGAGGAACTCCACTGACAGGTTAGTGTACAACCCAACGCCAAGCTAATCTTCTTACTGAGGAACTCCACTGACAGGTGAGTGTACAACCCAACGCCAAGCTAATCTTCTTACTGAGGAACTCCACTGACAGGTTAGTGTACAACCCAACACCAAGCTAATTATCTTACTGAGGAACCCCACTGACAGGTTAGTGTACAACCCAACACCAAGCTAATTATCTTACTGAGGAACCCCACTGACAGGTGAGTGTACAACCCAACGCCAAGCTAATCATCTTACTGAGGAACTCCACTGACAGGTTAGTGTACAACCCAACGCCAAGCTAAATCATCATAGTGAGGAACCCAACAGACAGGTTAGTGTACAACCCAACGCCAAACTAATCATCATACTGAGGAACCCAACAGACAGGTTTGTTTCTTCTGGGTTGATTATCCATTATTACATGGGTAGGACTATTACTCATTTTAATAAGCAAAACTGCCCACAACGCGGAAATGCGTCACATGGTAGATATTGTTTAATCCCACTTTGCCTCATTATTCTGTTCAGACATGGACAAATTGAGCGATCATAATTCGCATGTCATTCAGTAATTTCCATTCCCCAGTGCTCTAAACCCAATTCTAAATTCTGTCAAAACAAAGACCTTGTTATCGCATCTTAGGCCTGTAAGGAATAAAATCCCTAGATATTTTTCCGTTAACAAAACCGCTCGAAATCAACGGTTTCTGATTCAAAATGGCGCCCGTGGACAGAGATGTAAGTCTGGTTGATGCGGGTCCATTATTTCCATAGTTCCCACCACAGCGTCCTCGGTTTGGATTGTTCAAGAAAGATGATCACATAGGCCTATATAGTTCTACGTATATGCCCGGAGAAACCCATTAAGCATTTTTTACCAGTGTCAGATATGTCCCTTGTGGCTAACTGTGTGGCACAGATTCTATTTCTAGTATCCATAATGTCATTCTAGGCATCACTGACCTTAATAATATTATTCTTTGACCTCAAACCTCCATATATGAACGGCAGAAATGAATACAAGCAGTCATAGGAAAAATACAACTTTTCCATAAATTATCCAATATTTATTTCTGATGTATCGCTACTAACTGACATGTGACGCATAACCTATTTATCACACCAATAATGTCATTCCAAGTATCGGTGACATTAAAAACCTTATTATGTGACCTTCAAACACTATATCAAGGTAAAAAATGACCAGTAGTTGTCACAGTGAAGATAAAACTTTTAGATATTTAAGTGTCCCAATAGCTACATGTGATTTGTCATTTTTCACCAACTTTGGGACACATAATCCATTTCTGGTAGCCATAATGAGATGCTAGGCATCAGTTATCATTTAAAAATAGCTGCAATATGTCATTTTAGACGAATATGGTGACTGTACATCTATGTGTGGACATAAAAGTACAATTGGAGTCCTCAAGATCTTTCAAATCCAAAATGGACATGGATCAAATTCAAACTTGGCGAGTGAATAGAATGAAAATAGAAATCGTTTTTTACAGAGTTTCAAATTATTGGGAATGCAATACCAATAGTATTTTGTCTACTGGATCTTGATAACCTGTTGCTCACGATGTGTTCGCTCCTTTAGAGGCGTGTAACCTTCCCCGCATCATGTTTGCTAGACCCGTTGAGTTGCCACGCTGGGACAGCATTAAAGCAACATTTCTTCAATTTCGTCTGTTTCTGAAGGCGCTTACAATAGGTTAATTAAAATTTAAATGATCAAGGTATATATTTGCGCAAAATATGAACATGGTTCATCAATAACAAGATGGTCTCCATAACCATGGCATAGATGTTTCATTTGTGACCCCCCCGTTGATGTAGCCCAGTCCACTTATTATGCCATTTTTTTATATTTTGGTGACCTGCCCTTTTTCACCCAGGATCCGCCCATATAAACGAGAACAAGTCAATGTGGAGGCAACATAAGCAAGTGAAAACAAGTCGAGCCTCTGCAAATCTTCCAAATCACACACAAGTTATTTCCCATAATTGCCACGTGTATTGATATGAAAATGAAGGTCAAAAAAGCTTATGATTGTAATTTAAGGTTCAGAAATGGGCTCCATGCCCCAACATTAGTGAGAAATGGCATATCACTATTGGACGATGGCGGCCATTTTGGATTGTGCGCTCAACAAAATTTTGCCCACCTTTTCTAGAGAGGCATAGGAGCCTATTTTTTGACAAATTCCTTAATCTACCTAAAACTCTTATTGTCAAACCTCACTTGTCGAAGGTTGGTCAATGAATCATGGTTTTGAGCCCTACGTTGTCGTGAAATTAAAATGTACATTTAAAACTGATGAAGTATTTAGATGTATAGATATTGTTAAATGTATTGGAGTTGAATGGAATGGTTACATATTGACCCTGGTGACAGGGATAGATGTAGCAAGGATATAAATGTAGATAGTTTGGGTGTCACATTTCACAGGCCACTACATCAGAGAGTTCTCCCGTTCTTATCAAAACATTAAGAGTCATAAAACTACCACCGACTATCTCACCTTCTCCTCTCCGGGACCAAAGATACGGCATCTCCCCAAAAATTGGCACAGCGCCAGCTACCACGAATCGTGGTAGAGATCCGGGCGTATGCGTAGAACTGTATATGTCATGTATATGGATCTTTATTATACCCAGAATCACATTAGCCGTCGCGAATTATTTTCGCGAATTTCTCATTTAATTCTCAACCAATTTATATCAAATTTGCGACAACCTTTTCTTATCATTCGGCGACTACACTGAGATATCAGTGACTATTTAATTAGACATGTAATTCCGAGGTAAAGTTAAAAAGGGCGTCATTACTGCCATATAATAGACTCATTAACCCTTAAAGCACTGAAATACTTTCGTATAAACCATGGTGAACAAAGGGTTTTTTTCGTTTTGAAATCATCATAAATGTCTTGGTTAGCTCTTTCTGCTTCATTTGAACAGGCGCGACTGCAGGCATACGCAAGGTACGCAAGTGCGTACGTTTAAATTTTCAGAGCGTGCATTTTAGAAACCATTAGGCCTACATAACTTCCCGCTCGTGACTGCAATCAATTGACGGCTACAATTTGCGGCTAATTAGTCGTAGGTGTATAGATCAAAGACACTATGGTGCGATGGTAGGCTAGGCAGTGGCTTACCTCTGTAACGCTAGACTGATCCCCACCCCTGTTAAACATATCGCTTAAAACATCCTAATCATCGGATTGGCCTATAATCCTAAATACTTTGTCGAGGGGGGTTTTTTGATCACCGACACCAACCAGGGCCCTGTGATTCGTTGACGTATTACCGACCCTCAGATTGGTGAGTTTATATATATTTCTACCTCCTCCACAAACTGACACTCACGCCTCCGTGAAAAAAGAAACTTTTTCTGTTCTTTTGTTAACTTTAAAAAACGTTCGATACTGTGTGGCAATCTGGGTTACGGAACAAACTAATTTCTTTTGTGATTACAGGCAACTTTTTAATGTAATCAGAAACATCAATAACAACGTCAAGTCATGTGTACAAGTAAATGGGAAAATTATTTTAGTTGCTATTCTGGCGGATCATGCGTACCATAAGCCAAATTCCTGCAGGCGCGCCTGTCT
The DNA here is from genome assembly GCA_964017125.1 of Flabesymbios commensalis. Classification (NCBI taxonomy): domain Eukaryota; kingdom Metazoa; phylum Annelida; class Polychaeta; order Terebellida; family Flabelligeridae; genus Flabesymbios; species Flabesymbios commensalis. Next base: position 16,798,433 of record OZ024911.1, read on the forward strand.
GAATACTTATGTTATGGGTCTACGGCCATTAGAAATATTTTTACTTGCGGGGATATCGTCAGAATCTGACGTCTGTGAGAATCTGACGTCTACAGACGTCAGATTCTGACGACTAAAGTCTATCCCCGCGCTGTAAGGGTTAAAATTGGATAATAATTGACTTGAGAAATTATTTACTACGATCATTGCAAGTCCTAGCTGCATATTGTACTTAGCTTGTATAGTAGAGTGTATTTTACTTTCCTGTCATCATCCGTGTCTCATATTTATGTTTATTCTCTTTTAAGGCTATATTCAGACTATACTTACTCGAACAGACACACATCACCCGAGGATTTTCACAACCGAACCCAAGCCACAATTGATGCTTATCAAGAATGCTTCACCACCCGCGGCCATCGTAGCTGCGCCTTCGATAGAGAGTTATACCTAAAATATTTCAAAGTAAGTTACTTACATCAACTCTCGGAAGAATAGTACTCTCCTCCAACCAATCACAGGCGTAAATTAATCACGTTACCTTATAATGGCATAACGGAGAGGGCGTGGTCTGGAGTAGGGTACTATACTGAGTGGGCGTGGGCTGGAATAGGGTACTATACTGAGTGGGCGTGGGCTGGAGTAGGGTACTATACTGAGTGGGCGTGGTCTAGAGTAGAATACTATACTGAGTGTGCGTGGTCTGGAGTGGAGTACTATACTGAGTGAGCGTGGTATGTAGTACAGTACTCTACTGAGTGGGCGTAGTCTGGAGTAGAGTACTATACTGAGTGGGCGTGGTCTGGAGTAGAGTACTATACTGAGTGGGCGTGGTCTGGAGTAGAGTACTATACTGAGTCGGCGTGGTCTGGAATAGTGTACTATACTGAGTGGGCGTGGTCTGGATCAGAGTACTATACTGTGTGGGCGTGGTCTAGAGTAGAATACTATACTGAGTGTGCGTGGTCTGGAGTAGAGTACTCTACTGAGTGGGCGTGGTCTGGAGTAGAGTACTATACTGAGTGGGCGTGGTCTGGAGTGGAGTACTATACTGAGTGGGCGTGGTCTGGAGTAGAGTACTATACTGAGTCGGCGTGGTCTGGAATAGAGTACTATACTGAGTGGGCGTGGTCTAGATCAGCGTACTTTACTGTGTGGGCGTGGTCGGGAGTAGAGTGCTATACTGAGTGGGTATGGTCTGGAGTAGAGTACTATACTGAGTGGGCGTGGTCTGGAGTAGAGTAGCCTACAATGCTGAGTGGGCGTGGTCTGGAGTAGAATGTTATACTGAGTGAGAGTGGTCTGGAGTATAGTACTATACTGAGTGGGCGTAGTCTGGAGTAGAGTACTATACTGAGTGGGCGTGGTCTGGAGTAGAGTATTATACCGAGTGGGTGTGGTCTGGAATAGAGTACTGTACTGAGTGGGCGTGGTGTGGAGTAAAGTACTATACTGAGTGGGCGTGGTCTCAAGTAGAGTACTATACTCAACTCTCAGAAGAATAGTACTCTCCTCCAACCAATCACAGACGTAAATTAATCACGTTACCTTATAGTGGCATAACGGAGAGGGTGTGGTCTGGAGTAGGGTACTATACTGAGTGGGCGTGGGCTGGAGTAGAGTACTATACTGAGTGGGCGTGGTCTAGAGTAGAATACTATACTGAGTGTGCGTTGTCTGGATTATAGACAATAGACAATAGACAATAGTTTATTAAACTCGGGCCATACATGGCTTGGAGTATGCAATAGTAGTACATACATGTAACAATAGTCAATATTAAAGGTAATAATACATAGTAATAAAATAAAATATTTAAATACATAAGAAACATAATGCAGAAAATAATGTGAGGTAGTGAGGTACAATGATTGAATGTAACATAATGATTTTTTTTAAATACTATATATATGTCTATATACGTGTATATATGTATAAATATATATATATATATATATATATACATATATATATAATATAGGTTTGATCAAAAATACATTATTTAATAAAAGAACAGCATGAAATATTAAGTGATATACAGTGATATACAATAACATTAGTTTTAATCTTCCCGTGGCAGCACCGTGTCCTAGACATTGGTACTGTGCATATTGCTGCAGACCCATGTTTCAGACACGACGCTACCACATGAGAAAAGGTAAAAGTATATAAATATGTAACGGTATAGTAAACATGGAAAAAGGTGAAAAGGGTGACAAATGAAAATAGTGGACATACATCAATATAGTCAAGAGAGTAGTCCTATATTTGAAGAATCATTTTAAGAGTTTAGATATATATATTAAAAAACTTGAATGCGGCTTTCAGATATTTAGCTAATTCATTAGAAATGTTAGAGGATGTGTCCGACATGATATTTTTAAATTCTACATAGTTAGGATGATTTTGACAGTAGGGCGGTAAGAAAGTTTGCCGTATATCAATAAGGGTATGACATTCGAGTACAAAGTGGAATTCATCACAAATTTTATCAGAATTACAAAATTCACATGTTCTGTCTTCTCTATTGATGCCATAGTATCTTCCCCTTTCAATTGGTAGTCTATGGTTTGATGTTCTAAATCGACAAATAATTTTTCGGTTAAAAGGTGACAAGGAGCATAAATATTTTTCGAGCTCAAATTTCAGTTTGAAAATTCTATATGAACGGCATTTATTCGAAAGATTAAGATCTGCCGACCACTGTTGGATGTATTGATCTTGTAGTCTTAGTCCCAGAGCTAGGGGGGTTTTATTTGTGTTGAAAGGTCCATACGATCCAAGAGCTCCACCTATAGTGAAATTTTCTCAGGAATCCGAATCCGCGCGTCTTCCAAAAATCATCCTGTCCAAAAGGCTCGTACAAACCCTTTAAACACTAGTACCGTCAAAATCGCAAACCGCAATTTGAAATATTGCGTATGAAGTGATTGTTTGCTAAAATTGTGGTAATTTTCTATTTAAATATGTTTTTAATTATTTATTATTCTCACATATGACACAGGCTTTCACATGGATGTAAAATATTTTGTGTCTGATTAATGACAAATACACAATATAGCTTTAAGTTGGTATTTTAACACGTAATTTTTCATACTTTTCCACTAAATAGACAAAATACTTTTCTCTCAGCCGATTTTTGTATAGTACAAATGTTTAGTTTTGATTCAAACATGTTCTAGAACTATTGTTGACTTAAAATTAACCCATTTGGAATAAAAATAATGAGTTATGTGAACATATTACTCGCTTTTTTCGTTAAACGTAAAATTAGCTCGATTTTCTTCAGGCTCGGGAAAATTTACAATATCTCACATTTTTGCACACTGAGTAGTCAAATTTTAAGCTATATCAATATATTTGATATCAATAGAAAGCTACTGGCACAGGCCGTCGCATGGATGTAAAATATTTTGTATCTGATCATTGACAAATGCACAAGCAAGCTTTAAGTTGGTATTTTAACCCTTGATTTGACCTTTTTTCATAGTTTTCAGTAAATTGTCAAAATACTTTTTTCTCAACTGATTTTTGTGTATAATGAATATTTAATTTTGATTCAAACATGTTCTAGAACTATTGTTGACTTAAAATAAACCCATTTGGAATATAAATAGTGAGTTATGTAAACATATTACATGATTTTTTGTTTACACGTAAAATTTGCGCGCTTTTCTATGGGCTCAGGAAAATTGTATGTATCTCACAGTTTTGCCCGATGAGTAGTCAAATTTTGAGCTATATCAATATATTTGATATCAATAGAAAGCTACTGGCACAGGCCACGGATGTAAAATATGTTGTGTCTAATCTTTGACAAATGCACAAGAGAGCTTGAAGTTGGTAATTTAACACTTAATTTTACCTATTTTTCATACTTTTTCGGTACATAGTCAAAATACTTTTCTCTCAACTGGTGTTTGTGTATAATAAATATTTAGTTTTGATACAAACATGTTCTAGAATTATTGTTGACTTAAAATAAACCCATTTGGAATAAAAAATGATGAGCTATTTGAACATATTACACACTTTTTTGGGTTGGATGTAAAATTTGGGCACTTTTCTTCCCCCCCCCCCCCCCCACCGGGGAAATTGACAGTGTTTCACATTTTTGCCCAATAAGTACTGGTTACCCAAATTTAAAAAAATGTACAAACATCTTTAATATCAGGTAAAAGTAACTATCAAGGGCTTTAACGTGGATACATAATATTTTATTCATGTTAAATACGAAATGTACAACAATTAAGCGCTAACTTTGTATTTTATCCCTCCATTTGAACAATTTCCAACGTTTTCTTGGTCAATACCAGCAAGACTTGTCACTCATGTTAACTTTATATGGTATAAATGTTTGTTATTACTTTTACATTCTCTGGAGCCATTTTTCAAAAGTTATCTTGACGACTTAAAAAGTGATCACAGCCATTTTTAAAGTTATCTCAGCCACTACAAAAATTATTTTAGCCACTGAAGAAGTGATCATAGCAACTTTAAACGTTATCTCAGCGACTGCAAAAGTGATCTGGGCCACTGCAGAAGTGATAACAACCGCCTTAAAAGTTACCTCAACCACTACAAAAGCTATCTTGGCCACTGAAGAAGTAAATACATCGACTTTAACAGTTTTTTCACCCACTACAAATGTGATCTTGGCCACTGATAAGGTGATCACAGCAACTTAAAAAGTTATCTCGCCAATGCAAAAGTTATCTTGGCAACTGAAGATGTGATCACAGCCACGTTAGAAGTTATCTCAGCCACTACAAAGGTGATCTTGGCCACTTACAAACTGGTGTCAGCCAATTTAAAGGTTATCTAAGCCACTACAAAGTGATCTGGGCCACTGAAGAAGTGATAACAGCCACTTTTAAAAATATCTAAACGACTACAAAAGTGAACTTGGCCACTGAAGAAGTGGTTACAATAACGTTGAAAGTTATCTCTGCCACTATAAAAATGATTTTGGCCACTGACGAAGTGCTCATAACGACTTTAAAAGTGATCTCAGCCACTACAAAAGTGATCTTGGACACTGAAGAAGTGATCTCAGTCACAGTAAAAGTTATCTCAGCCTCTACAAAAGTGATCTTGACCACTAACAATCTTATGTCAGCCCGTAAAAGTGATCTTGGCCACACAAAAATGATCTTAGTCACTGAAGAAGTGATCACAGCGACTCTAAAAGTTATCACAGTCACTACAAAAGAGATCTTGGCCACTGAAGAAGTAATCATAGCCACTTTAAACGTTATCTCAGCCACTACAAAAGTGATCTTGGCTACTGAATAAGTGATCACAGCCACTTTAAAGGTTATCTCAGCCATTGCAAAGGTGATCTTGGTCAGTAACAAACTGTGGTCAGCCACTGACAAAATTATCTAAGCCACTACAAAGTGATGTTGGCCACTGAAGAAATGATCACAGCCACATAAAAAGTTATCTTAACCACTACAAAGTTGCTGTGATCACTTTTCAGTGGACAAGATCAGTGTGTTTGTCACCAAGATCAGCTTTGTGGTGGATGGGATGATTTTTAAAGTGGCTGTGATGGCTTCTTAAGTTGTCAAAATCACTTTTGTAGTGACCTAGATCATTTTTTTAGAGACTGACATTAAATTATTAGTGGCCAATATCACTTTTGTATCGGCTGAGATGACTTTTAAGGTTAATGTGATCACTTCTACGGTGGACAAGATCAGTTTTTTGTGGCCAAGATCACTTTTACGGGCTGACATAAGATTGTTAGTGGTCAAGATCACTTTTGTAGTGGCTGAGATAACTTTTAAAGTGACTGAGATCACTTCATCAGTGGCCAAGATCACTGTTGTAGTGGCTGAGATCACTTTTAAAGTCGCTGTGAGCACTTCGTCAGTGGCCAAGATCATTTTTATAGTGTCAGAGATAACTTTCAAAGTTATTGTAACCACTTCTTCACAGGTCAAGATCACTTTTGTAGTCGCTTAGATATTTTTAAAAGTGGCTGTGATCACTTTTTCAGTGGACCAGATGACTTTGTAGTGGCTTATATAACCTGTAAATTGGCTGACACCAGTTTGTTAGTGGCCAAGATCACCTTTGTAGTGGCTGAGATAACTTCTAAAGTGGCTGTGATCACTTCTTCACTCGCCAAGAAAACGGTTGCATTGGCGAGATGACTTTTTAAGTTGCTGTGATCATTTCATCAGTGACCAAGATCACTTTTGTAGGGGCTGAGATAACTTTTAAAGTCGCTGTGTTCACTTCTTCAGTGGCCAAGATAATTTTTGTAGTGGTTGAGGTAACTTTTAAAGTGGTTGTAATCACTTCTTCAGTGGCAAGATCACTTTTGTAGTGACTGAGATAATTTTTAAAGTCGCTGTGATAACTTCTTCAGTGGCCAAGATCACATTTGTAGTGGCTGAGATGACGTTTAAATTTGTGATGATCACTTTTTCAGTGGCTAAGATAACTTTTGTAGTGGCTGAGATAACTTTAAAAATGGCTGTGATCACTTCTTCAGTCGTCAAGATTACTTTTGAAAAATGGCTTTAGAGAATGTAAGAGTAATAACAAACATTTATACCATATAAGTTAACATGAGCGAGAAGTCTTGCTGGTATTCACTAAGAAAACGTTGGAAATTGTTCAAATGGAGGGATAAAATACAAAGTTAGCGCCTAATTGCTGTACATTTCGTATTTAACAGAAATAAAATTTTATGTATCCACGTTAAACCCTTGATAGTTACTTTTAACTGATATCAAAGATGTTGGTACATTTTTTTATTTTGGGTAACGGGTACTCATTGGACAAAAATGTGAAACACTGTCCATTTCTCCGGGCTGGAAGAAAAGTGCCCAAATTTTACATCCAACCCAAAAAGTGTGTAATGTGTTCGAATAGCTAATTATTTTTTATATTTCAAATGGGTTTTTTTTAGTCAACAATAATTCTAGAACATGTTTGAATCAAAAATAAATATTTATTATACACAAAAATCAGTTGAGAAAAAAGTATATTGACTATGTACTGAAAAAATATGAAAAATAGGTAGAATTAAGGTTAATGTACCAACTTCAAGCTCTCTTGTGCATTTGTCAAAGATTAGACACAAATATTATACATCCGTGGCCTGTGCCAGTAGCTTTCTATTGATATCAAATATATTGATATAGCTCAAAATTTGACTACTCATTGGGCAAAACTGTGAGATACATACAATTTTCCTGAGCCCAAAGAAAAGCGCGCAAATTTTACGTCTAACCCAAAAAGTATATAATATGTTCACATAACTCACTATTTTTATTCCAAATGGGTTTATTTCAAGTCAACAATAGTTCTAGAACATGTTTGAATCAAAACTAAATATTTATTATACACAAAAGCTGAGAAAAAAGTATTTTGACTATTTACTAAAAAAGTATGAAAAAAGGTCAAATTAAGGGTTAAAATACCAACTTAAAGCTTTATTGTGCATTTGTCAATAATCAGACACAACATATTTTACATCCATGTGAAGGCATTTGCCAGTAGCTTTCTATTGATATCAAACATATTGATATAGCTCAAAATTTGACTACTCAGTGGGCAAAAATGTGAGATATGGTCAATTTTCCCGAGCCTGAAGAAAAGCGAGCTAATTTTACGTCTGACAAAAAAAGCGAGTAATATGTTCACATAGCTCATTATTTTTCTTTCAAATGGGTTAATTTTAAGTCAACAGTAGTTCTAGAACATGTTTGAATCAAAACTAAACATTTATACTATACAAAAATCAGCTGAGAGAAAAGTATTTTGTCTATTTAGTGAAAAAGTATGAAAAATGAGTAAAATTACGTGTTAAAATACCAACTTGAAGCTATATTGTGTATTTGTCATTGATCTGACACAAAATATTTTACATCCATGTGAAAGCCTGTGTCATATATGAGGTTAATAAATAATTAAAAAATTATTTAAATAGAAAATTACCACAATTTTAGCAAACAATCACTTCATACGCAATATTTCAAATTGCGGTTTGTGATTTTGACGGTACTAGTGTTTAAATGGTTTTTACGGTACTTTTGGACAGGATGATTTTTGTAAGACGCGCAGATTCGGATTCCTGAGAAAATTTCACTATAGGTGGAACTCTTAGATCGTATGGACCTTTCAACACAAATAACCCCCCCCCCCCCTAGCTCTGGGACTATCTCTGTTTAATCTGGTTCGGAAATGTATTGATATTTGGTACTTCTTATAGAGTCCAAATGTAAGAAAAACCTGTTTCATCTAAAATAATTTTAATGTATTGAAGCCATTTTGACGTAAACATATTATTAACATTATAAATTTGCAGTAAATTGTATAGAGTTGTGGAAAATCTGTTCACATCACTCGTTATTAGCTTGCACCAAAAAGATATCATACGTGTTTTAATGGCTATTTATAATGGGAACCGACCTGTTTCACCGAGCACCATGCAGGTTGGTGTCGATTGTTTTAAACACAATATATATTTTAGAAATTTAAGGTGTAATTTGTCTAATATAGAGATATTTTCATACCCCCATATCTCACAGCCATAAATTAAAATTGGCAAAACCAGGTAATCGAACAATTCAAGTTGGATATCCACGGGAAGTTCAAGTTCTTTTGATTTTTTCAAAAGTGCAAAAAGAGCCTTTTGGGCTTGACCAAATATAAATTTCTTGTGATAAATAAATGAACCGTTATAGTTAAAGTATACACCGAGATATTTAAAGGAATCAACAATATTTACTTTATTATTATTAAAAGTGAAATTAGAGGACTTTTTAAACTTTCCTTTAGAGAAAATTACAATTTCAGTTTTGCTAGTGTTAACTTGTAACTTTCAGTGTTCACAATATCGAGCTAAACAATTTAAAGAGTATTGTAGACCATCAGCATTATCGGAAAGAAGTACAGTGTCATCAGCGTAAAGAAGAATCTGTATCTTAAGGAATTGATCAAAAATATTATCATTAAGCTTGAGATTATTTACATGGTTGTATTTTAAAAATGATTCAAGGTCATTTAGGTATAGAGCAAAGAGAAGCGGGGATAGGTTTTCCCCTTGTCTTACGCCAGTATAGCAACTAAAATAATCAGATTTTTGCCCATTTACTTGTACACATGACTTGATGTTGTTATAGATGTTTCTGATAACATTGAAAAGTTTGCCTGTAATTCCAAAAGAAATTAATTTGATCCATAACCCAGATCGCCACACAGTATCGAATGCTTTTTTTAAGTCAACAAAAGCACTGAAAAGTTTCTTTTTTTATGTAAGCATATATCGATTAGCGATTTAAGTGTAAAAACATGATCCATAGTAGAATAACCTCTCCTAAATCCGGTCTGATTTTCTCGCAGAACTTTGTTTGAATTTAAAAAGTAAGTCAAGCGGGTGTTAATTAAACTGGTAAAAAAATGTCCAAAGCAACTAAGTAAACTTATTCCTCTGTAATTTTCGGGTGATGATCTATCTCCTTTATTTTTATACACAGGGATTATGTTACCTATTACCCACTCTTCTGGTATATTTCCTGACATTAAGATATAATTAAATAGATTTTTAAAAATAGGGAGAAAAATATTAATGGTACTACATATATATTCATTAAGAACGCCGTCATTCCCTGTGGCTTTGTTTTTTTTAAGTGTTTTTTACAGCTTGAAGGATTTCTTCATCAGAAAATTCTTTATCAAGATCTGGTTCACTACGGGTGTTATTGTTAATAGATATTTCAGGGTTGTCGCTATTTTTATTTAGAGTTTTGAAATGATCATATAAACTAGTTATGTCCGGCAATGTGTTATTTTTATTCTGTTTATTGGAATTCAGTATTTTCCAATACTGCTTTGGGTTTGTTGATTTTAGGTTTCTAATTTTTTGTTCAAATGATTTTTGAAAATCTGTTCTAGCCTTTTGCATTGTTATTTTGTATGTTTTGCTGTTTTTTTTAAGTAGATCGCTATTTGTGGTTGTTTTATTTTTTCTAAAGATATTTTTACTTTTTCAGTATTGGGCACGTTTGTTTTTACAATCATTATTAAACCACCGTTTTTTATTATTATTGTTATTTTTAACAGTAGTATTAGTAGGTCTCGATTTAAAAACTTGTGCTGCACTTTCGCTCCAAATATTTACAATTTCTGATACAGTCTCATCAATATTTATATCATTTTCGCTGGTAATTTTGTCTGAATATTAATAGAATTAACGAACTGTAATTTTTTGTTTTCATCCCAGGTAAAGGCTTGGTTATTAGGGTTTGCTTTTGCACACGGCGGTGTACAGACACTGAATACTGAGAGGCGTGATCTAGAGTAGAGTACTATACTGAGTGGGCGTGGTCCGGAGTGGAGTAGCCTACTATACTGAGTGGGCGTGGTCTGGAGTAGCCTACTATACCGTGTGGGCGTGTTCTGGAGTAGAGATCTATACTGAGTGGGCGTGGTCTGGAGTAGAGTACTATACTGAGTGGGCGTGGTCTGGAGTATAGTACTATACTAATTGGGCGTGGTCTCATTAGAGTACTATATTTTGACCCTACTATCTTGTATAAACTTAACCCTTAAAGCGCTCAAATAAATAATTCGATTTTCCACCCACTCGAAAGTGTGTCCCGCTAACGAGACCCACAACTTCAAGTGGGTGAAAAATCACATATTTGATTAATTTGTGACCAACTATTTGCAAATATTAATGTTCAAACACAAATTTTGTTCCAAATAACAGTGAATTATTCGGCTAATAAAACGGATTAAAAACTACTGTAGACGTCCTCAGCGGTGTAAGGGTTGATCTCTACCTTCTAGTACACACAGAAATAATAAAGTGGTTGGAAAATACTCTTATCTTAATGTTTAAACACACATTACGTTCCTAATATACAGTGACTTAACCCTTTCACGCCTGACTTTACATTGTCATCTTCATCCACTACAAGCCGCGAATTGCTGCCGCAATTCTCGACTTGTAGTGGATGAAGATGATTTGCTGTGGCTTAAAAATTACAGAAAATTGGCATGTATTGGTAAGCCAGTTTTATTGGAATTTTACTTCTAAAACCCCTGGTTGTAGGAAAATTAAGTCTGTTTTCAGGGATGTAAAATGATGCTTTAATGCATCGTGAGGGCTTAAAGGGTTAATTAATGCGCTAATAAACACTGTTTAAAAACGGCTATAGACGTGTTTAGCGGTGAAAGGGTCCATCTTTACCTTTTGGTGCATGCAGAAATAATTCACATAAGCAAATAGCTCGACTTAGATGTCAGAATCTGATAGACGATATATTCTGAAGTTTGAAGTCGACCCCCGCATTGAAAAGTAAAATATGTAGGCTATAATGTTCGTAGACCCATAACATAGGTATTCAAATGAAGCGGAAAGGGCTAACTAAGACATTTATGATGATATCAAATTGAAATAACACTTTGGTCTCCATGGTTTATACCAAAATATTTCAGCATTGCAAGGTTCACATAAATATTATTTGTCGAACAAAGATCAAATCCAATGAGTTCAAAACGGAATCTGTGCCAGAAATAGTTCTTTTGTATCTGCTCAGTTCATCCAGGGCTGGGGCCCTGGGGTAGCTGTGAGCACCGACGCTGCCTTTCAGTTCGGGGTTCGCTTCCCGGTCTCGGCGGGAAATCTTTCTTCCCCATTCACTCGTAAAACTTGTTGTGACCTCCGTGACCGAGAGGTAGCGTGCTCGACCTCAGACCTCCAGGGTTTGAATTTCGAATCCTGTGTCTGGAGAGCAGTGTCATCTCACTCATCTCATCATCCTCGATAAGTTCTCCTGGCCCAATTCAGCCTGTAAGTGCACACAAGTGGCCTAAAGCCCGATTCATTTCATTTCCTTTTGACATCAGATCAGTTCAGCTCTGGCTACGTCGTAGCCAGCGCTGAACTGACCAGATACCAATAGGAAATTTTGTGGAACATTTAAAGTTTGATTATCACCTAGCCGTCTGAATTTGTATGCATTTTTAATACCCCCCTGCTATATACCATTTATTTTTGTTTTCTGTTTTGTAACTCTAGACAAATTTTGGGAAAAAGTCATCGCCTGTAATTTATACAATGTGAATTAAAAGTGTGGACAATAATAAATGACGCTACCCTTTAAAAGATGGAGGCTTGTCTCAATAAATAACTTAGAATGGACATAGCCCAGGACGGCGTCATCACAATATAATAATAATATAATAATGACGTCATTCTGAAGGCACACTACAGGGGTGAGTGAAGGGTTAACCCTCTGAACTGTTAGTTATTTTCTCTCATCTGTGTTTATTCACCTTGAGATGTTAACCCTTTGCCTGCTACGCTAATAGTCACGTTTTATTAGCCGGCTAAATCACTGTTATCGGGAATGAAATGACTTTCTAAACATCAAGATTTGTATATGTTTGATCTCAAATTGAACAAATATGAGCAATTTTCAACCACTTGAGGTTGTGGATCGCGGTAGCGAGACACAACCTCAAGTGGTTGAAAATTAAAAAAAAATAACCCAGCAGGATAAGGGCTAATTGCTACCACATATCTCAACGCGAATAAAATGTTCTTCTGATTTTATGAAAATAATAATCTCAAATTGCTGTGTTGGACAACAGTTTTTCCACAATATTGTTAGTCACAATATACCAAAATCACACTCACTATAGTATTAAATACATCGTTTACTTCTTGTTTTAGTTGTATATTGTATTGTGTGTGTTCCACAGGGCGGATAAACTATTGTATTATACAGCGTGTACCCCTTGTTTTAGTTATACCTTGTATTGTGTCTGTTCCACAGGTCAGACTAACTATTGGATTATACAGTGTGTATTTCAGAGACTGGCTCTCAGCTTTTCCTCTTAATCAGTTCCATGTGTTGAGAACAGAAGATTACAAAATTGACATGGTGAATGAGATCAATGGAGTTCTACAGTTCCTCAATAGAAGTGAGCTCTCATTTTTTTATGAACAGAATTAAGTGTCACCCTTTTAAAATAATATTCTGTAAAGCATCTCCAGAGTGTTATATATACGTTGTGTTTACCAACCATTGTTTTGCAATGTAACAAGTCTTTATTATCGTTATTACATGTATATATAATATTGCTTTATACCTAAGTGTATTTGCTATCACAAATTACAAAAACTATAAGTATTTCTGCTTTTATACTTATCTACCACCGTTTAGATAGCGTTCCCAACATTTTATTTAAATTTAGTTTGAATGTCACCTTCCAAACGATTTTGAAACTCAAATGATATTTCAATTCTCCAGCAGGCAAATAGTTGTATGTGTTATTAAACTAATTATGGCATAGAACATTTTGCTCGCTAGGGCCGAGATGTGCTTCTTAAACCCCTATTTACTATCATTCTCATTTATGTTGAAATTATTGTCACAATCACCGCCTCAACGTGCATCAAAACGGTTTGATTTGATGAAATCCACTCAATTATAATATATCAAATTAAAGCCCATACCCTACTTAATGTGCTGAATTATACCATTTTACCACTTATGCTGCTAACACCGTATATATACGGTTTCAAGCAAGTTTTATTCAGAATAAAATACCACTGAAATTGATAATATAGTTTGCGAGAGAAATTTGATAGGTGTCTATTTTCTAAAAATAGTAATATTATTTTGTCTTTTGAAGCTGTAAATTCCAGCTTTAAATGATTTACCTCTTACAGCGCGGGGATAGACTTTAGTCGTCAGAATCTGACGTCTGTAGACGTCAGATTCTGACGACTAAAGTCGATCCCCGCACTGTAAGATTAAAAATATGTATAATGGCCGTAGACCCATACCATAGGTATTCAAATGAATCAGAAAGAGCTAACGAAGACATTTATGATGATTTCAAATTGAAATAAACCCTTTGGTCTACAAGGCTTTTATAAAATAAATTCAGCGCTTTGAGGGTTAAATATAGATACAAACAATTCCGCAGCGTAAGGGTTAATTAGCTAGAGCGATCTCGCCCTCCACTATGTATTTTATTTGAAATATGTCATGTGGTACGTAAATGCGACGATGGGGCTTACACATAAAAACATACATGTTGTCGTTGCAGGCCTAATCACTGAAGAAGAGAAGGATTTATATTTGAGCGGGCGGCGTAAAAATACGACAAAACATAAAAAGGATATGCTTAATATAACCAGAGACATTATCAATAGATTCTACGCTCCTTTTAACCGTGAATTGGCAAACATACTCAACGATAAGCGTTATCTGTACACCTAGATGTAATATTGTTGAACTGGTCTTCATTAAATAACACTAGGCCTACTATTACGTCATCTATATATAAATATACAGTTGGCAGGGACAGTACTCCCTGAAAATTGTGTAAAAAAAGACTCAGCGTTGATTTACTTGTTTTGTTATTTTTCTTACATATGTTTGCAGAGTATTAATGTAATTTATGTAATGTTGGCCCAACGTCTGCGACGCTGCCCAGCATTAAACCAACATTGGTTCAACGTCTTGTGTTTGATGGATATATTATCGGTGAATGTCAGTTTATTTGTCTGTCCTTCCGTCCGTCCACAAGATTATATAACAAGTAAGGAGCATGTAGATTTGCATGAAATCATGAAATCTACCAGAGGTGTGTCTCGGGCCAAGGAAAAGTCGATTACATTTTGGGGATCTTGATCCGGATCGCGCGGCAGAGGTATGCAGTCTCTGACTGACTATCTAGTCTTAAATGTAATCATTTAACATCCATATTTATACACGATGCTGAGCGATTACAGAACAATTGAGAAGGCAATATTTCTGCAAAATAATATCGTTCCCTCCCCCCTCTCCCCATCCATAAGTTATATATATTACACAGATACACACACACACCATCACTAAAACCAAAAAAATAGACAGATCTATTGGAAAGTGTTCACAGATATATAAATAAATATTGTAATAAAAAACATAAATCAAGCTACAAGCTATTTTATTATCAACATAGATCATAAGGGAATGTTCACAGGTATGCAAATATCACAGTTATAATATGCAGTATACAAGTGGGTTAATATTGTATTTTTATTAACAGTCCAGATCCAGCAGATACTAGACGCTGAATCAATGTTGGTTTAACATTGGTCTACCGACGACATTGGACCAATGTTAAACCAACATTGATTCAATGCCTTGTGTATGCTGGGGACCATATTTCCTGATACGCTGTAGCTGCCTTCTTAAATATGTATAACATTTAAAATAAGAAATATCATTCAGGTAAATCAACTACATATCTTGGTTGACAAAACATTGTGTAAATCATGCATGGATATGTTTTATATTAACGGTTGTTGCTAATTAGGAATATGAATGTGAAATTATGGTCAGCTGTAAATGGAGGGAAGGATGTTTACTCCGCTACAATTGCAATAAAATCTGAGATTCAGACCGATTTAATGCATAGATTATGACGTGAAGTGAACTGAGAGATGAGCACAAATTAAATATATAGGCTAGATGTCGACAATAGTCATTTTTAATCTGTTTTATCTGCCGCCGATCAAATCGCTTTTTGTGTTTAAACATCAAAATGAGTAAAAGTCTCAAATTGAAAAAAAATATGAACAATTTTCACCCTATTGAAGTTCTGTGAGGCACTAATTGAAGTGGGTGAACATTTTAACCCTTGTCCTGCTGAATTGTTTCAAATTATTTTTCATTCATTTAAAGCTGGATTTGCTAACGCAATTTCCAGATTCAAATGACGAAAAATATTTCTATTTATGAAAAATAGACATCTCCCAAATTGAAATATTTGATTAGCTGAGCATCTACCACTGAATATTTGACCAATTTTAGTGGCGTTTTATTTGGGTTGAAACTTACTTGAAAACATATTTATCCGGGTCCAGAAGGACAAGGGTTAATTGTCTAATTTTGTGCTTCAAGGGTTAATAACCGGGAGTCTTAGGCACATTTCCAATTATCTTTGTGTGGCAAATACATATGTTTGGGCAATTTAGATCGATGTTCAGAGACTTAGGTTTCTGAAAAAAGAGGGTTTAGAAACCCCCCCCCCCCCCAGATCCATCCGCCTGGATTCGTAACTACGTCACATATGTTGTTGATGATCTCCTCACAGAACACACGAAACACGCTGGATTGATGTTGGACCATCGTGGAAGACAATGGGCCAACGTTAAAACATCATTGGGAAAACGTCTCTTGTTCGTTGTGATGGCACGTTTCTGTAACGCTGCATTCCGTCGCTGAGAAATGTGTATGAACAGCGGGACAAATCTCTACCCAGAAAGCACCACGCTGATTTGCCTGGCGAGCACGGCCAATTTCATTTATGGCCGGGTATTGGCCAAGGCTCTTCACGTGACCATCATGCCTGTGCTATTGAGGCCGGTGAGTAATTTTCTGGGTCAAGTCATAGGAAATGCGTCACAGGGGAAATACAATACTATGAACAACTCTTCATCCGGGGAAGTGACCTTTCAAAAATGTCTGAAATCGGGGATTACCCTAATTTCATCTAAAAATAGCAACAAGTCACAAACAGTCGCCACTGGGGCATACCAGAGGCTACATGAAGCTCGGCCACGCCACGTAGTGTGGCTCTGGGAACCAGAGTACACGCTGATTACAGAGATCGGCAACTGGGGTAAAACGAAAACCAAGAACATACATAGAGCGGTCTATAGCTGGATGAAATTGGGGGAAGATCTCGTTCTTGTTTCACATCACGTGTACAGAAAACGATCATCGCCAAGCTGTCTCACAAGCTCCATATTAAATGGAGCATAGAATTGATCAATGATATCTTTGGTTCTGCTGAACATCGGTCTACTGTGATGTACTGAGTTTTTATGTGCGCCGTTTAGAAATTCACTCTGCGACTCCTCAGTGATAATACCTGGAAAAATATATCACACCAGATGTAGGCCTAGAAGTATGTTCCAAACAAACATGTGGGTGAAAGTTTATTTAAAAAGAGGTGTATAAAATAATATCTTTTCTGATGTTTTGGGATCGATGCCGAAAATGAATAGTAGGCTTATATTTGAGCACACAAAATAATATCTATGCACTTAAAAAGGTTGACTGATTTGCTGAAAAGTATAAAGACTTTAGATGATAATTATGTTATTATGAACAATTCAGATTTGTTGAAAAACTACCAGTCAACATATTTTTAATCAACACATCCAATATGTAGGCATAACTTTTGATATCTGTATAACACCAAAGTTTTATCAAATTCAACATGCCACAGACACAGTGGAGGTGGGGGGACTTTAGTAGGCCCTACTCACTTCTACTGAGGAACTGTAGAATTCCATTTATCTCATTCACCATGTCAACTTTGTAATCTTCTGTCCTCAACACGTAGAACTGATTAAGAGGAAAAGCTGAGAGCCAGTCTCTGAAATACACACTGTATAATCCAATAGTTAGTCTGACCTGTGGAACACAAAGTAATTACTAAAACAAGAAATACACCCTATATAATCCTACATTATTATATTAGCATAGTTGGGCTGAGGGTATCACTAAAATCAGAAATACATAGGCCTAGTGTATAATCTTATAGTTACTCTTGACATTCAAAAAATTTAATACACACTGTTCGATTCTAGTCAGTCTAACTGAATGGTAAAACACCGAGCGGGTATCACTAAAAAAATCAATTCACACTGTATAATCCTATCGTGTGTCTGACATGTGGAACACAAAGATGGTATGTTTCGGAAATCATCATTCCAAACAGTTTTCAATGAAGAAATGAAATGAATCGGGCTTTAGGCCATCTTTGTGCACATATAGGCTAAACTGGGCCAGGAGAACCTCCTGAGGATGGTGAAATGATTGAGATGACACTGTTCTCCAGACACAGGATTCGAAATTCGAGCCCTGGCGGTCCGAGGCCGAGCACGCTACCTCTCGGTCACGGAGGCTCCCCACAATACTGACTTTCACACGTGGATGGGGAAGAAACATTTTTTGTTTTCTTCAAACCGCTGAGACCTGGAACCGAACCCCGAACTCTGGCGTGAAAGGCAGCGGTGCTAACCACTACCCTAGGGCCTTCCTTTCAATGAAGAGCCCTGGGCAATAGCACAAACATCGATATTGCTATGGTTTTCTCATAGGGGCCTACATGTCATAAAACTTACATTATGTTAACCAAGAATAATTCTTTTATTTCTTATTATATTATTTTTCTTGAAAGTGGTTGGTCAATTGGACTTACTTTGAAATATTTCAGGTGTAATTCTCTATCAAAAGCACAACTAC
Organism: Flabesymbios commensalis; assembly: GCA_964017125.1. NCBI lineage: Eukaryota > Metazoa > Annelida > Polychaeta > Terebellida > Flabelligeridae > Flabesymbios > Flabesymbios commensalis. The sequence goes on from OZ024911.1 coordinate 16,816,699, forward strand.
GATGGCCGCGATGGGTGAAACACTTCTGGTAGGCATCGATGGTGGCTTGGGTCTGCGTGTGGAAATCCTCTGGTGACGTGTGACCGCTTGAGTAGACATAATCTGAATATAGCCTTAAAAACAAAAAATAAACCAACAGCATAAAACACACTTGTGCTGCTCGTTCCATTCCCTCTTGTCCTGATACATACCAATTAGTATTTTTGGCAAAAAGCTAGAATTGCTAGCGCAATTTCTAACACTGAATAAAATATCAGACATGTGCCAACTTATATATTTTACACTTGCTCCATCACGTACATAGAACTATATCTGGAGTCACTGGGTATGACGCTAAGTTGGTTCAGTGGCGTTGGGTTGTACACTAACCTGTCAATGGAGTTCCTCAGTATGATGATTAGCTTGGCGTTGGGTTGTACATTAACCTGTCCGTGGGATTCTTCAGTAAGATGATTAGCTTGGCGTTGGGTTATACAATAACCTATCAGTGAGGTTCCTCAGTATGATAATCAGTTTGGTGTTGGGTTGTACACTAAAAACCTATCAGTGAGGTTCCTCAGTATGATGATCAGTTTGGTGTTGGGTTGTACAATAACCTATCAGTGAGGTTCCTCAGTATGATAATCAGTTTGGTGTTGGGTTGTACACTAAAAACCTATCAGTGAGGTTCCTCAGTATGATGATCAGTTTGGTGTTGGGTTGTACACTAACCTATCAGTGAGGTTCCTCAGTATGATGATCAGTTTGGTGTTGGGTTGTACACTAACCTATCAGTGAGGTTCATCAGTATGATGATCAGTTTGGTGTTGGGTTGTACACTAACCTGTCAGTGGGGTTCCACAGTATGATGATCAGTTTGGCGTTGGGTTGTACACTAACCTATCAGTGAGGTTCCTCAGTATGATGATCAGTTTGGTGTTGGGTTGTACACTAACCTATCAGTGAGGTTCCTCAGTATGATAATTAGCTTGGCGTTGGGTTGTACACTTACCTGTCCGTGGGGTTCCTCAGTAAGATAATTAGCTTGGCGTTGGGTTGTACACTAACCTGTCAGTGGGGTTCCTCAGTATGATAATAAACTTTGCGTTGGGTTGTAGAGCTTTCAGATAATGAGGAGTTGTGTAGTGAGGTTCAGTTAAATTATTCATGTTCGGCAATAATTTCCAATAAGTGAAATCCCAGAATGTGGAAGGACTTCCGTCAACTAGAGGAGAACAATATAAATTTCACCAAAGATAATAAAAATATACTCAGTGGATATTAAAATGCTCACTGGATATTAAAATATACTCAAAGGTTTTCTGATCATTAACATTTTTATCACATTTTAATCAGTGCAGCGTCTTTCACCACAAGACAACATCAAGTGGCTGACAATTTAAATATTCAAACTCGGCTGGAAAATTGGTTCAGGAAAATATAACAATATAGTGAATTTAAGAGGAAATATGTTCATATGAGTGCCGAATGATGAGATTTGAGCGTGATATGGCTGAAATTGTACAAAGAGGGCCTCAAGTTGACAGATCGTCTGATGAAAAACATGCCATTATACTATTATTATCACAATCTGGATTTTTTTTTAAATTATTTCATTCATCACATTGATACATTTGACTGGCTCAAATTACAGGACGTAAATGCCAATTTATGTCGATTTATACCAGCTCTCAGCTAAACATGCGACATCAATTGCTCACCTAGTCCACATTTTATCACATCTGAATAATTTTCACTAATTTGAAGCTGTGGGTCGCGTCAGCGAGACACAACTTCAAGAGAGTGAAAAAAACAATTTAAAATCTTGGCGGTCAAAGGGTTGAACCGAACATTTACGCCCTGCTCATGTGATTGAAATTGTAACAGTGCCCCATCTGATCATCTTATAGATTAATAATAATTATAATTAGACTTCGATTATACTCACTTATAATATGTTCCTTCCTGATACTGCTAGATATTTGCATATCAATAGCGGCCCCGTCAAACAAATCCAGGTATTGTTCCACATCGACAGGATGAGATTCATTCACCGGGGTACCTCCATACATTAACCCACCTAAAAAATAACAATATAAATATAGGAGTGAGTGAGTGAAATAAAGTGGGCCGAAGTGAAGTGAGGTGAAATAAGGTGGAATGGGGTGAGATGAAATGAAGTAAATTGAGGTGAGGTGAGATGAGGTGAGGTAAAATGAGGTGGGATGAAGTGAAGTGAAATAAGGTGAGGTAAAATTAAGTGAGGTAAAATTAAGTGAGGTGAAATGAGGTGGGATAAAGTGATGTGAAATGAGGTGAGGTGAAATTAGGTGAGATGAAATGAAGTGAGGTGCAAACGAAGTGAGGTGAAATGAGGTGTGATGAAATGAGATGGGATGAGTTGAGATGAATTGAAGTGAGGTGGATTGAGGTGGAATGAAATGAGGTGAAATGAAGTGAGGGGAAATTAGGTGATATGAGTGAAATGAAGTGAGGTGCAAATGAAGTGAGGTGAAATGAAGTGAGGTGAGGTGAGATGAGGTGAATTGAGGTGGGATCAAATGAGGTAAGGTGAGGTGAAAATGAGGTGAGGTGAAATGAGTTGCGGTAAAATGAGGTGAAATGAGGTGAGGTCAAATGAGGTAAAATGGGGTGAGGTAAAATGAGGTGAGATGAAATAAGGTGAGGTGAAATGAGGTGGGATGATGTAAGGTGAAATGAAGTGAGCTGAAAAAATTAAGAGAAGTGAAATAAGGTGGAATGGAGTGAGATGAAATAAAGTGACATGAGGTGAGGTAAGTTGAGATGAAATGATGAAATGAAATAAGGTGGGACGAAGTGAAGTAAAATAAAGTGAGGTGAAATTAGGTGGAAAGAAGTGGGATGAAATGAAGTGAATTGAGGTGAGATGAGGTGAGGTGAAATAAGGTGAGATGAAGTGAAGTGAAATAAGGTGATGTGAAAATAGGTGAGGTGAAATTAAGTGAGGTGAAATGAGGTGGGATGAAGTGAGGTAAAATGAGGTGAGGTGAAATTAGGTGAGATGAAATGAAATGAAGTGAGGTGCAAACGAAGTGAGGTAGTAGTAGTAGTAAATCACTTTTCGGCACGAAAGGTCTTTTAAGTGACATTATAATACGATAAAAACGTTGTAGTCAGTTGATGAGATGAGTGATGTACAGATGATGATGTGAGGTGAAATGAGGTGTGATGAAATGAGATGGGATTAGTTGAGGTGAAATGAGGTGAAATAAAATGAGGTGAAATGAAGTGAGGTGAAATTAGGTGATATGAAGTGAAATGAAGTGAGGTGCAAATGAAGTGAGGTGAAATGAAGTGAGGTGAGGTGAGGTGGATTGAGGTTGGATCAAAAGAGGTGAGGTGAAAATGAGGTGAGGTGAATTGAGTTGAGGTAAAATGAGGTGATATGAGGTGAGAATAAATGAGGTGAAATGAGGTAGAATGAGGTGAAGTAAAATAAGGTGAGGTGAAATGATGTGAAATGAGGTGAGGCAAAATGAGGTGAAATGAAATGTGGTGAGATGAGGTGAAATGAAATGGGGTGTAATGAGATGAAATAAGGTGAGATGAAATGCGGTAAAATGAGGTGTGATGAAATGAGATGGGATGAGTTGAGGTGAAATGATGTGAAATGTGGTGAAAGTGAAATGAGGTGAAATGAGGTAAGGTGGAATGAGGCGAGGTGGAATGAGGCGGGATGAAGTGAGGTGCAATGAGGTGAGGTGAAATGGGATGAGGTAAGATAGAATGAAGTGAAGTGAAGTGAAATAAGGTGATGTGAAAATAGGTGAGGTGAAATTAAGTGAGGTGAAATGAGGTGGGATGAAGTGAGGTGAAATGAGGTGAGGTGAAATTAGGTGAGATGAAATGAAATGAAGTGAGGTGCAAACGAAGTGAGGTGAAATGAGGTGTGATGAAATGAGATGGGATGAGTTGAGGTGAAATGAGGTGAGGTGAAATGAGGTGAAATGAAATGAGGTGAAATGAAGTGAGGTGAAAGTAGGTGATATGAAGTGAAATGAAGTGAGGTGCAAATGAAGTGAGGTGAAATGAAGTGAGGTGAGATGAGGTGGATTGAAGTGGGATCAGATGAGGTGAGGTGAAAATGAGGTGAGGTGAAATGAGTGGAGGTGAAATGAGGTGAAATAAGGTGAGGTCAAATGAGGTGAAATGAGGTAGAATGAGGTGTAGTGAAATGAGGTGAGGTGAAATGGTGTGAAATGAGGTGAGGCGAAATGAGTTGAAATGAAATGTGGTGAGATGAGGTGAAATGATGTGAGGTGAAATTAAATGTGGTGAAATGAGATGAAATGAGGTGAGATGAAGTGCGGTGAAATGAGGTGATGTGAAGTGAAATGATGTGAAATGTGGTGAAAGTGAAATGAGGTGAAATGAGGTTAGGTGAAATGAGGTGAGGTGAAATTAGGTGAAATGAGGTGAAGTGAAGTAAAATGAAGTGAAATGAGGTGAGGTGGAATGAGGCGAGGTGGAATGAGGTGGGATGAAGTGAGGTGCAATGAGGTTGGAATAAGGTGAAGTGAAAAGAGGTGAAATGAGGTGAGGTGATATGAAGTGAGGTAAAATAAGGTGAAGTTATATGAAGTGAGGTGAAATAAGGTTGGGTGGAATGAGGTGTGGTGAAATGAGGTGAGGTGAAATAAGGTGAGGTGAGATGAAGTGAGGTGAAATGAGGTTGGATGGAATGAGGTGAGGTGAAATGAGGTTGGGTGGAATGATGTGAGGTGAAATTAGGTGGGGTGAAATGAGGTGAGGTGATAAGAAGTGAGGTGAAATAAGGTGAGGTGAGATGAAGTGAGGTGAAAAGAGGTTGGGTGGAATGAGGTGGGGTGAAATAAGGTGAGGTGAAATAAGGTTGGGTGGAATGAGGTGAAGTGAAATGAGGTGAAATAAGGTGAGGTGAGATGAGGTGAGATGAGGTTGTTTACTAAACGTTGATGTTGTTCACTAAAGGACATATTTGTCGTTAGAACTAAATCAATCAGAGCAAGTTATAATATCGTAGCTTATAATATACATTAGTTACTCATTAAAGGGACTGGCCCAGGCTAAAATCATAAAAAAATCGGTGATTTTATTTTGGCTTCTTAATATGACCATATGATGTAAACATGTCCATAGATTAGAACTGTAATTTTTTTTTAATTTTCCTGCTGCGCATTCACCAGTTGGGCTAGATATAGAGACAAAATTCCCGTATTTCTTATTTTGACATGATTGTCAATAAGTAGAAATCGGGAATTCCGTCTCTATATCTAGCCTAACTGGTGAATGCGCAGCACAAAAATTGCAAAACGTTTGCAATTCTAGTCTATGGACATTTATGATGTAAATTTTTACATCATATGGTCATATTAAGAGGGGAAAATAAAATCAGCGATTTTTTTATGATTTTAGCCTGGGCCAGTCCCTTTAAACAGAGATAACTGGGTTGACCAATTTTATTTTACTTATAGACCATATCCCAGCCGGTATATCGTGGTTTCAGCGTGGATTAGTTTATACAATACGCGGAACAGATTCGGGATGAAAATGAAATGAATCGGGCTTTAGGCCACCTTTGTGCACATATAGGCTAAACTGGGCCAGGAGAACCTCCTGAGGATGGTGAGATGATTGAGATGACACTGTCCTCCAGACACAGGATTCGAAATTCGAGCCCTGGCGGTCTGAGGCCGAGCACGCTACCTCTCGGTCACGGATTCGGGATGAATTAGTTTATATTTTTACCCATAGTGGGGTAAAAGTTTTATCCCTGGGTCGCCACCAAAATATGCATATTGAAATTTGTTAGTTTGATTCTGGGAGGGGCAAAGCAGATTGATAAATAAATCAAATAAAGAATGAATGACAAATGAATGAATAAAATTGTGACTGAATGAGGAAAGAATTAGTGAATGAAGAAAAATGAACCTACCGAATCAATGAAGGAAGGAATGAATAAATAAATGAATGGTTGGAAGACCTCTTTTGTGAATATACAGGTTAAACTGGGCCATAAGAACCTCCTGAGGATGATGAGATGAATCTATCAGATCTGGGTCGAGTCTCACTGGATTGTCTGAATTACTCATTTTATTGTTTGCAGATTATATTGTTCTTATTTCTGACACCGTCCAGGGGCTCCAACGGAAAATTAATATATTGTTTCAAATTTCAGAATTGCTGGGTTTGACCGTACATACTGGGAAATCCAAGGTAGTGGTCTTTAGAGATGGTGGTCACTTGGCCGCACACGAGAAGTGGCTTATAAATAATACACTTTGAAAGTAGAAGTGGAATACACCAACGAGGTTGAGACACACTTGTACCCAAAATTATTTGGCTACAAGAGCAAAGACTGCATTCATACGCATCAATAAAAGTTTAAAAAACGTTCCAAACATTTCCTAAAATGTTTTCCTTAATGTATTTGAAATTAAACCAATACTGTTATATGGTTATTTGGGGAATGAGTAGTAACACTACAGCTATTGAAAATGTTCATCTGCTTGCATTGAAGATATTTTTGAATGTACCTGTATTAACTCCCAATGTTACGGTTTACGGTGATACAGAAAGATATGATTTGTACATCAATTCCATATTGTCTGTAAAATTTTGAAAATGAGTGATTTGCGGTATGTCAGGAAAGCTTACAACATGATGGTACATGAAAATAACACGAACTTTTGGTCAAATAAAATTACAGATTCCACCTTGGAAAATATTGGTTGTCGCAAAATGTTGGTAACGAAGCTAGCTTTCTAAATACTCTGAAACAGCGGTTAATGGAAGCTAGTGATCTACGATGGCTTGAAATTGTCCAAACAAGAGAAAGGTACCTCATATATAGAAATTTTAAACCATGCAGATAGGCCTATAAAGAGCTTTACCTTAATGTAATAAACTTCACTATTTATAGGAAATGTTTATCACGCTTCAGAATGGGGGTATGTTGTATCAGTTCAAATCAGTTAAGATTTGCTAATATCTAAGATAGCGCATGCCCACTCTGTATGGAAAACGAAGAGGATGAGATTCATATTTTGTTACAGTGCCCTGTTTACCAAGATTTACACATTAGATATTGATATCCATTTAATGAACCAAATAATCGATCATTTATAAGAATTGTGTCCAATGATATCTAGGAATCTAAATATAATATAACTGTGGTTTACTTTATTATTGGAATCTGCACCCACTCTGAGCCGCGCGTTGCTAGCGCAAGTCTCGATTTTCGATGCTTGAAGAAAACTTGAAGCTGGTGACACTTAAGAAAAAAATACCATTTTATTGTTAAACCAGTTGAATAGAAATTATAATTTTAAAATCTTGAAAGGGTGTGAAATTATGTCAGTTTTCAAGGATGTGAAAATATGTTTCAGTGCTAAGACCGACTTTAGAAGTCAGAATCTGACGTCAGATTTTGACGTTTAAAGTCGATCCCTACACCGAAATAATTAAAAATGTATAATGGCCGTAGACCCATAAGATGAGGTTTAAAATGAAGCGGAAAGGGCTAATAAAACGGATTATAAACGACTATTGTCGTGCTTGTTTGTGATGAGCCCCTAGTCTTATGTATTCACCTGTTCACTTGCCACTCCATGCAAATAGGCCTACATGTATTCCAATACTGGACGTCACGGTGACTAATACATGAGAGAAGGGGCGTGACGCTTTGGTAGAGCACCTGACTGCCTCGCCAGTCATGCATGCATCCAGGGTTTGAACCCCACTGATGCTGAAATACCCTTGTTTCTCGCCTCTCAATGTGACTAGGCGATCACGTTAATGGCGGCCTCGTCGAGTTACGGTTAAAACGAGAGTGTACGCGCAAGGTCACGCGCTGCACGCTCCTTCACAAGACTAACGTTAATACCTGGCTCACACAAGCTCGAAGCAAGCGCAGTTCAAGGGTGACGTGAAACTGCCGGACCATGTCGGTGCATTCTCATTCATCAGATCCACTATCCTGATTGATAACACTGTAGAATGCATTCTGTAGGAATATTTATGAATTTGGCCTGATTTTTATCTGGACAATATGGCAATACCTAACAAAAATGGTGTCCTTGACATTCTAAGCCACAGTGATGTAGTTAAACCCCTTTCTGGTCCTCACCACCCTTATTAAAAGTAGCTGAATTAATGTTATTTAAAAAAAAAATCCACGTGGTTGGCTATATGTATTCCTTGGCCTGACCATGTGGTGTAGAATGTCAAGGATACCATTTTTGTTGGGCATTGCCATATTGGCCAGATAAAAATCAGGTCAAAGACATGAATAGTCCTAAAGAACACATTCTACGGTGTAATCAATCAGAGCCACCAGCTACGCTAGCAGACTGATGGTGGATATGATGAATGAGAGTGGTTCATCACAGATCATATGGAGATGACATCAAGGCACGTGCATGTAATCACACAACAAACAAGATACATTGATCTAATGATGAATCAATGTTGGGCCAGCGTCGTAGACGGTGGGCCAACATTATTTCAAAGAACCAACATTATTTCAAAGTCCTTATGACGCAAGGTTGTTATGATATTGGGCCAGCTGTATTAAAATATAAAATAGAATAAAGTATTTTTTTTATTTTAATCACATTTACGCGTACATGTATATAAGAGGACCAACTTCGTGAAATCACACACATTAAAGGAACAGGCCCAGGCTAAAATCATAAAAAATCGGTGATTTAATTTTGACTTATTAATATGGCCATATGATGTGAAAATGTATATAGACTAGAACTGCAAACGTTTTTAATTGTTGTGCTGCGTATTTACTAGTTAGGCGGGGGCCCTAGGGTAGTGGTTAGCACCGCTGCCTTTCACGCCAGAGTTCGGGGTTCGGTTTCCAGTCTCGGCGGTTTGAAAGAAACAAAAAACGTTTCTTCCCCATCCACGTGTGAAAGTCAGTATTGTGGGGAGCCTCCGTGACCGAGAAGTAGCGTGCTCGGCCTCACACCGCCAGGGCTCAAATTTCGAATCCTGTGTCTGGAGGACAGTGTCATCTCAATCATCTCACCATCCTCAGGAGGTTCTTCTGGCCCAGTTTAGCATATATGTGCACAAAAGTTTTGTAAAACTACATATTATTTATATAGCCTACAATTTAACCACACTCAAAATCAAGGGAGGCCTCATTGTCATGATATTTATAGATTATACCATGGCTAAAGTTGTATCGGCCCGCATAGCAGTTCGACCTAGTTGTATTCTCCAGAGGGTCGTGGGTCTTGTATCGCCCGAAGACCGCAGGCCCGATGACCCGAATTTCGAATCCTGTGACTGGAGGACAGTGTCATCTCATTCTCCCGGCCCAGTTTAGCCTATATGTGCATAAAGGTGGCTTAAAACCCCATTCATTTCACTTATTATCATACCTGGTCTCATCCTAGGCCACCATCTGGGCTCCTTCATGACTGGTGAGGACACCTGGTGATGACGCTGTAAACGTTCAAACAGATCAGATGTTCCACATTTGGATACTCCAGCCAGGTAAGCATACGGCAGACAGCGAACACGTCTTCTAGGAGCAGACGTATCACGTAGCCAAACCTGATACTTCTCCTCTGTAACGCTCAGCTTGCTCGTACCAACATTCCAATAAAAGTTATTTTTATATTGTGGCGTGTCGTCGACACTCGTCTCCCAGCAGGGGTTGTCATAGTTACTCAGGAACTGAAGAGTAACCTGCAAGAAAAAAAGTATTTAAGTGAAGAAGAAAGAAATTCGATAGTTTCGTAGATACGAACGTACGAGGCGCACAGTACATTTGGATATACGAATCTAAATTCCGGATCTACGAACTTATATACAGATAGAATACTAGTACTATTACTTAGTACGATTTAATAAAATACACACGGGGGAGAGTCGGATTAGTTGAGCCAGAGGGTTAGTTGTTCCACCCCATCGCATTTCTACACATGGGATTTTAATGAAGTTTCAACACCACCTGGTGATTAACTGTGATATTACTTACATGGCCACGTTGTGAGCACGGATCATTTTGCCGGTAGGGAGTTTTGCGGTTCAAAAATGCATTTTTCGCTGTAGTCAGTAAAATTCAGATAATGTAATGTTTGCATTAATATTACGGAAGCATGCAATAGGGATTCTGTACATCCTTGCTATAATGTTAGGCAGTCAAATACATAAAGATAGCCTATGTCAATGTAACACTCAACTTGGATCACTGAAATGTCACACAATTTTATATTTTACAATATGGCTCTTGTGGGGTAAGTTGAGCCAAATAAGATGGGGTAAGTTGATCAACCCCATTCATGGCTCATCTTACCCCAGTAGGTAAAATATAATATTACAAAATGTGGATCAACTAACCCCACTCGACATGGCTCATCATACCCCAGTGGGAATATAATATATTATTATAGAATGTGATATGGTGTAGCAAAAGACATTATATAATAGGTCAATATAATAAAGACACATAATAATAGTATCTATCTTCTTAATAAATACAAGAAAACAATGATCCATGCATCAATACAGGCTATAATGCCTATTGTATAACTTGGGACTTGGAAGAGATTTGTCAACAAATTTCACCCTAATGTGATGTACAGAAGTGTTTTTTTTATTTTTGCATTTTCTAGACAAAAAATAACATGTCGGCATGTAAAACTGTCAATTGTGAATTTTTACTATAGGTGATCAACTATACCCCCTTGCTTGGCACAACTTACCCCATACAGCAGGTTAATTAAGCCACTTTCACAACTCTCAGTTGTGTATCCATAACTTGTTTTTAATTGTTCTTTTCATCTTTCATTGGTGTTGGATATATATGTAATATATAGCCATGTTTTAAAACTATCCCAACCATACAGCGATCAGCTGGGAAAACACCAGACAAAATATTGTAAAAAGTGGCTCAACTAACCCGACTCTCGCCCACTAGGCACTTGCAGCTAATCATTCATCTTACGTATGCGATATATAGGCCTATCTGTTCCACACCAAGAATTGGTGATAGTTAATGTGTTTATATGACCAAATCGGCTTTATTTTTAACACATATATTTCAGTTCCGAAAATTTTAAAATGTTAAAATTAAACTGAGGAGTTTTTGAACCTTCATTTATTTCATAGAACAAAATTCGATAGATTCGTAGATACGTATTTACGAGGCGCACAGCGCCGAGTATATCGGATCTACAAATCTATCGTAATAATTTTTTTGAGTTCTTTCTTTGACCCAAATACACAATATAGGTACACGTGTTCTAAGATTTGATATAGAAGACTTCAATTTCATTGTCAGCATGGTTAAACATGAATTATTAGCCATGCAGTTTCATAGTTAAACCCGTATATTGTGCCCGATCTGACCAGTATAAAAATAACAGTAGATTCGAATTTACTGTTTTAACAACAGACTGATGTCATATGTGTAATTTATTAAATCATAAGGTTTTCATCCACCTTATACGGGAATTATGGCAGCAATTTACATTTCAAGGGGCACCTTTTCCAGCTCCAAATGAAAAAATATATAGAACAGCAACGATTATGTAGAGTCCTTCGTGACATTATATTTCATCACTTTTAAATAGGCGTTACATAGATCATGAGGAGTATTTTATATGATACAGGATGTGTTATTCTATCTATTTCTGCTACTATGCATGATGTAACATCAGGTAATAGATATTTTCATAATTACTTTAAAATATTTACCCATGAAAAGTTTATACATTGTGAATTAAAAAATATATATTTTAAAAGGGTGATTACGCCTTCATTTTTTTATTTGCAGCCGAAGTCTGCGATATACCTTCAAAAGGTGGAGAAATGCTATTTTTAGTGAATCTCATGGCTTAGCGATTGGCTGTGATGCGGTCCCTCATATTATTACGCCACTTTGTATTTCTTTTGTGTTTTCGGTGAATTTCAATCACAAAATCAATCATTGTCAGGGGAAAAAGGAAATAATACAGTGTGATACATTTTAATGAATAATTCTCACCTTCCTGACTACAATAGCTAGCGGGATCTGGCAAATATAAAATCAAAATAGTCACCAAATTTTAATACTGAATAACGTTATATTTCAAGTAATTGATTGGGTGAGACCGCATTGTTAAAGTGGTAGTCCACTGTGTACGAAGAGCGGGACATATCTGTACCCAGGAAGCACCACGCTGATTACAGAGATAAAGGCAACCGGGATACAACTAAAACCAGAAACTTAAATGTTCCATAGATTTAATTGTGTCACACGCGACCAATGCTTACAACATCTAAATTTACTTGTGATATATATTTTTCATTGTTTAGCACGTGAAATATGATAATGTATATTTACCTATGCTCTAAAAACAAATGTGGCCTAAAGTGCAAGACACACCAACGCGATTGCCCACGCGACGTCACGTCGGTTTCTCAAACTCACTATTTCATCGCCGGTCGTCGTGCCGGCCGTCGCGTTGGTGTGTGGACAGTCATGCGATTGTCGCGTCTGTCTTCGCGTGCCTAATCGCGCTCACGTTGGTGTGTTTTGCACTTGACCCTTCTATCACTTAGTTTGGCTCAATGTCATTCACCTTGAGACGGTAATTGATGTCGCGATTCAAATAAAAAAAATCCTCGATGAATTTTATTCAAAATAATTATGCCTTGTGGAACATAACCACAATAACAGGTTAAAGCACTGCGTGGGGTCATCCTGGATACCATTACGCTTTAGAACATTTTGAAATTTATTTCATACAAGAGATATTGGCCCATTTGAAATTATAACAAACACAGTTTTAAAACAAAGGCATATTTTGTATTAGTTTGTTTCAATAAAGTGAGGCAACGAGTAGGCATGATGCAGCTCTAACCAAAGGCTGCTGGGTCAAATAGAGCAATACAATTACTGGTGTCATACGCACAGCTTTCTGTCGTAGCTCGTCTATTCCTGGATATAGTTCTTCCCCTTCCTTTACTGAAACAATCAACCAAAATAATATAGGCCTACCTGCATTCAATAATGATGAACAACAAACTACACAGGCTCACAGGCATATAGGCCTACATCTGATCGAAAGTGAAATATTACTTCAGCATCGTATGAACAATTTTACGTGTATTTTACTTTAGCCCTTATAAAGCTCTTAGTTATAGAATTTAAATTTTCAATCACTTGAAGTTGTGTTTCGCTACCGCGACTCACAATTTGGTAAAATTGTTCATCTGTTCATAATGTATATAAAAGACGTAGTTTGAACCCTTTAGGCGCTAAGCACGACTATAGTCGTTTTTAACCTTTTAACTACCATACATGACGGAAATTTCCGTCGTCATTCGTCAATAAACGTAACCATAAAATGACACAAATTTTCGTCAAATATATACTACATTCATGTATTTTTCGTCATTTAAAGCTGGAAATTGCGTTAGCAATTCCAGCTTCAAATGACGAAAAATAGAACTCCTACACCAGTATATCTGGATCCTAGCATGCACCCCGGCCTGGTAGTCAAAGGGTTAATCCGTTTTATAAACCGATTATTCACTGTTATTGGGAATGAAAAGTGTGCTTACAACAAAGCAAGCTAGTTAACATGGTCAATGGAAACGACAATAAAACATAATTATCGGCCATATCTATATTTAACTTATATATGTTTTCTGAACCCAGATGTGTATTTTCTTAAAACTTAGTGTAACTTAGATTTGTACATGTCATAAATATTTTTAAATGAGGGAATATTGCAGCCTTTTTTAAAAATGTGTGTATTTAGCCCGAGCTGAAATATAAAACATTGAACTTTGCTCGACATTTGATTGCAAGTTATTTTTTGCGCTTGTTTTTACATAATTCGGGTGTGCTGAACTCGAATATGTCAGCTAAAATTCTATCTTTGGTGTCAGCAAAACAAAATATGGCCGTCAAAACAACATCTGTTTTATATTTTTGCTACATATTATTGCACGATTTCTGGTTTCTGCATGATTAAGAATTGATAAATTTATGTCTCATCTTTTTCGATCAAAAAGGCATATATTTGACCTTCAAGTTCAAAATGGTTACCACCAACACACAAAAAAAAAATATATATATATATACTACGTAATACGGCAAATTAAGTTGCAAGACATTCGAAACTGTGTTTAGTCACAGTATATTCTAACATGCTTTGATTTGCTTAGTATTCAAAATGACGTCATTATTTTCATAGTAAATATGTAAAATGTCGTTCATCTTGGATCTACGATAAACTATAGGTCAGGCGATGAGCAATAAACACCAGAAATGTTTTTTCTGCGCCTCAGTCAAACAAAAATAAAACAATTGAGCAATTTCGAGCCACAAATAAAAAAAGATGTTTAATTTACATTTTGATAGTCATTTTGTTTCTTGTTTATATGATCATGAATTGCGCGGCCATTTTAATTTTTTTCATTTAAATTTACTCGTCAGTAACTTTTATTTCTGGTCCACAGAAATAAAGCATAATATCGTCAAACTTTTTAGCGGTATTCTTTAGTAACCGTAAATATATAAAAAACGACGGACATATTTTTATTGATTAGACTTTCTATAGATACAATTATACAAAAAATGTACATATAGAGGCAAGTGGCGACAGGTGACCAGCACCTATGCGAGGCCACCGCCCTCAAAATAAAAAAACATTATAATACAATTAAAAATCCAAGGCTTGTGTTAAAAACAATAATAGCAAGTTGAAACCATTAAGCTAAGCAAACAAGGCTAAAAGTAATAATTAATGAGCATAAAATGCTCAATAGTTGCAAAAAAGTTTTGATAATTATACAAAAAGATAGTATTGCACAACATTATCGATCGTGGAAACATATTTTTAAAATTAATAACTTTTAATAAAAAAAATGAGCACAATAATCCTAGATAATTGAGACTAAAATATTATTATTTAAAAAGAGTTGTAACAAATACTTAAAATTGCACCACAATATCACAGGAACATATTTTTCATTCTATCACTCACACACAGCTGACACCTGCAAGTAGATGTCCACGTACACACATTAGTAAAATGGTAGTAAGTTCAAGTCAATACACCTGTCCTGGTAACTGCGAAACTTAGTTACAAAACGTGTCATGCCTTGTTGAATACTGTCAAGCTGTCTTAGCTCATTGGAATGCTGAGGAGACCAAATCGGAGTACTGTACTCAGCTATGCCACTCGTTAAAGATGTATACAGGTTGAGTGCGACATTACATGTATTGGGAGCATGGTAGCCAACAACTCGTTTAATCATACCATTAACTCGATTACATTTACTTACAGCATTGTGTCCTCTTTCCAACTCAAATCGGACGAAACAAGTACACCCAAATCTTTAATTGATGTAACATGTCCTAAGCTACTACCATTTAACATAATATTAAAATATACTGGTGCCTTCCGGCGACTATAAACACTAAGTATTTTACACTTTCCAAGTGACACTCCATTCATAAAGCCTATTTAAATCAGCTTGGAGTAATGTGCAGTCCAATATATGTTCAATCTTCTTATAAACCTTAACGTCGTCAGCAAATAAACCAGTTTTAGGTGAAATACAAGATAGAGGCATATCGTTAATTATGAATAAAATAAATAGAAGTGGCCCAAGAATAGATCCTCGGGGTACCCCAGAAAGAACTGGTAATCATTCAGATGTATGACCATCTAAAACAACGCGTTCGATTCTGTTGTTCAAATAAGAATTAAACCAAGATTGGCTGAATGTTGTATCACTGTCTACGACGCTGGCCCAACAATAAAACAACATTGGATCGACGTTTTGTGTTTGCTGGAATTACAACAGTTATTTTAGTTGTCAAATCTAGCCCTCAAAAGATTACTACTGACCATTGTAAACACTCAAGTTTGATTCAATGGTGGGCATACGTCTGCAAGACTGGCCCTTCATTGAAACAGCATTAGGCAAATGCAAATAAATGATCAAATCTTGCATTTAAAGGGTTAATATGGCGATCCAGCGTAGCTGGATACACTGCCCGCATTTCGGCCTGAGTCTATTGATGCATTGAATGGATATCAGCCGACATGTAATGCTTTAACCCGCCATTCAAATGACATTAAAATTAACCCTACCCTAGCATTTAAATGTTTTTAGTATAGAATTTATATTAGGTAAACATATAATACAAACATGTAGTTAAAGTGCTTGTGTGTAATATTATGGTACAACAAACAGATTTTAAAAATATTGAAAGTCGATGAATGATCAGCCTCTGAAAATAGAGGAGGAACTAAAAAGCTAAAATGACAATCCCTCATTCATTAGAGATACCGCTTTTTGGAGTTTCCTCTCTTTAGGGACACTAAAATCCGGATTTTATCCAGTTAAAATCCCCATCTCTTAAAAAATCATAGCATAAAACCCCAATACCTAAGTATCATTGTGCCAACGTTTGAAGTCGATCGGATGAAAACTTAGAGAGAAATAACACTCCGAAATCTGGACACAGAGGAATAAAAATAACATACAACCGTTACAAACTCAGTAATTATGTTTAATTATGTTTAACATCAATATGCGGAAGTGTTGCATCAGTGTCATGACAAGCACTAAACGAAGAATGAAAATGAGCATACAATTTAATTTAACAGTTTGAGGACAATTTTTCTGCTTTGTTTTTTATTTAAAATAACTCCAAAATCGCTTGGGTTTTATTTTACAGCATCACTTTGTGTTTTGTTTTAATGTTAATTTAAAGTTTGTTCCTATATTTTTTAAATGTTGACCAATCACCACTTTTATTTGTTGGTTTAGCTCTAGACCAAACTGTGTGTTTGACTTTGTGCAGGTATCCAACTTGACTGTCGATCCAGGGAGGACCAAATTGATCTTGGTACTTTTTCATTGACAATGCCCATAACACGGGATAACCAGTTTTCCCATGCATGATCAATGTCGCTATCATGACGAATTATCTCACATAGATCAACCTGTTCCAAAGCACGTCTAGCATCGTCCCAACTTGCAGCTTTGTAATTAAATACCTTTCAAATATCACATTTATCTGACGAAAGATGAAATACTAAAATAAAAATTACTAAAATTAAGAACTTTGTGATCACTAGATATGTCTACAGGATATTCATTAATACTCGAAAATAATTCAGGTGTATTAGTAAATACTAGATCAAGCATGTTTCCATTGACATTGGAGGTACTGTATTTAGCTGTTGAAATGAGAACTGATTATCCACATCACAAAACATGGACTGTGATGTAATATTACTGGAGTAAAGTTCACTTTTCCAATTGACAGAAAGTATGTTAAAATCATCCAATTCACATATACGTTCATATGTAGTTCGGTGGAGGTAACCATTAGCAAAACATGGCTGACACGGCTACCGTTTCGTTTACATTTTCATCTATTTTGTGTAGTTTAACGCTCTCCTTTGCTCCATCGATTTGTAGGTGGATTAATATCACTTAACTGGACAAAATGCACATTATGTTAACTTCAAATTGTCGATAATTTACTCGTAATCGGTAATCTAAATTTGTTCAATGAGAATGGTAACTGTCATGTGTCAATTCCAGCTGTTACTGGTAACTGCAACTTCAGTGGGTGGTAACTGTCGGTTTCAATGGGTGGTAACTGTCGCTTCCTATTAGCAGAGAAAATTCTATTATAAAACGTATATTCTAAAACAACTTTAGTAATAGGGCCTACTTTACATGTTCGTGAAGTTGATAACGATGCGTCCTTACTTTTATTTTAATTGGTACTGTATACAGTATCACAGTGAGGGGCGCTGTAATATATTATGAGGGCCTAGTATATAAGAGACTGAATGCATATATCTATGTCTGTACTGATAGGCGTAGGCGGTGAACCAACACAATATAATAGGGCTTACTTTCAAACACAAGGTCGTTATATGTGTAATACAAAACATATTTACTATAAATTATTCAAGTACTTATAGTCAGGTAGCTTAGCATAAATGTTAGGCTTATCGTTATCTGGCGTGTAAAAGCCCAATTTTTTAAGGCTCGATGGCAGGCCCTGGCTCAGTGGCATATATCCTGATTAATGTTAGCCTAGGAGCCCAACATTATTTTCTACTTAAAACGCCGAAAAGTGTCAAAATCCAAGGTAATATGGCCGCCATTTGTACAAGAACAAACAATAAAATGATAATATTTTCGACAAAATAGATGCAGATTCTTGATTTTGGTGTGTAGCATAAGGGTTTTAGTTATGCCTGTCAGAGTGATGTAATCAGAAAGAACTTTAGACATTGGATTGTTATTAAAATCCAAGATTGCAGCTTTTTGTGCAAGGTGAAACAGTAAATTGGCAGCATTTTGTATAAAATAGAAGCAAAATCATAATTTTGGTGTGTACCATAGGGTTTCAAAGCATGTCTGACATAGAAGTGTGGAACGTACTTTAGATATTGCATTGCGAGTAAAATCCAAGATGGCCGCCATTTGATCAAGATCAATAAATTGATCTATTTTCGATAAAATAGAAAGAGCTTCACGATTTCGATGCATCCCGTCGTTTGGTATGATTGTTCTCTAGATATTTCTGATGTTCTGCTTAACTTTAGGGATGAACCCATTAAAAACAAAATGGCTGCCACAGCCATTTAAAAAAAATTGACATGGTGGTAGTGTGGGTCATTTTTTCCCGTTATTTTTTGATTGATGGACAGAGCCTACGGCTGAAGGGTCCTGCCATCAATTGATGGCTATTTTTTAATAGAAGGAGATTCATGATTTTAGTGTCTGCCATAGGATTTTCTTATACACATCACCTGGTGGCATTATCCAGAAACCATTTTAGACACTTCAGATTCCAGAAACCAAAATGGCGGCCTTCTGGTGGCCATTTTGTTTGTATAATGACCGCCATCTTGGTATATAGATCTAAAAGTATGTTTGCCAGTCACAGGGGCGTATATATGAAAATCCTACATGGTTGCTACCAAAATCACGAATCTGCTTCCCTTCTGTTGACAATTATATTAATTTTTGGATTTTTGCAATGTCTAATGTACTTCCAACCACACACTATGTCGGGCATAGGCCTACCCGAAAACCCTACTATGGTAGACATCAAAATTATGTTTTTCGGTCCTTTCTGTCAAAAATCATGGTAATTTGTATAGCTTAACCTTGCAGAAATGGAGGCCATCTTGGATTTTACTAACCAATGCAATGACCAAAATAATTTCGGGCCATACCATTATGTCGGGCATACCCGTAAACCATATGGTAGATAACAAAATCATGAATCAGCTTATATACTATCAAAAATTATATCAATTTAATATTTGACCTTGGTTGAAACGGCGGTCATTTTGGATTTTTACGTTTCACGTCAACACCTTGTCAAAATTAAATAGGGCTCCTAGGCTAATGGTAATTGATGGGTCCTAATAGAGCGTCATGAAGGCCTATCACAAATGTTGACTAATAGTGTATATACCAGAGATCGTCTATACACGATCTCTGCTATACTTTTTTTTCTCAACAAAATTTAATCCTTCAGCTTTATATCAACGACAAAAAAATATTCCCTTCCCTTTAAATAACTTTTTTTACAGTTGTCCCAAATGTGAGAGTCTCCTTGATGCACAATTGGAAAATTTCCAATAAATAAAGTAGCAGTTACCAGCAACATAATTTGTCAGTTACCAGTAGCATGCTTTCATCGACTATTGCAGTTACCAGCAACACGCTTGGCAGTTACCATTCTCATTGAACAAATTTAGTTTACCGATTACGCGAAAATTATCGACAATTTGAGGTTAACATGATGTCCATTTTGCCCAGTTAAATAATATAAATCCACCTACAAATCGATGAAAATGAAAGCGAATCGGTAGCCGTGTCAGCCATGTTTTGCTAATGGTAACTCCAGCTACCTCCACCGCTTAACCACAGTGTAGTTGATGTTTTAACTAGTACATTCTCTAAGGCACGAGAAAAACATGCGAGATCAGATGACGGTGGTTTGTATACTAAAATTAAACCAATTTTTTTTTATTGTTCAACCATTCGACAGTCTTGTATTTGAAGGTCAAAAAAAGGTGTGTTTTTCCAAAGACACTAGAAAAAATATATAATAGAAACCTTGCAGAAATCATTAATTGTGCTTTCTTGTGCGAAAAAAACATAGAAAATACGGGGGTTTCTTTACATTTTGGCAGCTATGTTGTGTTTTGCTAGTTTGAAGGTGAAGAACATCAAATATAGAATGTTATCCGACAGATTCGAATTCAGCACACAAATTATGTAAGAACAAGTGGATAAAAAATTAGAAACAAAAATTCCGAGAAAAAAATTATGTTTCAGATTTCAGCCCATGCTAAATACAAATATTTTCATGTATGTTAATTTTCATTTAAAAAAAATATAGGACATTTATAAATATTAATAACACTCATTTTTAAGCATACACACATCTGGGTTCAGAAAATATGGATATGTTCAATAATTACATTTTCTTAAGTCGTTTTCTTCCACCATGTTGAATCGTTCGTTTTGCTGCTCATTTTGATTATTTTATACATGTAATAAAAAATCATGCTTGAGCTTATGTGGAGAGACAACTACTTACTCTACTGCAATGTGTGATATATCATAAGAACGGGAATTTTATTATCTGTTATATGGTATATCGCAAGTGTATATTGGTTAACCAAAACATCAACGACAGTTTCAGACATATCAAGGTTTAAAAAAGTTGGTGTGGGTGAGATGTAGCCCATGCCCTAAGTGTATCGACGTTAATTTCGCACATGGCCACGCACTGCTCGTATTAAATGAGAAAATAAAATGAAATGAATCGGGCTTCAAGCAACTTTTGTGCACATACAGGCTAAATTGGGCCAGGAGAACATCCTGAGGATGGTGAGAGTATAAAGTGAGTGAATATTAGCATAGAGAAGGGGACGTGTGGCTTTACTAGAGCGCCTGAATATCTCGCTAGTGATGCATGCGTCCTGGGTTCGAACCCCGCTGATCCTGCGTTAGTGTGTCAGAGAAATATCCTTGTTTCTCCATTCTGAATGCGAGCACGTTATTGGCGGCCTTGTCCGTTTAATGTTGACACCAGTGTATCGACGTTAATTTCCCGCACTGGTCAAATCACCCTCTATTAACCCTTTCAAGCCTGAGTTTACCATTGTCACCTTCATCCACTACAAGCCGCAAATTGCTGTCGCAATTCTCGACTTGTAGTGGATGAAAATGACTTGAAGTGTGTGGCAAATGAATTTTTTTATTGTTATCATTAAAACAGTTTCATGAAAATTTTCGTTCTAAAACCCCCAGATGTAGGAAAATAGGTAATTATTCCGAGATTCAAAATAATGCTTTAATGCATCGTGAGGGTTTAAAGGGCTAACCCTCTAAGTGCAGATTACGCATAGAATTCAACCTTTTAGTCACCAGACAAAAAATATATTTCCCATTCACTGTGACGTGTGAATTGTTGCCGCAATTCCAACCTCACAGTAACTGAAAAATACACCGATCTCATGTATAGGAGCTCTACATTCTTAGCTTTGAAAAAGGCCGACGACGAAGGCAGCACATTAACCAACCATACACTTGACCCGGCAATGTTAGTGCAGCAACAGAGGGTATGCCATTCAAGTTTATCCACATGTCTAGAATTGTTCCCAGCGGTCTCTAGATACAGAAGTTGGTTGATGACATTACCAGATATCGACGCGGGGTGAAAATTTGAATAATTAAATTTTACTATATATTATCATACTTGAGAAGCTATATTGGATATCAATATGACGTAAAATATATTCTTTTAAAATTGTCAATTTTTTTAAATAGTTAATGATCACAGTTTCATTTGTGCATGAAAGTCTCCAATGACTGTATCATTTAGTCCATATACACCCCTTATGTCTGAATTAGTATAATTAATTGGGTGGGTCAAGCCTCAACTCGATTTTTTTTGTGTGTGTTTTTTGTACATGTTTCAAAAAAAATGGATGGGGAGGTGGGTTGGTGGGGTATGGCCAATTAATTTTTTGGGGAAATTTTTGGATTTTTTAACTTGACAAGACCCCTTGCTAAATACTTATTTAATGCTGAGCTAGCGTCGTAGAGGGTGGCCCACCATTGGGTAAATATCGCGTGTTTGCTGGGCAATATCTTGTATGCGCTGGTTAGGATTATTTCAAGTATTAGTTATTCAAGATTTAGCTTGCCACGCGAAAAGCAATATCAGACAGGACACGTGTGACGGGTAGGCATAGGTATAGGCCTGTAGTATTGACCAAATAAATATTCAGTAGAATAAAATAATGTCGTAAATTTGCAACAGAGTGTATGTCACCAATTGATCAACTGAAGTGTTTGTTGACCACGGTCATGCATGGGTACGGGAATATAGCGATAATGTGGTCAAGGTCATTCCTGTCTAATTTGAAAGAAACAGAACATAATAGTACTTTGTTATAGTTACAACAAGGACTCCCGACTATACTTGGCACCATATAAACAGTAGCGCATTATTTTCTACGAATTCTCAGTCAATTTCTCAATTGATTTCCATTAGATTTTGCCAACACTATTTTTCAGTCTAATCTCATTCACTATAAGCTACATGTCAAATGGTGTAATTTCTGAAATGCTCAATATAATTCTTCCATGTAGTTTAATAGTGAGCTTACTTTTAATAGAAAGGTTCGAATTTTGAATATTTTACCTAAGACCATTCGTGTTTCCAACAACATCACGATTTTTAAACGTAAAATAAATTATTTTTTAAACCTAATTCATATCACGTATGTATACTACATATTTTAAATGAATGTTATATAGATATTAAGTTTAGGTTATGGTAAAAGGTTATGTTACTAATTAGTTTGATTATCCTGATTAGGCCTATATATGGTAGGCAGTAGAGGTCTCTGTTATTGTCTGCCACGCGTAGCATGACTCCTAATTCATCATTACTTGTATTTATTGCTTTTGTAAACGTTGTCGGTATCTTTATTCTGTAACCTACTTGAAGAATCAAAATAACTAAACCAGCAATCTCAGAAGACACAAGACGTTGAATCAATGTTGGGTTAACGTTGCTCCAACGTTGGGCCAACGTTAAACCAACATTATTTATTAAACGCCTTATGTCTGCTGGGATGGCTCGACGTCTGGTGTTTATTGGATGAGCTAAGTTCAAGCTGATAAATCACTATGCCCCTGAATGCGCAACAAGGTCGCTAGTTATGTGGTAGAATGATTCCAAATAATGTTTAGTATTCACTCAAGGTCAGTATACACAGCCAATCTGTGATAACCCTGATGACTTTCGTTAAATACCCACTAATACAGTGTGTTTGATTAAGTATATAATCATGATAATGGCAAATTTGATTTTAAATGTACATATCATAATGCTTTCAACGCGATTTTACAGCACTAACTCTGTTGTATATCTATGCACAAATGTAGTTTATAATTTAAGGACGCAGAAGTCGTAAAATGCAACGAAATGTTTATATTACACACTCACATATTACCATGGTAAATATACATTATGAAGGTACATAAACACTAATAAACTAAACAAATAGAGTAGCCTACTTATTGACACAATACAAACTAGAGGGGATTTGTGACTTTTCAAGTAACAATAATGTTTGGACTAAGTTTTATGAGTTTTTTGGTGGCCATTTTGAATGTTGTTGGGTTGTTTTTATTCTTAGAGATTGCTTGGAATTTTGCCTCCAGGAG
>OZ024911.1:16840661-17260661 GCA_964017125.1 Flabesymbios commensalis
ATATATATATATGTTTGCCAAATAGAAGGACATTCAGTTAACACACTGACTTGCCTCTCCGTTGACTTAATGCTGTATCACTGTCTGCGACGCAGGCCAACATTAGAACAACGTTTCGTGTTTGAATGGAATTACAACTCTTATTTCAATTGTAAATTGTAGCATTTAAAGGTTTCTACTGTTCATATCCAACATATTGGTTCAATACTGGGCCCACTGATTGCGAGGCTGGCCCAGCATTGAAATATTACTGAAGGAATGCACTTTATTATCAAATCTAGCATTTAATGGTTTAATATGACGATCCGGCCTGGACACACAGCCCGCATTTCAGTCTATTCTCACAATTAATGGGGCTTCACCCGACAAGTAAAACAATGATCCGACATCGATCCTCATAGTGATTCAGAAAATCCCGGATAAATCTGGAAGAACATACAGCCTAATGTAGCCTAATAAAAGTCATAGCACACCTCCTCAATACGTAAGGATCGTTGTGCCAAGGTTTGAAGTTGATTCGATGACAACTTGAGGGGAATAGCACTACACATTTTGGACATAGAGGAATAAAAACTAGCCAGAACTTTAGACCTCAGGATCTGACGTCTGTAGACGTCAGATTCTGACGTCTAAAGTCAATCCCCGCACTGTAAGAATACCAATATTTATAATGGCCGTAAGTTAGTGAGAATTTAAATTATTTAATATAGCGCTTTAAAAATGTTAAACTTGTTTTGTGAATACGGCTGTTAAAGTCCTTATATCATATAGGGCTATGCTCGATTGAATAAATCGGTATACATAGGCCCTATTAATAAAACAGTTCATAAATGTTAGGTGTCGGAATAATATCAAAATAAAGTAATACAAGTGTTCATCAAAGCACACAACTATATAGGCCTATTATAATAATTATGCCAAGCTTTCATTACTAAATGTCATTCAATTGATAATAACTTTCGGGGCTAAATATATGAAAGTAACGTTACTGTCATTTCTCTGGAGAACTGTGTTTAACAAAGAGCGACAAAATAACCAAGTAACAATAGCCTAAACTCACTTAGAGTGGTTTCTTTGTGGATCCTGGTGCAGAATGTCCACTTTTCTCTAAATATGAAAGTAACGTTACTGTCATTTCTCTGGAGAACTGTGTTTAACAAAGAGCGACAAAATAACCGAGTAACAATAGCCTAAACTCACCTAGAGTGGTTTCTTTGTGGGATCCTGGTGCAGAATGTCCACTTTTCTCTAAATTGTCATGATTATTAACTCCGATAATTTCACTGTGAGTCAAATTTTCAATACTGGAATTTCTAGTAAATATCTGCAGAGTTATCAAACATACACACAGTGACAATGTCACTTTTATCACAGTGTATTTTCTCATTTTTACCTGGTTGCTGGTCAGATTTACGTCCACGCTCGCGCACGAACAACGTTATACAATGTACATGGCGAACATTTGCTTGATTGATGAAGTCGCCTCGTCTCACCACCGCCATCTATAGGCCACTATAGTCACTAGGCGCATGAATGTATTACTCTCCCATTCTGAAAAGGCGCGCCTGCAGGACTTTGGTCTATCGTCAGGCGCGGATTCAGAGGGGGGGGGGGGGGGGCCGCAGGGTGCGCACGCCCACCCCTTTTTGCACTTCCTTTTTCAAATCCTAGATCCGTCCCTTATGGTACGCAGATGGCCGATCCAGGAATTGACGGACAGGGGGGGGGGCGCCTATTTTTGCAAGAATCACTACACACCACAGCTGGCACTTATATGCTCTAGATACGTCCAGGGGCATGCTCCCCCGGAAAATGTTGAAATCTACAGTCTCAAATGACGTGTTCAAAACCATATTTCGTACGAAATATGGTCGTTTTTAGGTCGCTGAACGGGGGGGGGAGGGGGCACCGGCTGCGCCCCCCCTCCCCCTTTGTATCCGCCACTAGAGGGGGTGGAGAGGTGACCCTTATATCCGGTAAAAAACTAGAGCCTGACGGCACTGAAGTAGAGCTTGTGCCGGGCTTCAGAATCATTGTTTTAAGGAAAGCTAAGATGCAGCTGTTTCACAATTAAGCAACAAATATATTTGTCTAAATGAGGTGTTGAATCCGACAGTAGCTATGCTGTATCTCGTGTCTGACTGTCGTCATCTCAATGTAGTTTTCAATGTTTGGTCGGGGAGGGAGGGTGGGTGGCTGGTGGTCATGCGTTGTACGTGTAATGTTGTGAATTCCCGGCGAAACGAGCAATAGCCTTTATCTGTCACTCACATCTTTTTTTTCATATCAGGTCGACAACTGTATTGATAAGACTGCACACTGATTTCAGTGCACATAATAAACTTCTGATAAATATGCCCCCAACTGTGTTAATTAGTATATCCGGTTTATTAGGGATAATCGGTTAGGCCTACCATAATGGCAATAGGCCTGCTCAGGGATACTCCCTGTGTGACCCTTGGCTGGGACTGTGGTGCAGTTCATTATTCAAAGCCAATCTTTTAAACAGAAACTGTTCATATTAACCTGACAGTTTGAGTGGTATAGGCATATATGTCACTAGGCATACCCCAGTCAATGACAGGTAGGGGAAGGTACTGCATGTTAGTAGCCTAGGCACATTGCATGCTAGTAGGCCTACTGCTATTTGCTCATATGTGATGGCAGTGTGTAGTGTTCAGAACTGAATCAGGAGACAGATTAACTACTTCCACTGCCACAGTTGTTGAGCCAATGTTGTTTTAATGATAGGCCAGCGTAATAACAGTGTGAGACTGCAGGACAACATTAAATAGACCTGGGGGGATCTCTCTTGTTTTCTGCGCCTTGGCACCACATGTTGTGTAAACCCACTTTGGTTGTCTTCTTCCCGAAAATTAGACCGTTAGCTCGACCATCTCAGTCCACAGGTCCAACAAGGATTTCAATAGGCATATTCTATCAGGCATCACCCTGCCCAGTCAGGTCAGACCGTCAGACTACCAGTCTGACCTTGACAACAGGTGTGTGTGAGGCCTGTATGAAATGGAGAGGGTGCGAGCATCATGAATATTCATTATGAACGCGTTGGCGCAGGGGGGGGGGCATAGGTGTTAGCGGGGTGGAGGCCGGCACAGAGCCACTGACCCCTCCATCCTTCTCCATAGGCTATGGAGGGGGGTAGCCCGCAGGATGCAACGGCGATCGCGAGCCAATTATTGAAGATATATTTTCAATATGGTAATTGGTCAAAGGAATGCAAGTTCGTTAACGTTTTAACCACGCCCTGATCGAGATATAGGCCTACACTGGTACAAATTAATGTGTTGATATTTGTAATATACGAACTAGTTCTGTAACAGATAATTACAGAGATAGAGATAGAGATAGAGATAGATATTTATTGACATAAAGAAAAGTCATTACTGACTTATTTGATGGAATATATGTACATGTATATACAATATGGTTAATTTGCTAGAGTCACACCACAATTTACATGGTATCACATACAGAGTTAAAATCATGTTAAAAGGCATTGCCATAGTAAAACACTGGATAATTGATTACTACTTGAACTACTTAGTCTCAGAAGTAATGAAGAAGGGGAAAAGTCTTCTAATATGCAAACTCATTAACCCTTTAACCGCCAAATTATTAAATTTGAAGTTTCACCCACTATAAGTTGCGTCTCGCTGACGGGATCCATAACTTCAAGTGGGTGAAAAATTTATTCAGATATGACGAAATGGAGGTCAACGATTTTCAAGTCTTACTGATTTATGTCACGTTTCATCTTTAACGTGTTTACAATGGGGTTATTAATGTGCTAATAAAAAAATGAGAACCCGAATATGATCGACACCGGCGGATAAAGGGTTATATTTAAAAAAAAAACATCATGACGTAACGTGCTACGTACATGTACAGCGCTTATCTGTAATCACCTTTTGACATTGTAAGTACCAGAGCGCCGGCACACAGAGTCAATCATTTGTAATGCGCCTGTATACTAAATTAAGCTGAATCACTGTTATTGTATATATTTTCAAAAAGAAAGAGTACATGTATTTAAAATTATATGAGTCATTAACACTTTAAAAATATTCAGTTCAATTCCCCGTTTATGCCATGTTGACAATAATTGTTTCTCAGGTGCTAAATGGTCACATGATTGCCTCGCACCATCGCAATCATTGTGACGTAACGTACCGATTAAACATAACAACACATTTCTTTTGATGACCGTTAGACGTTCTAGGTACCAGGCGGACGGATATTTGTCAAAATGAGGCGTAATTCGCACTTTAAGAAACAATGATAGGCCCTTGAAAGCTAATAAGATTTTAATTTTAAAATTGGATTTATTACATTAAGTCGTGAGGTCAGGATTTCTTTTATTAACCCAATTTCGTGGTCCTGGATAAAAAACTACTGTTTTCCAAGCTCTGTTTTGACCCTTTAGTCCCCAGGTCGTGATTGAAATGTAATGAATTAAACAATCTAGATAATTAAAATAAGCTGTAATGTTCAGGTCAGGTTCATGTCCTGTGTGAATGGCACAAATAATGTTTCTTTTTTTTATGTCCACTTTGTTTGTTTCTTAGTTTAATGGGTTAAAGGGCTATATAAAATATACATAAAAAATATTTTCAAATCAGTAGGGCCTATATTTGTGTCACTTTGTCACATCTTTCAACAGAAAACAAAATATAACATTAGTTTTAGTAATATTATCGTCGATCGCTCTGACGGTCGTTGACGGACATTGATGCGAAGCAGGTGTCGCGTTGTCTCGTGGGCCGTGTATGTTTGAGCGGAGGATGAAGTGACGATAAATCTGTCTTGAACTTGTTTATTGTGGTATATAATAGCTTACATCTTGGTGTACTAGTAGAACTGAGTTGACTGGCGCCAAAACGCGGGTTTTTGCTTAAATAGTGAGAGGGGGGTACAGGTTGGCCTATAAAATTACCCAATCACAGTGGTTTCCTCCAAATTTCCTGCTGATACATTTTGGCCAGAAAATGAGTAACTACAGTTTGAGAATACTAAGATTAGATTAGAATTTATGGAATTATGAAATAACGATAGCGATCTGAGATATAACAAAAATACGAGCTTTCTCATCAGAAGATGCCCCAGATGGACATGTGAAATAATAAGGCACATTGGCCAAGATTACAAAATAACATGAGAAAGTTTAGTCAAATTCAGCAACTGAGAATGTAAAAATATACAATTTTGCATATAGAAAAATAATCGTAAAACACTTGGACTTTAAAATTAACATGTATAAACTACAATCCAGGATACAAAACTGCATATAAAAATCAGTATGAAATTCCAATGATAAGGTCAAAATGACAAGTTTAGCTCACCAAGAAACACAAATACATTTACTACAGAGGGAGGGGGATACTTGAGTACAGTGAGTAACGTGGTGTATCAAAGCAGGACTCATAGCCCGACCTGGTGGCGAAGCTTCATATTCAGCTTTACGATCCTGACGATAATAACAGGGAAATATAATTGTGCTATTCTATGGAATTTCATTACAGATTTGATTGATCATTCGTGTAGTTTTAATACTTTTAAATTTCATCTAAAACAATATATAATAACAATTTAATTATACACCGTCAGAGCGATCGACGATAATTGGTGGAGATACCGTGTTGTTCCCAATGAGCAGTGGACCAGCCGCTAATACAAGAACAAAGAAGAAAAAAAAGAAGAATAAACAAAATCAGGATAGTTGTTTGGAGAACATTAATATGGGAAATAAGTTTACCCCACGAACAAAGCCATTTGATGGTAAACAAGGAGAAGCCATGCAGTGGCTTCGTAAGTTTAAGGGGTATGTCGGTGCTACTAACATGGAGGACGGACCGGCATCACATAGTTTTTATATGATGTTGGAGGGATCCGCAGACAACTGGTTCTGCAGTCTTGCAGACAATCAAGCGAAGAACGCTATGGATATTATAAGAAAAACTCAGATCCAAATTTCTTGCTTCGTTTTGAAGAAAGAAAACAGAAAAGTAACGAAGACGTGTTGGATTATATAGAAGCTATGCGGGCGCTGGCACTAGGCACGGATTTGGAGACGCATTATCTCCAGTCCTTCATCGTGAAAGGACTGCGTCCAGCCATTAGGTTGCCGGTGAGACAACAAAATCCTCAAGATTTGAAGGAACTAATGAAAATCGCGAAACAAGTACAAGACGCGACTGAGGATAAGGGTGAAACAGACCAATCCTCAGTGATAACTGCTCTGGTGGACGAGTTAAAAAGCTTGAGAGCCGAGCAGGCAGAGGTATAGGCTCTCGTAGCAACACAGGCTAACTCGGACCAGGCAGTGGCAGCAGCTTCAACTGCACACATCAGTCCCGACAGTAGGCCAACAGCACCAACAACAGTACGTGCATCAGCCCAGCATCATGCCTCCGAATGGTGTAGCTGACTGGCAGTCTCAGCAGTGGAGGAGGCAGCCAGCCCCTGTGTACCCAACACAGTGGCAGCCAATGCCTTACCAACATCAGCCCACATGGGGCACTTCTGGGCCAGAAGTGCCATATCCAGCACCACAGCCAACCTACACAATGCCCGATAACACACGCCGCCAGCACTACCAATCTCAACAACGACACCAACAACAACCATTTCAACAACAACCATCTCAACAACAACAGCAACAACAACAACAACCATGCAATGGCTGCGGAGGAATTTTTATTTAAAAGAGCTTAAACTATTAAATTTTAAACTATTAAACATTTAAAAACGGTTTAATTATTTTTTCTCGGATGCTAAAATATATAATCTAGATACCAATTTTATGAATCTAAGTAAGTCAAATATTGCTCACATCTTACCCTTATTTACCACTTTTCGGGATGAAAGGGTGATTTTACAACATCATATCCTTTTGTTGCTGGTTGTCGCATAAGTTTAAAATGCTTTTACATTTTCTCCCATGGTAAAACATATCCAGGTAGGCCCTAACAATTTTATAAATCGAGGTAAAATAGCTCACAATTTGTGGTTATTATGCTATTTTTTTGCTTTGGGGGTGAAAAGGTGGTAAAATAATAATACAAATGATAATATCAAACACCCTGGGTATGTTTGGATACAAATTTTATGAATCTAGGTCAAATAACTTTATGGTTATCACCCCAATTTTACTTCTATTTACCACTTTTTGGAGGAAAGGGTGGTTAAAAATTGATATAAAAAGTTGTTGCTGGCGATTAAAGGGAGGTCGCCGAATTTAAAAAAGTGTTTTTGCTTTTTTCGCCGATGCTAGATACAAATTTTATGAATCTAGGTCAAATAGCTCATAAGCTATGGATATTATCCCTATTTTTCCTATTTACCACTTTTGGAGATGAAAGGGTGGCGAAAAAGTAATACAAATAATTTTAATGTATTTCGCAGGTGCTAAAACATATATTTAGATACAAATTTTATGAATTAAGTTTAAATACTTTTAAATGTATTGTTAATACCCATTGTTTACCCCCATTTACCCCTTAATACCCAAATTTCGGGCACTAATACCAGTCGGATTTTGGAGGACATTTGATGTTTTTCTATGTTGTTTCAAGAACATAAGCTGAAATTTTCAGCTTGTTACGAATTTGTTCCGGGTTATTATCTAATAGCCCTGGACTATGGGGACCATGTCGAGCGTGACAGTGATGAGCCACTGGTTACATTCGCGCCATAGTGTCTGTGATATTTACACCTACGACTATAATTAGCAGTCATTGCAGCCGTCAACCGATGTCTTCCTTGCAGTCGTGAACGGGAAGTTATACAGGCCTAATGGTTTCTAAAAAAACATGCTTTGATAATTCGAAGGTACGCACTTGCGTATGCCTGTAGGCGTGACTCACTCAGTCACTCACTCAGGTTAATTTAGGCACAAAGTCCAGTTACACATTGGCAATTAGTTAAATAAATACATCATAACATGACACACTAGGCGCAAGGTATGCAAGTGCGTATAGGCCTACCTTCAAATTGTATGAGACCAAGAATATATTAATCATTAATATATTCTGAAGGAGACGTGGTGTGAAACACTGTGTTTCACACACAACACAACTCAGCTCAATGTCTACTGTCAAACCTCCCGTTTTCTCCCGACCAAGAAATAAAAAAGATCGATATACTGTTACAAAAGCTTTCTATGATCGACAAAATAGACGAAACAACTCTGTTGACATTGAACATATATGACCAATGTATTGCGAAAAAATATTTATTTCCTTTCCCTAGATATCAATGTTATTAACGAGGAATAAGATTAAACTTCATTTGTTATAATTCTCAATTTGGCAACAAAAACACCATGGTCAACCATATTTTCCACTCAATTAAATACATCAAATATGAAATAATCCAGCAGAATATAACATTATTTACCTTAAAATTATTAACTAGAGGATATACAATTATAATAATGTCAATGTGTTTAGTGCTGAAATGGTTTGGTGTCGTAAATTTAAATGATAAGAAAAATTCAGCATATATATTTTCAGAATTATTGCCCATTCCTTTGATCTTGAGGGGTATTTATTGTGGTTTGACAGTTGAATATAATCATGATAATAGCTCGCCGCACTGAAAGTGTTACCCTTTGACTTCCAGGCCGGGGTGGATACCAGGATCCAGATATACTGGTGTAGGAGTTCTATTTTTCGTCATTTGAAGCTGGAATTGCTAACGCAATTTCCAGCTTCAAATGACGAAAAATACATAAATGTAGTATATATTTGACGAAAATTTGTGTCATTTTATGGTTACGTTCATTGACGAATGACGACGGAAATTTCCGTCATGTATGGTAGTAAAAAGGTTAATTGGTCTGGGAAACATTTATTAAAATATTTATTCAAATATTTTTTTTAATTGCAGAAATTTCAGAGTTTTAAGTGTCAGATTGACATGGCGCATGTGAGACCAATTAACAATTAACAGCAGCATTAAGAATCGCACCTTCATTAACCTTTTCACTACCATACATGACGGAAATTTCCGTCGTCATTCGTCAATGAACGTAACCATAAAATGACACAAATTTTCGTCAAATATATACTACATTTATGTATTTTTCGTCATTTAAAGCTGGAAATTGCGTTAGCAATTCCAGCTTCAAATGACGAAAAATGGAACTCCTACACCAGTATATCTGGATTCTGGCATGCACCCCGGCCTGGAAGTCAAAGGGTTAACAAATAATTTAATGCTCTCATGTTACAATATCGATTGAACAGTAGTTTTCGAAACCCTATAATTGCGAGGGTCATCTAAGAGGTAATCACGCTCACCCCTTCTACAGCAGACACGATACGTTAATCCAATTTCATTCAATATCGAGCCATCATCTGCAACGCTGACCCAACAATAAACCAACACTGGGTTAATATCTCGTTTTTGCCGGGTCAGGCTTGTGCATAGCTGTGTCAGATAACGATATCCACTGCTGTTAGACATCTGTGTAAGTGTTTGTTTAACAATTTTATCAGCACATTTATCTGGCCGGCTCACTGGAAGTCTAATATTAATGAAAGATCAAAGGGACGATATACAAGAATGTGTCATAACGTTTTACATAGATACAACTAGATAAACTAAATTTGTTTTGCATTCATCAATTGAATTATTTTTTAAATTTATATTCTAGTAAATATTGCAATAAATAGCTGAAAGGGTAAATTATAATATGTTTTTGAACAAAACGGGATGTACTTGCACGGTACTTGTCTTCAAGTACCTCGTAATGTACTTGGACACACAAAGTACAAGCAAGTACTCGAAAAAAAATTACTAGATTAAAGGTAAGTACAAGTAAAGATGTACTTGGTCCAGGCCTTGGGCCTATATATCTGTTCTCCAGCGATAAAAAATTTCACGGCCGAAAGCCGACAATATGGTGCATAATACATACAGCCCATAAAAACAATCTGAATCAGCTACGGTCGTTAGTTTCACTGAAAATTAACCTTAACCCTTTGAGTGCGGGCGACGCTTTTAAGCGCATTCATACTGTTTTTCAACAACTAAAATTTGACAGAAATTGAACAAATATGCATGTATAAATCTTGAGTAAAGCCCACGTTGTAAAATTTAGCAGGTTTAATTTTTAAGTGAGGAGGTATTTTCCTTTCATTTGAAGTTGGCAATTGCGTGAGCAATGCCAACTTCAAATGAAAGGAAAATGTTAAGTAGTAATGAAGCACTTAAAGAGTTAAGATATTTTAGAAAATTGATCACCAATTGTCCTGTTGAGTTTCAAAGTTATCTGAGTGACCTAGAATATTTGTGGCAATTTTCTGGCAAAAATGTGGAAGTACACATAACTTGGACACAAAATAAAAGAATGTGATGTTTATTTGACTGATTATCAACATCATTTATAAGTGTGTGCATGTACAGTCTGTATGTACATAATAATATTGCCACTAAGATATACAAGTGCTACCAGTATCACATACATACCGGTACATACATTTGTCAAAGAAAAAATAAATAAGATAAATAAAATAAGATCTTCACCTAACGACTTATTACTCACATCAACCATTTTATAAACAATGTTCAATGTTTACTAATTTTTTACAAAATGCTTTCAACAATTCGCAATGCTGCCATAACCAGTAAATACGTGTTCAATACAATCTAGTATAAGGAGATATAAGGAGGTGACTAGTGGTTTTATTTTTTTCATTATATTTTGATACAACTAGTGTACAAATCTGTTCTTCAATGTTCTTCATTTTACTGCTGATAGCTGACAATATGGTGTATAATACCTGTCCTTAACCTAAGTTAGTACTAATTCATACAGCTCATGTTTATTATACAAATTACTGTAATTAAAGTGAATAAACCATAATTGTAAATGTCAGTTACAATTGTCAACCACATTGAGAATTTTTTTAAATGTGACGGTGATATCGTGTCATTCAATCAAAATGTACACATAGCATAGAAATAAAGGTGTTCTAAGACTTCGTTTGGTATATACATATATTGCACTATTTGGTAAAAATTGATCATTATAATCCACTGTGAAGTGGACAGTACGTTAGCAATTCACAGGTTGTAGGTCCCAGTGCAAATTTGACATTTTTGACCAGGTCATAAACTTATAATAACCAACATATCAACCTTAAAGTGCTAATCACGTCAATAGCCGTTTTCAGCCTATTAATTTGTCCTTCATACAAATATATTTTGTGTAAGAAATGACCTTTAAACTTGCAAAATGGGCATATATTTTGATTCAAATGCCACAAATATGAAAAAAATTCACAGAATCTGATGTCTTTAGACGTCAGATTCTGACGTCTAAAGTTGATCTGCGCTATAATGGTTAATGTCAATTGAGAATTACCCTTCATTTTTAAACATAATTGAGTACTCAGAAAAAATAATTGTACGTACATTTCATTTTCTGTTACTCTGTGGACACTTTTCAAAACATTGCACACAAACACATATTCAGAATTAATAACTTTTAATGTGATACCATATAAATATATTTTTAAGAGCCCTCATGACAAAAATTATACAGCGGGTGATTGATTTAGGTTTAGTACATAATTATTAACATTTCAATGCATTATTGTTACGCAATGTATTAAACTTGATTGAGTTTTAACTTTTTGACATCTTTTAACCATTAAACAGCTATTATAAATATAAAATAATTGAAATATCCAACCATTTGAAGTTGTGTATCGCTACAGCGACCCAGAACTTCAAGTGGGTGAAAATTGTTCATATTTGTTTGCACCAATTGCATTCCCAATAACTGCAATTTAAAAGGTTAATAAAACAGACTAAAAACCACTATAGTCGTGATTAGTGCTTTAAGGTTTATTAGAGTAATTTCGCAAATACATCTTATCTGTAGCACTCTACAAAAGTCACAAGGTTGTGTTTTATTCCATGGAGTAAGAACTGTCATCATCACTCAACTCCCAGACCTGTCAACAATAATATCATTATAGAGGTATTTATCAATTGAACAGGATATAGAAAAGTGAGTGGCTAACTGTATATCGTGATTCTTTGTATTAATATGTAACTCTTTTAAGCAACCTAACTTACTTAAGAAGAAAGACTACATTTAAAAAAATACTGGACAGCAAAATATTTCCCAACAAACACAATACAATTGTTTGTTGATGTTGGGCTAGCACCGCAGACGAGTCCAGGATTGAGCCATCTAAACATCGGTTAGTGGATCGTGCTGGCTAGGATAACACCAAAAAATGTCTAGCCCAACAATATAATTACTATGACAGCATTCTGTGTTTATGTTTCCAGATCAATTAAAAGAGGATAAGTAAATGTTAAAACAAATGTCGACTCAAAACGTTATTGAACAGTCATTAATATTACATAAATCAGACATGAGAGGTTGGAAAATATCTGTGCTAAAGAACTAATCTATTTTTAAAAATTGTAAAATAAACCCTGAGTCAGTCAGATTAACTTCAGTCAAATCAGCAGAAGACTAATATCAAAACTACTCACATTATGATATTAAAAGCACTATAATTAAGATTAATGATTCTTTATTAAACGAAGCATGCAAAACAGTAATCATCCTAACGGGGGATGATTAATTAATTTTCAACTGAGCTGAGAGAAATATTTGTCTGTTTTAGGGTTCATACCTCATCATCCATAGTTTGTTGATGTAGCTCGGTTAACCCCGTTAGATTCTCGAGGTATTTTGGATCATTAAATGCCTCAAGAAGAAATGTAAAACCCTCCTTTTTGTACTGATTGACAACCTAGAAGTAAACAACACAAAGACTAGAGATAACCAACTTTAAAATAAACTTGATGAATCACCAGTATGTATAAAAAATAACATATGCTATTGAAATTTAATCTTATCAAAAAATGATGATCAAATTATCTTCCCAAGCAGAATCATCAGATTTAATTATTTCAAGTTCTTATTAGCAGAAAAAGCACCTTGCAATTTACTGACGTTTAAGCCACAATGTATACATGTATTAGTTTCTCAAGATTTTTACACAAGTGATATTAAAAACGCGCAGATGCTACAATAGTTGACATTCAAGATTAAAATCAAATTTTTGTACATGTGTAATAATTGTACACAAGAGTACTGAAAATAGCTATACACTATAGTTCTGGTAAGAACTTACTTACCTTTACCTCATACCTCATACCTACACAGGAATGTCATCCTATATAGCTGCGGTGGTTCTGATTAGCTTACTCCTTACCTACACAGTAAATTCCTTCCTATTTTTATTCATTGTAATATGTGAACTCACACTTACAGTGATTTAAAATTGCTCAATTTTAAAAAAAATACCTCAGAGTAATATATTTAATTGAAGTTGTGACTTTAACTACTGTACACTGGAAATAATGGGCTTTGTTTTTTATTTCTGGTTTGATATAAAAACGCAGATACAATGTATTTATAGTGTTTCTTGACACATCTGCAACAATTTTTTTAATTCTCAAAAATGCCCAAGTTCAAAGCTACCAATATTATGATGTTCACAGTATTAGTTGCACTTTGTAGTGAGGTCATTTTATTTAAAATATATCATATAATGCATCACAATATTATTATGCTCGTATACTGTAGATCTGGTCATTTTCACTAGTTATATTTTTCGCGAATCAGTGATTTTGGGACATTTTGTGAAGTCTAGGATTCGCGAATTATCAATTTCGATGATAGTACACATATTATAATATTAATTTTCGAGATCTACAGTATATGTTATTATATGTATGTGAATATTTATGTTATATGTGAGAATATAATTATGTTATTATGTGAATATATATATCACATGTAGGAATAATGATATTATGATATAAATGGCTTGCAAAATTTGTAGAAATAATGACTTACAAGAGCAGAACAAGCTGTACACTTATCAAACGCCTGACAGGCAGGCATCACCTGGTGAAACCTCGACAGAAAACCCCGAATCTGAAAACAAACAGCACAAAGACTTTTAGAGTAATGAAAGTTGCCTTGAGTAATTATGAACCCCTTATCCTGCTAAGTTAATTTATTAAAATTTTCAACCACTTGAGGTTGTGTCTCGCTACCGCGACCCACAACCTCAAGTGGTTGAAAATTGCTCATATTTGTTAAATTTTAGATAAAACATTTACAAATCTTGATGTTTAAACACCAATTTGATTCGAAATATCAGTGATTTGATCAACTAATAAAACGGGTTAAAAATGACAGTGTCGTGATCAGCAGGATAAGGGTTAAAAAAGCATTTGATTCATGACCTTTCTGATCACATATTTCAATAGTGATAATCTACAGAAAATAAATTATTTTTCTGTAGATATTTTCTCATTCCATTATTCGTTTTTTACCAGTACTTTTGAAATTACCTAAATGTTAATATTCAATCATCTATGATTGTTAATGCAATCTTATAAAGTCAACTTAATTAATAAATAAAGATTATAATAGTATACAATATTTGTAACTACATTGTCTGTGAGATGTCATTTTATATTTCAATCAAGAAATATAATATTTAGTTGAACATTTAAAATTTACAAGAATTCCAAACAGAGATAAAACTAAGATTATATAATTTTCTACTTTTTGATGACTGGTGGAAAAGCAGGTACACTTTACAGGTAAACTTAAATTTAGAATATATAGTTAAAATCACATTTCACAGTTCTTTTACCCATTGTAAGTCAGGCTATACATAAAAGAGCAGCCTTGTGATGTAAATGTTCATTGTGTTAGTTATGTAATTCCATATATTGAATTAACTGATCAGTCAGGAAAAATAGTTATATCACCACCTTATTCCTTGGTTCAGTGCTTTTTCTATACAGTGGTAACTTTGGTCAGTATTGGGCTGAACTGGAGTCAACGTCTCAACGTTGGCTAAATTTTAAGCCAACAGTGGACAAATGCACAACTTTTGATTAAAAAGTAAATGCTCTAGGAGTAAGGTGTTGGTTTAATGATTCATATATTATTCCTGTGTTTTAATAGATGATCTGGTTTTGTTATTTACCTGATGAGGAACTATTCCTAGAGGTGACTCCACTGACTGCCTGTAATCATCAGCACACGTATCAGCGCATGCCCCTCCTCTGTAATATAACACAACATTGTGATATTATAACATCACCCGAGAGCAAGACAAAATTACAGGTGACTGAAAATGTAGCTAGAATAGCTCAGACCTCTAGGGGTTAACACGTACAGTGCGGGGATCGACTTTGGTCGTCAGAATCTGATGACTAAAGTCGATCCCCGCACTGTAAGAGTAGAAATATTTTTATTGGCGGTAGACCCGTAACATAGGTATTCAAATGAATGAGAAAGAGCTAACCAAGACATCTATGATGATATCAAATTGAAGTAAACCCTTTGGTCTCTTAAGGTTTTTATAAAAATGATCAGCGCTTTAAGGGTTGAGCTCCCTTGTCTCACTGACATAGTTTGAGATGGGAATTGTACTTCACAGCTCAATGCAGGGTTCCTACATCTTACCAATCACAGAATTCAACCATTTCTCAATGACTTTCAAGGATCAACAGAACATTTTTCAAGGACCCATTCAAACAGCGAAGGCAATATTAATATGTATATAATGATTTTATAGTGTCACAGTGTCTGTAACACTATTAAATAATACATACCGTACATAAAAA
This sequence comes from Flabesymbios commensalis, assembly GCA_964017125.1. Lineage (NCBI taxonomy): Eukaryota > Metazoa > Annelida > Polychaeta > Terebellida > Flabelligeridae > Flabesymbios > Flabesymbios commensalis. The sequence goes on from OZ024911.1 coordinate 16,856,367, forward strand.
TACATCACAGTGATTTTTTCATTATGAATTCGAGGACTTTCAATTATTTTTGCTAAATATCCAATTTTTTAAGGCCTTCCATGGTTTTTGTAAAATTCAAGCATTTTCAAGGTTTTCAAGCCCCTGTACTAACCCTGTAAATGTGATATGACTGAAAATGAGAAGAAAAGCATGGGTGGTTGGAGAGTTAACCAAAAAATGACAGATCAGCTGCATGGTGACACCACTACACCAACCCTTATCCTGCTGATCACGTTAATTTTCGTTGTCAAATTTATTTTATCAAACAATGAAAATGTGTGCTTAAAACAAAAATGCATAATTTCAAGCCACTTGGAATTTGTGGGTGGCGGTAGCAAGACACAACTTCAAGTGGGTAAGTAAAATGTCTTTTTTACTTCACTTTTTGGCCAGAATTAAGTGAAAATTCCTAGTATTACAATATCTCATATTGTATAGTAAAAGTGGTAAAGAAAAGACAAAGCCAATAACAGCATGTTCACACTAAAATATTCAGTCTAAAACGTTTTATATGATAATAATGATGCTCAAGTGGCTGAAAAATTAAATAAATTAACTTAGCAAGAAAAGGGTTAATAGGGAGAGCGCTGCTACAGCGATAAGCAAATAACATTTCCATATGATATAGCTCTGGTGTTATGACTAATTCCCCTCATTACATTTAGGTTGCTGACCTGTTTGGATGAACTAGGACAGATACGAGTAATTCTACGGCCAGGGAAGCAGCCATCATAGAAACACCAGGCCTACTGACTGTACACTGCTGATCTAATGTACGATCACGAGTAGACTGAAAAAACAATCTGTGACTCAACAAAATAAAAAAGTACACTTTTCAGTGTTGAACCATCATAAAAGCAGATTATTATGAAGAAAAACAGGACAAAAAATATATAGAAAATAGCTCATTAAAATAAAATGCCTTTTTCTTTTTATCCACAACAGAATAATTATTTTTAAAAACTTTTTTTGGTTGGCTTGATATCAGAATAGAAATTTGTCAACATAATAATTGAAGGGTTAGTTAAATGGTGATAAAAACAGCAAATTAGTCAGATTCATTAGAATTGATAATTCGTCAGTTGTGTAAAAACATAATAATCAGAAACTAGAAACAATACGTTTCCTGGAGCGACGACATCGTTGCAGAAGTAACAGCCCAAATCACTGCCAGCAATTGGTTGTGAAAACTTGGCGGCAGCTGAGGGGTTTGAGGGTATAGAAGTTTCATCGCGTACACCATGTCTCATAACCAGGTATGAATCAAATCCAAGGGCAGCATTAATAACAATCTGAGAAATATAAACATGTAACATAAACAAACCTGCATCTTGGGCTTAATGTTCTCAACGGAGCTGCTCAGTCTTATTCTCTTTTTTTATTTCATCTCGATATTCACCTCGAAATGAAATAAAATTATTTCATAAAATACCTAATATCACCCCTTTAACCCTTAAAGTGCTGAATTGTATTATAAAAAACATAGAGACCAAAGGGTCATATTCAATTTGAAACCATCATAAATGACTTAGTTAGCTCTTTCCGATTCATTTGAATACCTATGTTATATGGGTCTACGACCATTAGAATTATTTTTACTCTTACAGCGCGGGGATCGACTTTAGTCATCAGATTCTGATGACTAAAGTCGATCCCCGCGCTGTAAGGGTTAAGAGCTACACAATCGGTCCAAAAATGATCCAAAAGCCAAAATGTTATTTTTGCTCCTTGATATTATGTCCATAACATATGAACATGTCCATATACTAGAATTTAGACTTTTAATTTTTGCGTTGCTGTGGCGACATAACAAGTGTACCGAAAACCCCATTTATCAGTTATTCCTGTATTTTTTATTTCGAACATGCATGTCCAAAATTAAATCTTGTTTTTATTTATCTTTAAACTGGTAAATAAAAATGATATCTTGGCCTGATTGTGTTGCTTTAACCGCAGATCCCGATTACATTTACATAAATTTTGAAACTTTTTTTATTAGCACATTAAATATCAGCTTTATAAGATGGTAAAGATAAAACATTTCAAAATCCTTGACCTCCATCTCGCCATATACGAATCATTTTGACACCACTTGAAGCTGTGGATCGCATCAGCGAGACACAACTTCAAGTGAGTGAAAATTCCAATTAACTCTTTTGACCCTGGTGCTGCTGAAACTGTATATACATATTTAAATTCTAATAGTTACTGGCAGATGCTTACTCATGCAATTTTTGAAATAGATGTAGTCATATTGGAAACACATCTAAATATTCTACAGTGTTAGTAATTTATTTCATGGTTATACCAAAGATAATGTAAAGCACTGTTAAAAATATAGTTATTAGGAATTAATGTGCACAAGACATAGTTATACATGGTAAGACTTATCAAAAAGTACAATGTAACATAAATTAATCAAATCAAGTTAAAGGGATGATTAAAATAAATGTATCGGAATAATTACTTTATGTTTTGCTGTAGCTAGTAGTGTAGGTAACCAACGGCTTTCTCTTGTGTCCAGCAGCAGGAAAACGACATCATGAGCCTCCAAAAGTGCCTCTAACTTATCAACCTCTTGGTGTGTTTGTTCAACAAGGCCCTCTAAAAAAGTTTAAAAACATAGAATCAAAATATAGAATAAAAGCTTTAAATTAAATTTAAATACAGTATATTACTGTTCATTTGTTGGTACTAATGGTCAATTAACCCTTTAAACCCTCACGATGCATTAAAGCATCATTTTAAATCCCTTAAAACAGACCTAACTTTCCTACAACCAAGGGTTTTAGAATGAAAATTTCAATGAAACTGGTTTACCAATACATGGCAATTTTCTTCAATTTTTCACTCACATCAAATCATTTTCATCCACTACAAGTCGAGAATTGCGACAGCAATTCGCGGCTTGTAGTGGATGAAGATGACTATGGCAAACTCAGGCTTGGAAGGGCTGGTGATATTGTATTACGTTAAAAACAGTGCAAGCTATGACGTACAGATGATGAGGACGTGAGAGTGGGGTAATAGAGTATGGAGGGTTATTGAGAGTGTTTTCCTTCACTCGACCGATAAGTAGTTCTGGGTATGTGTAGGGGATATAGCCTAAAATATGCCTACTGACCGGAGACTAGGCAATTTAATGTTGAAACACTTACGTTGCCATTCACGCAGCTCCCGATGTCATTGGGTAGTAGTGGTAGTAAATTACGTCACTTTTCGGCACTAATAGTCATTTATTATCATTCATGGATTCTCATTCAACAGAAAAATTAGTGTTATTTTATCGTTAACTTTGATTGTTATATGATAAAAAAAGTGCAGTCCTTTGATGAGATGAATGATGTACAGATGATCATGTGAGGGTGAGATGAATTTAACTCATTGAATTTAATGTGAATTTTTGTGCTGTACAAAGAAGCAAGTCTGCAGGATGTGTTGGCCTCCTATCGAAAAAGATTAATTGACACGACACTCCTGCCTATAGATATCATATAATACATCGGCGCAGACTATTGACAACCACCATTAAGTAAGTGAGTAAGTAAAATGTTTTTTTTACATCATTTTTCGACCAGTATGGCCATTTAAATGGCAATTCCTAGTATTACAAAATCCTATATTGTATCGTAAAAGTGGTAAAGTAAAGACCCAAGTAATATCAGTATGTTCTCACTAAAATATTCAGTTTAAAAAGTATGATGACCTTATGATGGTGCTCCTGGCACCTATATGAAGGCCATTACTGCTCCTGGATTCTCATTCAACAGGAACATCAGTGTTATTTTTGTCAGCAAAAAAGCAGTTGATGATGGATGGAGTGGTATTAATGATTTGCATGACCAAATACATTTTGTATGGAACTACAAGTCTAAGTCTAATAATTAAAACATATAATATAGGTAACAATCCCGAAGGAACTGAATAATAAAACCTGCAGGGGTGTCCCTAAATAGCTCAAATAGGGAATTAAATGCAAAATACTTCCTTCTGATGTGCGCATATTTCGCACAACTGAGAAGGACATGTCATACAATGAGACGAGTATTGCAGCACATAGGTCGCAATTCTCCTCTCAATAAATACCCGTTTGTGAAGTAGTAAGTAAGTAAAATGTCTGCTTTACTTCACTTTTCGGCCAGTATGGCCATTTAAGTGAAAATTCCAGGTATTACAATATCCCATATTGTATAGTTAAAGAGGTAAAGGTAAGACAAAGCTAATAAAAGCATGTTCGCACTAAAATATTCAGTTTAAAATGTTTGATATTATAATATGACGATGCACCTGGCACCTATATGTAAGTAAGTGAAATATTTGCTTTACTTCAATTTTCGGCCAGTATGGCCATTTAAGTGAAAATTCCAGGTATTACAATATCCCATATTGTATAGTTAAAGTAGTAAAGGAAAGACAAAGCCAATAAAAGCATGATCGTACTAAAACATTCAGTTTAAAGTGTTTGATATGATAAGATGACGATGCTCCCGGCACCTATATGTAACGAGTCTGATGACATGTTGTAGCGCCTGCATATTTTTTCACTTAAATGGCCATACTGGCCGAAAAGTGAAGTAAAGCAAATATTTTACTTACTTACTTACTTACATTATTTATACTGATATTTTTTATTTAAGTGAAAAAATATCAGTATAAATAATGTAAGTAAGTAAGTAAGTAAAATATTTGCTTTACTTCACTTTTCGGCCAGTATGGCCATTTAAGTGAAAATTCCAGGTATTACAATATCTGAGAAGGACATGTCTTACAGTGAGACGAGTATTGCAGCACATAGGTCGCAATTCTCCTCTCAATAAATAGCCGTTTGTGAAATAGGCATGGCCAATTCTGGCCCTGCATAAGACAATGTCATCTCTTCGGCGTTCCATTGGTGTAAAAGATCGCTTAATGATTGGTTGTACCTCGAACAATTAGCTGGTGACATTGATGTTCCATTCACCTTGCAAAATGTCATCAAGGTAGACAGAGATGTTGTACTTGAAATCAGTATATGGTATATAATAAAACTGTTTTGTCTTATCCAGGGCAGCCTTGGCCAAAACATCAGCCCGTTCATTGCCCTGTATTCCAACATGGCTGGGTACCCAGCAAAAAATAATGTCCTTGTGCCCAGACAAGTAGTGACACATATGCAAAATATTGGAAACAATTGGGTTGTTGAGTTTTTGACTCTTAAGAGCCTGCAATGAAGATAGCGAGTCTGTGATGATCATGAACTCCTCGTCATTACTATCCCAGATGTATTCGATGGCAGCTTCAATAGCTAACAGCTCTGCTGTGCAAATTGAAGCCTCATCGTTGATGCGGCAGCTAAATTCATGATCATCACAGACAAAGGACATAGCTGTCCTCTTGTCTTCCTTTGATCCGTCAGTATACACCTTCCGGTGCCTCGGAAATCTACAAAATAGCTCTAGCAACATGCTCTGGAAGACAAGGGGACAGGTGTCTCCTTTCCTGAGATCTGAGAGGTTAAAAAGTATATTAGGCTGTTGAAGAAGCCAAGGTGGACATTCTGGTGAGCGTACAACGCTAATTGCGTCGAGCTCCACCTCCATGTCCTCTAGATGGGGTTAGAGCCTTATACCCAAAGTAGGTATAGTCCCTGGGTTGTTATTAAACAGTCTCTTGTACTCTGGGTTGACAACACACGAGTATGCCGGGTTCTCAGGATTTGCTTTCATCTTCATATAGTATTGCAAGCTCAGCTTCAACCGGCGAGTCTCTAAAGAGGGCTCACCGGTCTCCACCTGAAGACTTTCAATGGGTGATGTTCGAAATGCCCCTGAGCATAATCTCAAACCTTGGTTCGCGATTGGATCAAGTACTGCTAAGTCTGATCGTCTCGCTGAACCATAAACAATACAACCATAATCCAGTTTGGATCTGATGTGAGACCGGTAAATCCTTAGTAAGGTTGTCCGGTCACCACCCCAATCCTTGCTGGATATAACTCGTAGTACCGGTAATTGTAATGCTTTCCTACACTCGTGCAGGGTGGGAGAATGGGCAAATATTGTAGTCTAGTTGTCCCGGACTAGTTTTCATAAGTAAAATTATATAACCAGTTTAATGAACCATTTCCAAACTAGTTTTTGTTTTATTTAACAGTTCAAACCACACGTAGACTACATACCCGTACACCTGTCCATTTCATTTGTGTCTGATAAATGATGAAAATAAACCATTTAAATGAATCGGAGAGTGTCACTGTGTGCGTCTAAAAACATTGAACCAGAAGATTTATACGTTAATCGTTACAACACATACATGTATGTTACGACGTTGTCTCATTTTAACAGATTTGCAATTTGTCTTTAATTGTGTGATTTCTAGCTTTGTGTTTGACTTTTCTATAAAAACATAAAAACACTTTAGTGATGTCCCTGTTATTTAAGTTTAGTTACACCAAAAAAGTGTCCAAGTTATAAAAGTTCTTGTAGATTTTGTAACACACTATCCTCACTATTGTCCATGTAAGTAAGTAAAATGTCTTTTTTTACTTTTCGGCCAGTATTGTCCTTGTAATGTAAGTTATTATTGTAACCTGAATGTACATATATTATTAATCTCACAAGAAATAGTCAAGTCTTATCTATTACTAATTTCACACAGAAGTTGAAATGGGCTAAAACTAAATTTGACGAGCTTGGCATCAACCCACCACCTGATACTCACATTGGAGGACTGCCATGTCAACATTCAAAGTTAAATATTTGCATCACAGAATTTGTTTTTATCATTTTCTCAGTGCCCATTTTTATTATTTTCAGGTTTTAGAATGTCATTTGGACGTAATGCTGATACTGACAAGTCAGAGTGGCAGTGCTTAATTTGCAAAGAAGAATTAAGATTAGTAAACTTTGAGTGTTTGCAGAGGCAGCTTGAGAGGCATCCCACTAGATGTGTTTTTATTTATTATAATTATAAGTGAGTAATTACATTACTATATACCAGGAGAGACTAATTCCCCCTTTTTCGGGTTATTTGAAGAAAAACCTCCAATATGTATTTCTTCTGAAATAAGTACATGTATTACTTTTGAAAAACCATACAGTATCAAAAGCTATAATATTTCACTATTAAACAATTTCAAATCGCAAAGAAAAACTTGAATTGTACATGAAATAATAATAGTGCTTCCTTTTGTTAATTCAGGTATATTCTATTTTACAGAATAATTTTGAGGTGTGAGGAGTGTAACAGAAAATTTCATGCCACATGTGATGATTACGCTCCAGAATTCATAACAGATATAGAATATATTAGTAGCCAGGAGTGTGTGGGGAATGGTTTTAGCTGTGAGTTAAAATTTCTTCTTAATATTTAGATTTAAATATGTTCCAGCAGGGGTGCAGATTCACACCGGCTATTGGAATATTGTAAGGGCTAGTACAGTTCACTGAGAAATGTATCTTGAATGATTAGTTTAAATTTTTTGCATTGGGTTGGTCAAATTTAGTGGCGAATTTGCGCTTCTGTTCCCGTATAATTCTTTAATCAGTGTTTGTATGTTCATAACAGTGCCATATTTTTTTTCCAAAAGATAGTGACTGTTTTTGTTTCACTCCTGCCATATAACCCCATTGTTAGTGCATTGGCAATAACCTTTTAATTGTGGAAGATTCCATCTTTAGCGCTTTTGAATCATCACAAGTTATGTAATGTCTATTTCTGTATTTTTAAACACCAGAATGGCCATAATTTGTTGTAGATGAAGAGCAACTGTCTAAGGAGAAGAAAAGGGAATCAGACGAAGGGGATGATTCGACAGACACTTCAGCACTAGGTAGGTAAATCGGCACTAGTAATGGAACTAAATATAATCTTGCAACAAAATATTTTACTTAAAGCTGCCACATAGACTGATATTTATATGTTGGCGGATAATGAGGGGCTGATTCTGCAGATTGCTTTTATTGTTTTCACGCCGAAAATAAGACACATTCAGTTTTACATTGATGTATATCTTGCAGATCAATCTTCAGTCTGATTCACTGTCCCCAATATCAAGGGCATACAATACTAAGGTGTGTCCACACATAATGTGTATCAGAGCAGTGATATATGCCCAGCGACATGTTCAATATATGCAAAAATAGAGATGTTCATAATGGTAGTAGAACGTTTATTGTTTGCAGGAATGGTACTTGTTTACCCTTTCAGTGCGGGGGCGGTCTTTATACGTTAGAATCTTACGTATAAAGACGATCCCAGCACTGGAAGAATTAACACAGTTATATTGGATGTAGACCCATAACATAGGTATTCAAATGAATGAGACATTTATGATGATTTCAAATCAGAAAAAACCCTTTGGTCTCCATGCTTTAACAAAAAAAATTCAGCCAACAGCGCTTTTAGGGTTAAAGAATCCAGTGAGCACTGTTCTTTGTTGACTAACTTATGCTATTGTCACTCATAGCACAAGTGTCCTTTATAAAAAAGTTCAGAATTTGCTACTGTATTACTCTGTGACATCCCACTGTGTGACGCCATGCAGTGGCAATTTACCATCTCCAACCAACATACTGGTGTTTTGTACATAATTGAATCGCTGCCATGAACTTTGTTGTACCGATACAGGAGCAAACCAATAATATACGTATATTGCATTGTTGTTCCAGGATGAATGTCAACCTATAAAAAGTGAGAAAAAAATTCTTGAAGATGTGGCAGATTTTATATTAATGCATGCGGCCTTGGTAGTGGAGAAGAAAAAAGTAAGTGAGTAAGTGAAATGTCTTTTTTACTTCACTTTTCAGCCAGTATGACCATTCAAGTGAAAATTCCCAGTACATGTATTACAATATCCTATATTGTATAGAAAAAGTGGTAAAAAGAGCAAAATAATAACAGCATGTTGGTACTAAAATATTCAGTTTAAAAAGTTTGATATGATAATATGATGATGCTCCTGGCACCTATATGTAACAAGTTTGATGACATGTTGTAGCGCCTGCACTACAAGTCTACAACACAGTTTAATGAGTATAAAAATGGCTATAACGGCATAAATAATGTAAAATATGAAGTGATTATTATAAAATGAATGACTTATCAAGTCAATATATATCTATGAAATTGGAGTGATTGTGTAAAAACTACAAGTTTAAGTCTAAGTCGTAGGAGCTGAATATTAAAATCTGCAGGGGTGTCCCTAAATAGTTCAAATAGGGAATTTGAACTGAACTATTATGACTATAAATTGTATACATATATATTTGTCAAAACTATACCAATCTGTTCGAGTCGGAAATCACAGATCTAGAAGGAGAAGATGACAATGCTCTCCTGCAAGCTGGTATAGCTGCCACTTTAACAGTGACAGTGTCACAGAGATATATGTAGGAGAGTTGTATATTTAAAGTTTGGTCAAATTAGCTTACCACCGTAGAATGGGTGAATAGGAACGATTTTGGCATTTGAATGTTTGTGTAGTGGTGCCTATTGTTTTTTACCAATTTTTTTTCGTGGGATTTATGTCTATACACAAGAGGTACCTTATGGTGGCATTTAAAAAAAAACAATAACAGTTTGTTTTTTTAATTAAAACCGCGCGTTCCTATTCACCCCGAGATGGGGTGAATCAGAATATCAACCATATGGCTATCACAGGTCCTTGTGACCCCAATAAGGGGTACAGAGAGTGAATTTTTAAAAATAGACAGATCATTTCCTATCAAAATATGGAAACATAATCTACCATTTTTAAAATAATAAAATGGGGTGAATAGGAACGGCGGGGTTATTGAGGTGTGTATTCTACAAAAGAAACTACAAGTAAGCACATTTTCTCATTTTTGGATAATCACCCAACTATGTGTGTCCTTCTACAGGAAAATTTAAAACTATGTAAAAAAATTACGGTTGCATAGCAATAAAAAAACACATCCATCTCAGGACATTCGGAAAGTTTATATCGCGAAAGAGACAATAATGATTTTAGTGAAGATGCTGGAAGCGACGAAAATGCGGACGAAAATGCGGTCGAAACCACGTCAGGGCCTGTTTTACCGTACAGGTTCGATAAATTTATCCCATTATTACACAAATAATTATTGCTCACTCTGAAAATTCACTTGCAGGTGCAAATGTAGACAATGCACAATAATGCTGACTATACGAGAAAGTATATGCTGTCAGGAGATTGCAAAATTATCGACGGAGATAGAGAAAGGCCTAACATGCATTACAGCCCACCCTGGCTTTGATACGGTCTGCTTGGATAGATGGATTCTACAAGTTGCATATTCCGCATATAGGCAGCATCATGGGGAACCAAAAGTCAACACAGAGTCAGAGTAAGTGAAGTTTTATTGCCCATGCACATATTTTCTGAAAACATTTAATTGTCTTATTCAAAACTAAATAACTGATTGTAGATTGACAATTTACTACCACATAAAATAACCCTTCTTTGCCATAATTGCCTATCAAATCAGTGATGTTGTGCATCAATGTACCGTATATCCCCGCGTATAGTGCGACACCATGTATAATACGAGTTAAGATTTGAGGCCTAGGATGACCTGAAAAACGTCTACCCCTCTGTATAATACGACCTCAAATTTTGAATGTCGGCAGCGTCCCGGTCGGCAGCGTTCCGGGCCATCTAAATGTGAGGCATGGATATCATCTTATTCTACTAAATAGCGCTGTGACACCTGCATAGACGATGCTCAATGACGGGAACAGCGGCAACAGTACAGCTCTACATAACCAAAGGGCAGTATCTGCTTACTTGTAAAGTAAGCAGATACTGTATTTCCATTTTCCACGATAGAGTGGATGTCATCGGGACTGTCTCGATGGGCAGACATTCTGAGGCCTGCATAGGCTACATATATATACACACAGATTTTAAAATACCCGTATTTATATTTCGCCGACAAATTTATATTATTTTAATTTATCTATTACAAAGACCATATTTTAAAATCGTCGTGCTCAAATAAGAACATTCCAAGATGCAATGTGATTGTAAAACATTTGCAGACTAGCCGCATTGTCTAGACACAAGAGGTGTTTGGTTGTATAAGGTCTCAGGGTGTAATAACACAGCAGCACTCCATGAACTACAGCTAACAGATACCACCATTTGCTCAATACCGTATCAGCCGCGGCAACAGCGGTAGGTGTTAATGTTATCCCAGCAATATGGACATTCTGAGGCCTACATGTATAGAATTTGCGATAGGAGATATAAACAGTGATATCCTGTTATATTTCATCAACGCATTCTCTCATTCCAATAGGAAAATATCATGTTCAGATTTGTCGTACACAAGAGAACACGCCCATATGAAAGGCGATCTTAGATTAAATCATTAATAATATAAATGAACAGGTCAGGAGTGTGAATTGGTTGCAGACTAACGGCGTCATATATCTGCCCGTGGTTGTCAAACGTGCCACGCGCGTCGGCGGGAATGTGAGACGGGGGCTCCCAGCAAACACGACACATTCACCCAATGCTGGTACAGTGTTGTGCCAGCGTCGCTGACGGTGGCCCAGCTTGTACCAGCACTGGGTGAATGTCTCTTGTTTGCTACTAGTTGGAAAGGCACAGTCTTGTTGTATCGTGTGTATAGGCCTGCTTACCATACACGCCGACTAACCTACGTTTCTACCGCTAGAAAACTTACCGCTGAACTACCGCTACAGAGCTAAAAAATTGTATTAAATTCTACATCTATGTATAATACGAGGTGTCTTTTTGTGACATGAATAGCTAAGAAAAAACATCGCATTATACACGGGGATATACGGTACATGGGTTTTTTTGTTACTACTAGTATTATTTAATATATCGTAATGATATTGTTTTTAGAGAATTCATGCCCGAAATTTCCAGAATAATATTGGAAGGCCAAACATGTAATATTGTATTTCGCCACGATGCTGTTCTTCTTGAAAACAAGACATATTACCTATGGTGGACAGCTGTTGCTGTACGTCACTTTTCAGGACTAATGGTATTCCTTTGAGGAATGTATGGCATTTATCAGCGATACAGATGAAGCTGATAGTAGTAGTAGTAGTAGTAGTAGTAGTGGTAGTAGTAGTAGTAGTAGTAGTAGTAGTAGTAGCAGTAAATTGTTGTTTTACGTCACTTTTCGGCACTAATGGTCATTTAAGTGACATTGTAATACGATGAAAACAGTGCAGTCCTATGATGAGATGAATGATATACAGATGATGATGTGAGGGTGTGGTGATAGGGCATGGTGGGTTGTTGCTAGTGTTTTCCATTATACACCCAATAAGGGGTTCTGGGCATGTCTAGGGGATTTACCACCCAGGCATGCCCAGACATCCAGAGAAACTCAAAGGCAGCTCTTTGTGCCCAGACAAGTAATGACAGTTGGAGCTTGAAATGCAAAAAAAAAAAGAGATAAAATCTGTTTTATTAAACAAAACTGGTCGGCATCAACTAGATCAGCCCATTTTGGGATTTTCTCGCTGTGTTAGCTACTGCTTGGCTACCTGCATGACACCTGTACATGGCCTTGTTAGAACAGAGAGAGTGACAGGACTCTCATTATTCATCGTCTCAATATAAGTAAGTAAACAATATTCAGTGACAATGTCAGATAGAAACAACTTCATATTTTGTGTAAAAAGATCAATATGATAACAATGACGTTCGAACTAGAGTGATTTAATTCAAAACTTTTGATAATATGATGGCACCTATTTACAACAATTTCAATTCCTTATACATTCTAAAAACCCGTGACAGCGCCTGCACAGATACACAATATAAATTCACACAAATATAAATATATCAAACACAAAGTAATGTCCGTGGCAAAACAAATGCAGCTGTAGTATTAGAAAAATAATGCTTATTGTCATTTTTAAAAAAAATACGAGTTGTGTAAATACATAATGAAAATCAGATCAATGCCAGTTCAATGCTAGTCATATACGGAGTGGGAAAGTAATGTTGGGGTTCCATGCAAGTCTCTGAGCAAGCCATTGAAGCTGCTATTGAATATATGAGCGGATGAACAACACCAAGCCAGCACTGTAGTATGTAGTGAATTATTATTGCTTTTCTGCACTAATGTTCATTTAAGTGACATTGTACTATGATAAAAGTCCATGATTTACAGATGATGACTTGAGGGTGGGGTGATAGGGCATGGTGGGTTAGAGTGTTTTCCTTCACTAACCCGACAAGGGGTTCTATCCTCGGGTCAGATAGTCCCAGAGTAAAAGTCTTTGAGATTTTTCCCACAGTTGACATGAACAAACACATTTTTCTTGTCTTATTTTATTAAAAAAAATTCTAAATATTTGATCACAGTATGATAGTGAGTAAGTAAAATATTTGCTTTACTTCACTTTTCGGCCAGTATGGCCATTTAAGTGAAAATTCCTAGTATTACAATATCCCATATTGTATAGTTAAAGTAGCAAAGGACAGACAAAGTTAATAAAAGCATGTTCGTACTAAAATTGTAATACGATAAAAACGTTGCGGTCAATTAATGAGATGAATGATGTACAGATGATGATGTGAGGGTGGGGGTGATAGGGCATGGTTGGTTATTGAGAGCATTTCCTTCGTTTGCCCTATCACCCCCACCCTCACATCATCATCTGTTCACCATTTATCTCATCAATTGACTACAACGTTCTTATCGTATTACAATGTCACTTAAAAGACCATTTGTGCTGAAAAGTGATGTAAAGCCTGTACAGACCAAGAAGATCTAACAAGTGCGGGTCCATCCATTTTTAAATGGCCGACCAATTATAAAACGACCGTGCGTTTATAAGCACTCGTAGAGCACTTCCGGCAAGTGTTTATAAACACTCGCAGAGCATTTCCGGCGCGTGTTTATAAACACCCAGGCGTTTATAAACAGTCGGCATCGTTCACTTGTATACTGCCGTGCAAAGCCAAAATGGAATATCAGCTTACTTGTTAAGTAGGGTGGGGTGGGACAAAACGCCCAGGTGAGGCAAAAAAGCCTACCGCAATTATGACGTCATTCCACATGATTTTATAGTCTCATGTATTTCTTAAATAGCTGCTGCCACATGTTCAATGAGCTGTTGAAAAGGCTGACCATTTGGAACAAAACAGTGTTGTGTATACATGCTAAGTACATAATGTAACACTATCCTTACTAATTCCGAGCAAACTTTCTAGTCCCTCAAGGCCCAAGGAATACTGAGAACCACTAGTAACCGGGGCACATTCGAAGCTACTAGTGTTGGTTACCAATGTTTTGTGGTTTCCATTGAAAGGTATACATTGTCACGTCACAACATTTAGAACCTTCCACAGCTTCCAATTGGGGCAAAACACCCACCATGGTATGTGGGGCAAAACGCCAACATGGGCGTTTTGCCCCTTTTGACTATCAGTGTTGTTGAATAAATAATTTAATGGATGATCATGATCTGGATTAGTAATCAGGTTACTCAAGCTACTGGCATGTCTCACACTCACTACTACTGCTGGCCCATTTCACCTTCAGACTACTGCTGGCCCATCTTACACTCAGGCTACTGCTGGCCCATCTCACACTCAGGCTACTGGCCCATCTCACACTCAGGCTACTGCTGGCCCATCTCGAGCTCAGGCTACTGCTGACCCAACTCACACTCAGGCTACTGGCCCATCTCACACTCAGGCTACTGCTGGCCCATCTCACACTCAGGCTACTGGCCCATCTCACACTCAGGCTACTGCTGGCCCATCTCACGCTCAGACTACTGCTGGCCCAATCACACTCAGGCTACTGGCCCATCTCACACTCAGGCTACTGCTGGCCCATCTCACACTCAGGCTACTGCTGGCCCATCGCACACTCAGGCTACTGGCCCATCTCACACTCAGGCTACTGCTGGCCCATCTCACATTCAGGCTACTGCTGGCCCATCTCAGACTCAGGCTACTGGCCCAGCTCACACCTAGGCTACTGGCCTAACTCACACTCAGGCTACTGGCCCAACTCACACTCAGGCTACTGCTGGCCCACTTCACACTCAGGCTACTGGCATGTCTCACACTAGTAGTAAATCATTGCTTTACGTCACTTTTTGGCACAAAAGGTTTTTTAAGTGACATTGTAATACGATAAAAACGTTGTAGTCAATTGATGAGATGAAATGATGTCCAGATGATGATGTGAGGGTCGGGTGATAGGGCATGGTGGGTTATTGAGAGTGTTTTCCTTCGCTCGCCCGATAAGGGGTTATGGGCATGTCTAGAGGATCTACCCCCAGACATGCTCAGACGGCCGGAGACTTGGGTTTCGCTGTGCAATTCAAGGTTGGCATTTTCCGCAGCTCCACTATAAGGTATAAGGTGATGCTTCGTGTGGAACTATTATGCAATAACTGGGGGCATTTGGGGGAGGGTGTCTCATGAGGGCCTCAAAGATTCTATCCTGGAACCTACATCACACTTGTGTCTAGCCAAGACTATGCAATATAATTATTGATACCATCAACAAAAAATTATCTTTCATTGTTGATATCGTAAGTTATTATTGTAATCCTTCGTCGTACTGTAAGTCAATGTGCCTGAAAAAATGTCACCATGTTTACATTTAGGACTGTACACTACATGTATCGTGCACAAACATGCTACACAACTTTCTGTAGACTAGTCATTGCGTACAATGCCGAACAGCATGCGATAGACGGAACAGATTCCTAATGACCCTCCCCAGGTGGGGGCAAAAAGTACTACTTCTAGCAACCATCCCAGTACCCCTCGCAAATATCGATGATGAGGGGGTTTGAATTTTTCCCTGATTATGCTGCATTTCTATCTTTCTAAGTAATACTGAATTTCTGGTTGAGTATCTTGTATAGTATAGTTACTCTTTTTATTGGGGAAAGAGTAGACTTAAATTTACCCAATGGCATAAATACTCTCTTTTATTGGGTGAAGGAGTATTTATTATTTACCTACCCATGGGCTAATTTTACAGCTATGAAGACTGTTGGTGAAATTGCTAAATCAAGAGGAAGAGCGTACAAGAGTCTGCGGTGAAGTCCGCGCACAGAGAGGAATGGAACCTTTGGAACAAGTCCCATTTGCTTGATCTTTGTGTGGCTACCGAGCATGTCGCCTGGGCCATTTGAAAAAACATATTTCTACTTTTGCAGACCATAGAAAGCGGCTGAGGGCACCAGTGTCTCAGATGATCAATGTATCCAGAAGGCAGAAGTTCCCTATCGGGTCCGATGGGCAGAAGATGGCTTCAGCGGAAATCTGACTATACTGTCTCCGGAAGCCAGACAGGCTTAATTTTCTATGAAAGTGCGTAGTGCTGCGCACTAGATGACATCCCGGTAGAGGAAGAGTTCTCACCAAATTTGTTTTACCTTTTTAATGCCGAACCTTTAGAGACGATGAAAGAAGAAATTAGAGTATTGAAAGAAGAGAAAGAGGAGATGCAACGACAGCTGGTAGAAGCGAGGAGGGAGCGGGATCAGGAGAGATACAGGAGAAAGAGAACAGAAACATTAAAGAAAGCTGATCGAGAAATTTTTATCATTTTTATGGACAGGAGGAATTTGACAAGTTATACAAAACCGGAGAGATCAGTGTGAAACCATCGGTGCATCAGAAAGACCTGACCAACAAAATTTCAACACTTTAGAATTGTCATTTCTAAATTAGATCTACTTTCTTCACTTTATACTCTCGCTTTTAGAAAACACATGATCTACTTTCTTTATTTTAGAATTTTACTCTCTATTTTACTTATCTGCTTATCCTCCAACATTCTAGTTTTTTTAACATCTTTAGAACTATTTCTCTGAACTGTCTGTGTCTGTGCTTGTAGTCTGTGTAGTTCACCTAATAGTGTAGATTACTAGTTCCCTTTTTAATATCTCAAGGGCAAAATATTGTGCTTATGGGGGGCAGTGTTGTAAACCTGCTTTTGACTTTCGTGTGATTTCTACCTGTTTTAAGTCTTAGCATGGATTTTTGTGTACTGTTAGAGTAGACAAAATACCAACAGTACACAATGAATTCATTGTTTTAAAATATTATATTGTAGTACGACCAGTGCAGTAGGTCCATCCCTAGGGCTTAGTGTGTGAGTCTAGTTATATTGTGAATTTACCAGAGATAGTACGTATTATCTCTGACCTTACCGTGTTCTAGTATGAGAGTTTGACCAGTGCAGTAGGTTCAATTTTGGCTTGACGGAGGCTTTTGGACTTAGTGTGTGTGTCTGTTGATTCTTTGAACATACTGTTTGAAAGTTAGTTTTATATACTTATGTATATTTATATATATTTGAAATTATCATTGAGAGGTGTGTCACTGACACTGTGTCAAAGACTGTGTTGTTTTCATATCTTCATAAATCTTCAGTGGTGTTGGATTGGTAGACTAGTGCAGTTAACCTAGTCTGTGTGGCAACTTGACTTTGTCAGTCAATGACTGAGCTAAAAGTTCAGTCAATGTCTCATGAAGTCTGTTTCTCTTTTTATTCATATGGTTTATATGGACCTAGATTTACCCATGTTATCGATAGATTTTATATTTATTAACTACAGAATTTAATACTCTGATTACAACTATATGTGACTATTATTGTTTACTACGATTAATAGTGATGATTCTGATGTAGCTCTTTAATAGAACAAGGGGAATTTTCGTTGTGATATGTGCATTTTTCCTGATGATATTTATATTGTCATTTTATTTTAGCTAGAATCATTTCTGTATAGGATTCCCTGGGAATTTCCGTGTTGTCATGATTAGTGTGTGATGTCATAAATGGTATTCGCTTGTGCCATCGATAATCTTTGAAATCCTGTGATTTTGCCTTCATTATACTTTTTCAAGTCCTTCAGTAGTAGTAGTAGTAGTAAATCATTGCTTTACGTCACTTTTCGGCACGAAAGGTCTTTTAAGTGACATTATAATACGATAAAAACGTTGTAGTCAATTAATGAGATGAATGATGTACAGATGATGATGTGAGGGTGGGGCGATAGGGCATGGTGGGTTATTGAGAGCGTTTTCCTTCGCTCGCCCGATAAGGGGTTCTGGGCATGTCTAGGGGATATACCCCCAGACATGCCCAGACGGCCGGAGACTTGAGTTTCGCTGTACAATTTAATGATGAAACTCTTTGGCATTTTGCGCAGCTCCGCTATCCTCGGGTCGGATAGTCCCCAGAGTAACAATAGGAAGGATCACTCCCTCTGGGTAACTCCATTCATCCCACGTGAGAGACCTAATGTCAAACACGCTATTGCCGGTTATTTAAGGCTACCACAGCCTACATCAGCGCCAGCACTGATGCGGGTGCTGCATCGGCTCCGCTGTTGAGCGGAGGAACCAGGGTACGCCACTGGCAATCCGCCCGAAGATTATAGCCAGATACGAGGAGGCTGCAGCTGCCCTTGGATGATTGCTGTAGACTAGTGCTTCCGTACAATGCCGTAACAGCATCCAACAGACGAAACAGATCCCTAATGACCCTCCCCGGATGGGGGCAAAAAGTAGTAGTAGTAGTAAATTATTGCTTTACGTCACTTTTCGGCACAAAAGGTCTTTTAAGTGACATTATAATACGATAAAAACGTTGTAGTCAGTTGATGAGATGAATGATGTACAGATGATGTGAGGGTGGGGGTGATAGGGCATGGTGGGTTATTGAGAGCGTTTTCCTTCGCTCGCCCGATAAGGGGTTCTGGGCATGTCTAGGGGATATACCCCCAGACATGCCCAGACGGCCGGAGACTTGAGTTTCGCTGTACAATTTAATGATGAAACTCTTTGGCATTTTGCGCAGCTCCGCTATCCTCGGGTCGGATAGTCCCCAGAGTAACAATAGGAAGGATCACTCCCTCTGGGTAACTCCATTCATCCCACGTGAGAGACCTAATGTCAAACACGCTATTGCCGGTTATTTAAGGCTACCACAGCCTACATCAGCGCCAGCACTGATGCGGGTGCTGCATCGGCTCCGCTGTTGAGCGGAGGAACCAGGGTACGCCACTGGCAATCCGCCCGAAGATTATAGCCAGATACGAGGAGGCTGCAGCTGCCCTTGGATGATTGCTGTAGACTAGTGCTTCCGTACAATGCCGTAACAGCATCCAACAGACGAAACAGATCCCTAATGACCCTCCCCGGATGGGGGCAAAAAGTACTACTACTAGCAATCATCCCAGTACCCCGGTACTGCTGGTCACAATATTGCATTGCAGCACCAGAAATGCCCTCTCCATCTGTTTGAGGTGGACGAAGAAGGACACTGGAAAGTGGGATGTTTTTTGGACAGATTTACCCGAAGCAACTAAGGCTTGTAGAGAACTCCTTCGATGTGGGTGCAAAAAAGGATGTTGCGGGCAATGTAAATGTCTCAAAGCTGCACTCAGGTGTACTGTGTTTCTGTGCAGGAAATTGTGACACTAAATAAGTATTTATGTATGACACATATAACACAATAATTTATTGTGATAACCGTGTCACCAAAACCTGACTTTCTATGACAGGATTATGCCGTTCAATGTTAACAAAATGATGGATTATCCCCTTGAAAAGATATGTTTATATACACATAAATGTGTAATATTTCTATTATGACATGTAATTGAGCACTGTGTTTGGAAAAATTCTCCACCCACACAATATGTAAAGCTTCGCATCCACAATTGGTCGAAACAATATGATTTTGCGTAACAAGTAGCTGTACGCGGGCATATTTCAGGAAAAAAATCCGATATAATTGTTTATTTTGTAATAAAATTGCATGGATCACATTTATTATACATATTTAGTTCATTATATATGCACAAAAATAACAAATAAACCATTTTTTTCACTCACAAAACATTGAAACGGTGTCGTATAGGAGAAAAAATAATCACCGGTGGCGGCCATTTTGAAAAATGGCCGCCATTTGCGTCCTGGGACAAATTTGCGATGGCCCTGTAGCTGAAAAGTTTCATACTACCATACTGCATATGTGTGTCAAATTTCATGCTTTTATCACAAAAGGCACAATTTATTTCTATATCCGCTGCACTATAGCACGTATCGACAATCGACATACCTGAACACCTCAGGCTGAAGTGGTTCACAAAACAAAGGTTGCCTGACAAGACTGGTTAACACTGACAATCATATTAATTCATCAGAGATGGATCAACTAAATAGAACCTACATGACAAAAACTAAGCTGTTTTTACTAACATTGTCAATATTAATTATAACGTGTGTTCTTCTTTTAAATAATGGATTTATTGGAAGAACAGTGATTATAACTAAACCTGTTCCACAACATCTGAGAAAATCAGGATATGATAAAGCGGAGTGTTCCAGCTCTATCATTAGGAATTATATCAGAACACATAATTTCTTCCCAGAACATGGAACATGGATTATTAACAATAATAAACCTATTAGCTGGATTCCTGAAATGTGCAACTTTAACACTAGTCACCTGGAAGAAATTATCTTGCAATGTATTGAAAAAAGAGAATTCTACAGTTTTCTAATCCTAGGTGATTCTAACGGTGGTCGTTACACAAATGCACTTGTTACATTACTATCCTCAGGTCACAACAAAGCTTGCAAATCTACAAAGCTTGAAGGAACTGGGTCATTTACGCCTGATGTCAAATATTTCAAATCAGACAGCAACATTGCAGAAAAGGATTTGCGTTTTCATAACAGAGATTGCAGAGGATGCAAAAGTAAGATATTCGAATGTTCAATTGGTGGGATTAAAATAAAAGTAGAATACATAGCCATGGAGTTTGTGCTAGATACGGAAGTAACCACTTATCGTGGGTTGAAAAACAAACAGGCTTGTAAACCGGGCCAGCAATGTTTTCAATCCAACACGTATCAAGAGATGATTTTCAGTGAGTATTTAAAACGTCAATATCCCGACGTTATTATGTTGTTCCAGAACAGCCATGATCGCATGCGGAAAAGCTTGGCCGTGTTTGATGCCAATATAAATTATCTCGTAAAATTGGTGGAAACTGTAGTTCCCCAGAATACAACAGTGGTCTGGTTGTCTGAATTAGGAGAATACCTTCCTAAAAAGTCAGCTATTAGGAGAAACTTAACATTAGAAGGTGGGTTTGATAACAGTGAACATATACATGAAATCAACAAACGTCTCTTCACAGCTTTAAAGCCGATCGTGGAGAAACCATACAGCAACATGCATGTTTTTTTTGACTTGCAGGACATATCGCATTCAGTGTTACCATACTGGAGTTTAGATGGAGTGCATGTCAACCCATCATGGTATAGGTTAATAATAAAATATATAATGCAGACATTGTGTGTGTAGATTTTAAACTTTACTGAGAGACATTGGTGGGATGGTTTAAAAAAACAAGGGTGTACATTGAAACCTTGTATGTGCAGAGTTGGGGTCAATTCCGGAATTGAATGGGAATTGAGCTCAATGCCTGACTCAATTCCAGGAATTGGACTAGGAATTGGAATTGAAAAAAAAGGAATTGGAATTGAATTGGAATTGACAAAAAATGCTCGGAATTGATAAAGGAATTTACTTTTTTATCCATGTTTTTTTTTAAGCGCTATTAAACGCATGAGTGATCATCACTTTTGTCATTGCAGTAGAATTTTACCTGATCTATGTTGATTGATATGTGTATTATAATAATAATAATAAACTTATATTAAAAGGTTTATTTAAGTTATGTAAAAATACTTATTTAAATAACTTATGGCCATCAAGATTAAATAAGACTGTGATGTGTAATCTAAATAATAGTTGTAACAAGATTGCCCCTGCTAAGTTGGAGCAATTCAATCTAACTATCAAAGATTGGTGTGTGCGTATATACTTGTTATTTGTTACTTGTTGCTATTATACACTCTTGATTTACTCCCGCGGACTGATGTAACCAGCCGGTAACAGTTTTGCCGAGAAGTGCGACTCATGACAACTCAACTAGTGTCAGCACCTACTGTATAGTGTTAGAGAATCACCATCGAGTTGCTGAATTATCATCAAAATGTGACGCCGAGCCGGCGTTGGTTTAATCTTGGGCTGTCATCGGAAACGACGGGCCAACATTATATCAACATTGGGTCAATGTTTCGTGTTTGCTGGCTTAAAGTTCTGGAAATAATTGTACTATTATTTTATTAATGCTTTCCTTATATATTCGCGCAAATATGATCAAACTGTTTAACTATCACTTTTGTGTCACTTAACAGCATTTTTTAACATTTGTATTTAAAAAGTAATGCTTGTCTCATGGGCATAATTTTAATTCTCGTATTTGTTATATTTTTGTCATTTGGACGTCTACAGTTTATAAAACAATCACGAGTCATGATTAGACTTAGGTGAATGAATGGCTTAGAACATAACTATCGCTTGTCCTTCGAGTTGGTAGAACAAAAGAAATATCGGTACCTTGAAACGAATGCGTTTCCAATAGATGTTGAGCCAATGCTGATTTAATATTGGGAAAGCGCTGAAGACGGTACATTAAAGCAACATTGGGTTAACATCCAGTGTTAGTAGGAAGGAAGTTATGCAACGTAGCCAAGCGCTCCAATTGACCCTTTGATTTCTTCGCTAATATGCCTTTTGTGCCCTAGAGGTTATCCTGATATATTTTCTTAGGGTATATTTAATCGCCACACGCGAGAATTAGATATTAAAAAATAGTCTGTACTGTACCCCCCGGGTAGTAGTTCTACATACTCTACAGAATAACAGTGCCGTGTTATAATGTTAATGATGTCTATTTAACTTTTTTATCGCTGTCATATACATGTGATGTATATGGTTTTACTTTATATCATGTTAGCATGTGAATTCAGAACAGTGTGCGGATGATAACCTCGTTCTGGGAGGGAGTTATTCAAATATAGCTAGGATATAACACAATTTTGCCAAAATATCAAACTCTTAGAGATCAAAAAG
The DNA here is from genome assembly GCA_964017125.1 of Flabesymbios commensalis. Taxonomy (NCBI): domain Eukaryota; kingdom Metazoa; phylum Annelida; class Polychaeta; order Terebellida; family Flabelligeridae; genus Flabesymbios; species Flabesymbios commensalis. The sequence goes on from OZ024911.1 coordinate 16,879,340, forward strand.
ACAACAGAAACCTCTAAAAAAACATTTGACAGTATAATGATGTCTGGCATTGTATTCCTTGGTCCAAAAAAAACCAATATAGACACTAAGATCGTTTAAATATGATATCTAGAAGCTAAGATATCCTGATTTGAGGTTCGGCTGGCGGCCATTTTGAATTATGGCGGCCATCTTGTATTAATAAATATAGTCTTGTGTATGACATGTAGCTCTCTGATTATCAGGCATTCAAATCATCATTTTATCCCCAAAAATGTCAATTTGTGCACGTTTTGCTGAAACGTAAAGGTGGGATATTGTATTCCATTGGTCACGTGACCTATGACCTTCCAATGACCCCAAAAATAATATTGTCGTCAAAATGGCATTATGGGATCTCAAAACCCGAGGTTATGGCCAAAAAACACATTTCTAGGATTGCCTGGACTGTATTTATAGCCGATTACTTTTTTTTGGCGGCCATTTTGGAAATATGCAAATTAGTTACTTAAATATGCACATTCTCGAATGGTATCTGGCAGATTTGAAACCTACGGGAAAAAATACAATAGAAACCGTTGAGAAAAGTTTGACAGACTGGTTGGGATATATCCCTGTCTATATCACATCCTGCCATACTATAGATGATCTGTATCGAAGGTAAATGTTGAAGATTTAGCTCCTAGATCAAGACAATGTCCAAAACCAAAACTGTTGTACACACTCCTGAATGAACTTGATTTGTCAACGGAAGTGTAGTAAAAAATGTATGCTTAAATCCGTGCTAACGAATTTTAGTCCACATACATGTCATTCCCTATTTTATTGTAGATATAGTCACAACAGGACACGTAGCAACTTGGTATGGGCTCTTTATTGAATTAACATTTGACATAACCCTTTGATGTTATTTCGATGTGATATTAGGTTCGATAATTTCTAATTTTATGCTGACCGTACCAATTTTTTTTTATCAATCAACTGGGTTTGGAGGCTCACTGCTGTTCAGATACAGGCTAAACTAGGTTCGAATAAAATCTTGCGAATGTTTAACAAATCTTAAGTGAAATAGATACTACTGATCCTTATGTGTGATACCCATCCCATTGATAAAAAAATATCTAAAAGATATGTACACTGTATATATCACTTCAACAAACACATTAAACCATTTGAAATTGAATTTACCTATTTTTAACAGTATATTATCAATAAACCATCAATTATTTTCATTAATCTTATTGATTTTACAATATCTATAATATCAGGCTATTCACACACCAGAATAACAACCTTTAGTTGCTGACCCTGACTAAGTCTAGACCTATATTGTCTCTTACACCAATTCGATTGATGTACCAATATAAATGTTTGATAATTTTTAATGCAGATATTCAAATATTTAAAATAATATGGACCATCTATAATGCTATGTTGTGTCTTTTTCCATATTTCTATAACAATTAAAGCCCATTATTGCTACTTTTTAAAAAAGTATTGTTCAGAAAAACAATACAGTAGAGCATGTTATGAACACATTGGGCCACAGGAAAACTGTCCATTTAAGACAGGTGGCTGTTCATAGGAGGAGGCTCATTCAGTGGCGGATCCAGAGGCGCCTCCTCCCCCCCCCCCCCTTGATCACGGTTCCAAAAACAACAAAACGCTCACATTTAGGCCGAAATATGCTCTAGAATGCACCATTTGCAGCCTTTTGCACATTTTAAAGAAGGTGGCTGTGCCACCTGTAGTGTGTATGAATTATTGTAAATAATGCCCCCACCCCCCGTTTGACAATTCCTGTACTCACTACTGTCATTCATATTCAGGATGTCATTTGGGAGAATGGTCAATCGGGTTATGCGTGGCTGCTCTTTCTACTACGTATGTGTTTTTCTACATATTTAAATAAGAGTTGTTACCCTCTCACTAATATATTTTTCATTGTCATAATACGATAAACTCTCAAGAACAGGTTCAATACACATCTGTGGAAAGTAAAAGAGGCTTCGGATTCAACATATCATTATCATTTTATTATTTTTTATAATTATTTTTATTTTATGTGTATAAGTAGATGTGCCGATATATAGCGCTTTGATCAAATAGTATTATAGTTGGAGACACGTAGGCCTATCTATGTAAATCTCGTTTATTAAGTAGTTAGATCACAATTTTTAAACCTTTATCCTCGATACACAGATTACATCAGAACAAGTTAAGTTTCTGGGGATTTACACAAATAAAACAATTTTAGCAGTATGGGGATAGCCTTAGTGTCAGTGCCCCTCTTGCGCGCAGTCATACTGATAATTTGAATTTATTTCATGATGATAACTCTGATTGCTTTCCCACGTGAAGCTACTGACATTTACTGACAATTGTTCAGTTCTATCATTTTTGTATATTTTCCAATAGTAGGCCTAACACTGATATTTACTGACATTTCATAGTATGCAGTGTAGAAGTTGTATTGTAGAGAGTCTGAATATAGATTTCAGTGGGTGAAGACGTGTTTTTTGATATTCTGTAAAGTGCCAAATTTTATAGTCTAGGGAAATAAAGCTATTTTTTATCAAGTTTTTGATAATCTCAGTTTAATCTCAGTTTATCCTCGTCCTTAACACAATTCAACAAGAGACGGTATCCTGTTCTGGTTGGTGGTGACTGTATCTTGGGAGAATATGTAAGTTTTGGTGAGCTACTGTGTTGGGAAGACAAAGAGATTACATCCTTTGAAATGGATATGTACAAAGTAAACGCCCTGTTCTGGTTGGTGGTGACTGTGATATCTTTGTACTGTGAATGTGAAAATGCAACAAGAGACGGTATCTTGGGAGAATATGTAAGTTTTGGTGAGCTACTGTGTTGGGAAGACAACAAAGATATTACATCCTTTAAAATGGACAAAGTAAACGCCCTGTTCTGGTTGGTGGTGACCGTGATGTCTTTGTACTGTGAATGTGAAAATGCTACAAGAGACGGAGAATATGTAAGTTCTGGCGAGCTACTGTGTGGAGAAGAAATTACATCCTTTGAAATGACAGAGAATTCGGGTAAAAATTCAAAATTACTTCCAATAAAATTTAGAATCACAAAGAAATACATTCCATTGATCAAAGGACGTTGGCTTTTTAAGTTCTTTGTGCAGTTTCCTGAGCAAGAGCCAGGTTTGTTTTATTATTGTTGGTACAGACACCGCGGGGTACCAGGTGCCAGCCTACTCTCTGTAGCTTCCATACCAGCAGATGATTACTCTGATATACTCCATAATCATCCTCTTATATTTAATTTATAACCTTATCAATTTTATATTTCTTAAAACTATTGTCATGTCTTTTCAACCCCACTCGTCATCATTTACCTAATTCTTATAGGTTATTTTCATCATCTTAAAAGGAGGAGGGGGAATAGTGGAAATGCCTAGATCGGTTGCCTGTTGTGCATGATTAGGTGTCCTAGTGAATTCTACATGAAATTCTGATGTTTGGATACACCTCATTCTACTAATTGAATTGCTGGAAACATCATTGATATATATTAGAGATAATTTAGGCAGTCTGGCTCGGCGTGAAGCAGTAGTAGTAGTAGATCATTGCTTACGTCACTTTTCAGCACAAATGGTCTTTTAAGTGAGATTGTAATACGATAAAAGCGTTGTAGTCAATTGATGAGATGAATGGTGTACAGATCATGATGTGAGGGTGGGGGTGATAGGGCATGGTCAGTTGTTGAGAGCGTTTTCCTTCGCTCGCCAGATAAGGGGTTCTGGGCATGTCTAGGGGATCTACCCCGAGACGCCCGGAGACTTGGGTTTCACTATGCAATTTAATGCTGAAACTCCATGACATTTCGCCAGCCTCGCTACCAAAGCAGCAAACTAATGATACTGCACTTCTTTTTGAAAGATCCTTCTAGTGTCTGCAAGCAATATATGACAAGACTACATAAGTCCAGGAGCTCCCGCTCCGAATTAGAATTTGATTTAAGCAATTTTGTATAGGGTTATTAATGTAGTCCTAGTCTAGGTCAAAAATCAAGAAGCAAGACAACTAGGTCTAAGAAGCCCAGTCCAAGAGTAAGATAAGAACTAGACAGTCTGTCACAGATTGCAAACCTCCATTGAAATTAATGATCCTAATCAGTATCCCAGTAATGGTCTACCTATCTGGCATGGTTTACCCGATATCAGGCCAATCGAGTTAACTAATAGCTGATTTACGGTCATTTTGAATTCGATATAAATTAGTTAAAAACTTAGGGTGCATCCTCCCCCGAAACCACAAATTTTGTTTTATAGTAATGGACTAACATCTAGCACAGTTTGCAAAATATTGGGCATGTGAAAGTAAATAATGGCCGATAGAGGGCCATTTTGAATTTGATCAAGTCAAAATTTTCCAAGATGCATCCTCAGCTGAAATCTCACATTTCATTCTACAGTAATGGTCTAGCCATCTAGCACGGTTTACCAAATATCGCCCATGTGAAAGTGAAAAATGGCCGATAGGCCATTTTGAATTTGATCAAGTCAAAATTTTTCAAGATGCATCCTCTCCTGAAATCTCACATTTTGTTTTATAGTAATGGTCTAGCCATCTAGTACGGTTACTAAAAACCGGCTATGTGAAAGTAAATAATGGCCGATAGGCGGCCATTTTGAATTTGATCGAGTCAATTTTTTTCAAGATGCATCCTCTCTTGTAATCTCACATTTTGTTTTATAGTAATGGTCCAGCTATCTAACACAGTTTACCAAATATCAGCAATGTGAAAGTAAATAGTGGCCGGTAGGCGGCCATTTTGAATTCGATTGAGTCGAAAGTTTTTTAAAGGCATCCTCTCTCTAAACGTCACATTTTGTTTTATAGTAATGGTCTAGCTATCTAGCACGGTTTACCTGATATCAGGCCTATCGAGGTAAATAATGCTGATTGTCGGCCATTTTGAATTCGTAAGTTAAAAATTTTCAGGGTGCATCCTCCCCCGAAAACTCACACTTTGTTTTATAGTAATCAGGTAATGGTCTAGCCATCTAGCACGGTTTACCAAATATCAGCCATGTGAAAATGAATAATGGCCGAAAAGGCGGCCATTTTAAATTTGATCAAGTCAATTTTTTTCAAGATGCATCCTCATCTGAAATCTCACATTTCGTTTTACAGTAATGGTCTAGCCATCTAGCACGGTTGACCAAATAACGGCCATGTGAAGTAGTAGTAGTAAATCTTTGCTTTACGTCACTTTTCGGCACAAAAGGTCTTTTAAGTGACATTATAATACGATAAAAACGTTGTAGTCAATTAATGAGATGAATGATGTACAGATGATGATGTGAGGGTGGGGGTGATAGGGCATGGTGGGTTATTGAGAGCGTTTTCCTTCGCTCGCCCGATAAGGGGTTCTGGGCATGTCTAGGGGATATACCCCCAGACATGCCCAGACGGCCGGAGACTTGAGTTTCGCTGTACAATTTAATGATGAAACTCTGTGGCATTTTGCGCAGCTCCGCTATCCTCGGGTCGGATAGTCCCCAGAGTAACAATAGGAAGGATCACTCCCTCTGGGTAACTCCATTCATCCCACGTGAGAGACCTAATGTCAAACACGCTATTGCCGGTTATTTAAGGCTACCACAGCCTACATCAGCGCCAGCACTGATGCGGGTGCTGAACGGCCATGTGAAAGTGAATAATGGCCGATAAGCGGCCATTTTGAATTTTATCGAGTCTAATTTTTTCAAGATGCATCCTCTCCTTAAATCACACATTTTGTTTTATAGTAATGGTTTAGCCATCTAGCACGGCTTACCAAATAACGGCCATGTGAAAGTGAATAATGGCCGATAAGCGGCCATTTTGAATTTTATCGAGTCGAATTTTTTCAAGATGCATCCTCTCCTGAAATCGCACATTTTGTTTTATAGTAATGGTCTAGCCATCTAGCATGGTTTACCAAATAACGGCCATGTGAAAGTGAATAATGGCCGATAAGCGGCCATTTTGAATTTTATCGAGTCGAATTTTTTCAAGATGCATCCTCTCCTGAAATCACACATTTTGTTTTATAGTAATGGTCTAGCCATCTAGCACGGTTTACCAAATAACGGCCATGTGAAAGTGAATAATGGCCGATTGGCGGCCATTTTGAACTTTGACAAAATGAATTTTTTCAAAATACATCCTCTCCTGAAGCCTTACAATTTGTTTTATAGTAATGGTGTAGATATCTTGAGCGGTTTTCATGATATTCCACAATATCAGGCCTGTCGAGGTGAATAATGGCTGATAGGCGGCCATTTTGAATTTTATCAACTTCAAATTTTTCAGGATGCATCCTCTCCTGAAACCTTACAATTTATTTGATATTAATGGTGTAGCTATCTTGAGCGGTTTTCATGATATTCCGCAATATCAGGCCTGTGGAGGTGAATAATGGCCGATAGGCGGCCATTTTTAATTTTATCGACTTGAAATTTTTCAAGATGCATCCTCTCCTGAAACCTCACAATTTGTTTCATAGTAATGGTGTAGCTATCTTGAGCGGTTTTCATGATATTCCGCAAAATCTTTCAGTCGGATTTACCGATGTTATAAATTAGGTCAAAGTGCTGGGTCAACTTCAAGGTCAAGGTCCAAAAACCTGAAAAGGCACAACTAGGGACCTTAGAGAACATGTATGTGCAATATGACTGTCATCGGCCCAGTACTTTTCGAGATCTGCTCCGGAAACGAAGTGCGCGTCAAAACGTCTAAATAGGTCATAGTTCTGAACCAGAAGTAGGTCAAAGTTCAAATACCCCAAAAGGCACAACTAGACCCCCTAGGGGTGTTGTGTGTAAAATTTGAAGACAATCGGACAAGTACTTTCAGAGATATGCTCCGGAAACGAATTGTTTACGGACGGCCCAACGGCCCAACGCCGTCACATCATCATTTTCTCCTCTGCAACCTTGCGTATTGAATTCAGATTAAAAATATTTTAACCCGTCCATTAGCCACCTGGAAGTAACCCACATACCAAAAATTGTTATCCTAGCTTATTTTCTCACAAAGTTATAGGCAAAAGAAGAGGCCAAAAAAAAAACGGAGGTAGAATCCATAGCTCCCTTCGCTCACCTACGGTGACGGCGGGAGCTAAAAATGTAAAAGGGAAAATGATAATTACAAACAAGAAAGAAATAAACGTTAAAAGCTCAACAGTCAGTCTCGACTTAAAGAAAAACTTTATAAACAAGAGAAGCGTGAAAATAAAAATTACAGGCAAGACCGAAATCAATGCAAAAAGCTGAACAATCAATCCCGACTTAACAAAAAACTACATAAACAAGAGAAACGTGGAAATGAAAGTGAAGCGTGAAACTAGTAGTAGTAGTAGTAGTACAGTAATTATCCGTTATAGCACGAATCGTTACTACACGAATCGGATATAACACGATGCAACCATGGATCCCAAAATTTTACACTATCTTTTTTACCATTTTTCTGGAAAAATCGTGTTATAAATATTTTAACATCCAATTAAGCATGAAATTGTCCGCCAACGTCACATGCTAATCGTGCAGTAGCGGTAGGCCTAATCCTTCACGCATGACGCTCACGCAAAGTCGCCAGCAAGTGGACCAGGTATTGCACAGCACATAACGGCACTATTTTAGAACAAAAGTATCTCATTTCGTATTTGAGCTTAAATTCAATTCAAACACGAATCGTGTAATAGATAATATAAAACGAATGTGACGTGCACGATTTTATCTCAGAAAATGTATTTACTTAATCAAATTAACTTAATGTGGCGTGTTTAGCAAAAGAACATGTTTATTTAAATCGTGTAATAAAAATATTATAACACGAATAATAATGTTTTTACATGTTTTTTTAATCTGTATTAAAATATTATAACACGAGGTGATTCTGCAAGTTTTTAAAATCGCGCGTAAAGAAATATTATAATACGAATATGATGTGTTTTATATCATGTGTTTTATATCGTATTATAAAATATTATAACACGAATATGGTGCTTTTTATATCGTGTTATAAAATATTATAACACGAATATGACGTGCACGATTTGATGTAAGTAATCCCAGCTATTAAATAAAATTAACTTAATTTAGCAGGTTCAACCGGAAAAATGGTTATTTTTAAATCACGTAATAAAATAGGTGACCAGAGGTGATGACACGCCGATCGTTTGATGAATGCCACTTCTTCACAACTCACTTTGTGCAATGTCAAGCAGTGTTCTCGTTTGTATTGCAAGGTGTTATGTTCGCGATAAACAAGTCGTTTTGTTAAATAATTTATAAATTAAATTAATATATTAGATTTAATGGTGCTGCATAAATATATTTTTATGCCGATATTTTTATACCGATAAATCACTGTCAGTATGGACAGCTCACCGACAAGTTTGATTGACAAGCGTGTTCTAACGCTGATTGGTCGATATCTCCCTCCCATCTCACCTGACAACAACGCTGGCCCAGCATTAAATCAGCACTGGTTTATTTGCGGGCAGTTACGCGATGATCGACGCCGCAAGTAAACGTGAGCGTGTCAAACCATTTCAAGCCTGAAGGCTTGGTAGTTATCCTATGAATAATATAACATCAGTGATATGCTGTTTTATTACACGATTTGGAAAAAAACATTATATTCGTGTTGTAGTAATTGATTGCACGATACAAAAAATGCAAAGACATCGTGTTTGTTGTGTTCAAACGCTGATTGGTCAACACAAGCCTCCCATCGCACCGGGCCGTGTCAGAATGATTGACAGTCTCGTATGATCTCACGTTGAGAGTGATATTTCACGAGATTTTGACACCTCTACTCTCAAAACGATGACGTCATTAAACACTGTACATGACACGGACTTGTATACACAGCGTCATTCTGTTCACGAGTCCTGTATTCCTGATTCAACTAATTTTACTTCTACTGTTTATATTAGACACATTCAACCAATTCACATTTTTATTATTTACAAATAATAATTAATATAACTTCTAAAATCCGATATTTGTACAGTAAATAAGGCCTGGAAACAACGTTATGCTACAAGCTAGTATGGTGTCCCGTGTCAGTTATTTATATTACCGCATCCCGTGTATATCCAATCATATCGTATCTAGTAGTACTAGATAAAATCGGGCCATTTCGTATAACACGATCGGCTTATAACACGATTCGTACTTATGGACCCCACCGATCGTGTTATAACGAATAACTACTGTAGTAGTAGTAATAGGATATAGCTTAACATCACTTTTCTGCACCAACAGTTTAAATTTAAGTGCCATAGTAAGATAACAAGAGGACTGAAGTCCTATATCATCCCCCGCCATAAATTAGGTTAGACTTTTTGCAGTCACAAATACTTAAAAAGTTGATTTGTGGTGGCCATTTCAAATTTCAGTAAAATCACATGCACATTTCCAGATGGTGGGTAATGTGATTGTACAATGTGAATTATTACTGATTTCAATTTTTCAGTTTTTGCGCCCACAAGAAAATATGAAGTTTATCCATGGCGGCCATTGTGAATTCCAGTAAAACTTAAAAAAATCACTTGCATATCTCCATATCGTGGGAAATGTGATAGTAAAATTTGAATAATTTCTTTCCTTAAGTTTTGTAGATTTTGGAATTGACATCTGGTGGCCATTTTGAAATTTGGTAGCATCTTTAAAAAAATCACTTGCACATCCCCATGTTGCTAGGAATGTGATGTTAAAATTTAAAAAAAAATTGACCAAACAAATTTTTTGAGTTTTTAGGAAAAATAAAAGAAAAAAGAAAAGTTGATCTGTGGCGTCCATTTTGAATTTCAGTAAAACCTTGAAAAAGTCACCTGCACATCTCCATATCATGGGGAATGTAATAGTAAAATTTGAATAATTTCTGACTTCAAGTTTTAAAGTTTTTGCACCCACAAAAAATTTTAGAGTTGCCCTCTGGCGGTTATTTTGAATTTTGGTAGCATCTCTAAAAAATCACTTGCACATCCCTATGTTGCTACGAATGTCATGTTAAAATTTCAAAAAGATTTGACCAGTAGTTTTTGCGCCCACAAGAAAACGTGACGCCGGACAGAATCCTGGTGCGACTAAAATCCCCCTTCCTCTACAGGCAGGGGATAAAAACAGTGCAGTCCATTGACAAGATGAATAATGTACAGATGATGATGTGGGGGTGGGGTGATAGGGCATGTCGAGTTATTGAGAGTATTTCCCATTACTCGCCGGATAATAGTAGTTGAAAATTATTGCTTTACGTCACTTTTCGGCACAAATGGTCATTTAAGTGACATTGTAATACAACAAAAACATTGTCGTCAATTGATGAGATAAATGATGTACAGATGTTGATGTGAGGGTGAGGGTGATAGGGCAGGATGGGTTATAGAGAGCGTTTTCCTTCGCTAGCCCGATAAGGTTTGTCTAGGGGATTTACCCCCGGACATACCTTGACGGTCAGAGACTTGGGTTTGGCTATACAAATCACAGCTCAAAGAAAGCAGACCAGAGCCAACTACGGAATATTCTTGAACAGAGATCATCTGGGAGGGGTGTCAGCACATGTAAACTGCGTCTTAAAGCTAACGTCATTGCTAGTGATTTAGATGTAGCTGGCTTTCGTGGTCGGTCTTCCTGTATTGACAGTTTCCTCAGACACAAATCTATGGCTCATAGGGTTCAGGTCAAGCATCACAATGTGGAAATGTCTACCTGCTGATTCTCAGGATAAAATCGTTCATAAAATTTGTGGTAGATGTTATACATAAGCATGATGTGAGACATGACCATATCATCAATATGGACGAAGAGACCTTCACATTCGACATCCCAATTTGACGACCATTCACAAGAAAGGCACAAAGTCTGTGAACATTCAGACAGCTGGACAAGAAAAAGCCAGCTTCACTGTTGTTCAAGAGTTGCTGCTGATGCTGATCTGTAATGTTACCTACCGTATTAGGATTTGAGATCCATATAGGTGGGTTTATGTCTTTTTTCGTACCTTATTCTCCTAACTACATTTAGATACAGCTTACATTGCAGTGGGTGGTGACTAGGGCAGCAGGTTTTTATAATGTACATGTTAGGGCTGTAGGCTTGCTGTTGGTCTTATACTCTAGATTTTTTCAACTTTTATATACTTTTATCAACTTCAATATGCCTAAAAGTGTGAATTTGCCAATAGAGAAACCAAGGAAGCTTTAACAAAAGAAGGAATACCATTTCCAGCTTGGGCTAAAAGACCTGCTCTGACTAAAATATATTCCCGACAGTTTATTTCAACTGGTGCAAAGACAAGAGACTCAGTTTCTAGACGTTCTTCTAGATCTAGAGGCAGCAAAATAAATTCAGACTTTTTAGAAATTCCAATTGAAAACATAGCAATACCAAAATCCATAAGTCGCAAGAAGAAAAAAACTCAATCTGTCGCAGAAACCTCCAATGACGGCGATGACAGTTATCTTCATAACACTAGATCTAACACCAACAGTAACGGCATTGTCAGTAATAATGCCAACACTAGCAGCAGTGACAGTGAAGAACGATCTCGGCAATCTCGACAGGACCAACTGCAACTTCACGGTGGTTTCAGCTCCGCTGGCTCGAAGGACAAGCTGGCTAAAATGTCTAGATCAATAAAAGAAAGTACGCTAGACACTTATGTCAACAAACTGACAGGAGTCAGCTGGCGGACGTGATCAGCACGCATGCGCAGCGGCCACGCCAACAAGAGGAAAACGAAGATCAGCCGATGACCAGGATGACACAGCACCGACATTGACGTCACAGCGGCAGCCCCACAGACATCACAGGGAACTGTGGGTAGTCATCTCGACTGCATCTGGAGACTTTGCCATCGGTACAGTCTACTTTCTACAAAACAAATATAAGTAATAGTAGTAAATCATTGCTTTACGTCACTTTTCGGCTTGTAAACAATGAACTTTCAGACAAAGTTAATTCTTTCAAGTCCATACTGTTAGTTGTTGTAATTTTAGTTGTGTCTATCTTTGGGATGTTCAACAACAAAATACACACACAAGTCCCATTTTCTTGCTCTTTGTGTGGTTACAGAGCATGTCGCCTGGGCCATTTGAAAAAACATTTTTCTACTTTTGCAGACCATAGAAAGCGGCTGAGGGCACCAGTGTCTCAGATGATCAATGCTGTCTCCGGAAACCAGCCAGGCCCACTTCTCTACGAAAGTGCGTAGTGCGAAGCGGTAGAGGAGTTCTTACCTGATTTTTTGGACCTTTTTAATGACGAACCTTTAGAGACGATGAAAGAAGAAATTAGAGTATTGAAAGAAGAGAAAGAGGAGATGCAAAGACGGCTGGTAGAAGCAAGGAGGGAGCGGGATCAGGAGAGATACAGGAGAAAGAGAACAGAGGAAACATTAAAGAAAGCTGATCGAGAAATTTTAAGACCGAGATCTTCACCGAAACCTGTCGGACTTTTATCATTTTATGGGAAGGAAGAATTTGACGAGTTATTTGAAACCGGAGAGACCAGTGTGAAACCTTTAGTGCATTTGAAAGACGTGACCAACGGAATTCCTTCTACACTTTATAATTGTCGCTTTTAGAAAACACATGATCTACTTTCTTTATTTTAGAATTTTACTCTTTATTTTACTTATCTGCTTATCCTCTAACATTCTAGTTTTTAACCATCTGTAGAATTTTAAGAACTATTTCTCTGTAGTGTCTTGATTGTAGTCTGTGTAGTTCATACATAGTGTAGATTGCTAGTTCCCTTTTTTATATAATGAGGGCAAAATATTGTGCTTATGGGGGGCAGTGTTGTAAACCTGCTTTTGACTTTTCTTCAAAGACTTTCATGTGATTTCTACCTGTTTTAAGTCTTAACATGGATTTGTTGTATACTGTTACAGTAGGCAAAATGATATCAGTACACAATGAATTCATTGTTTTTAAATATTATATTGTAGTACGACCAGTGCAGTAGGTCCATCCCTAGGGCTTAGTGTGTGAGTCATATTGTCATAAGTTATATTGTGAATTTTTCCAGAGATAGTACGTATTATCTCTGACCTCACCGTTTTCTAGTACGAGAGTTTGTCCAGTGCAGTAGGTCCTATTTTGGCTTGAGGGAGGCTTTTGGACTTAGTGTGTGTGTCTGTTGATTCTTTGACCATACTGTTTCAAAGATAAGTTTTTATATTTATGTGTCTCTTTGAAATTATCATTGAAAGGTGTGTCACTGGCACTGTGTCAGTGACTGTGTTTTTTTATTTTTTATAAATCTTCAGTGGTGTTAGATTGGTAGACTAGTGTAGTTAACCTAGTCTGTGTAGCAACTCGACTTTGTCAGTCGTTGACTAGGCTAAAAGTTCAGTTAATGTCTGATGAAGTCTGTTTCTCTTTTTATTCATATGGTTTATCTGGACCTAGATTTACCCATGTTATCGATAGACTTTATGATTATTAACTACAGCATTTAATACTTTGATTATAACTTTATTTTACCGTGTGTGGCCGGCCCTGTGTTAGGCCAGAATGAGTTTGTCTAACGCCAAATAAGAGTGTTGACAGTTGCCTGAGTTGGATTGGCCGTCGCAGCCGTGGGCGATATTTGGACGCCAGTTCATTTAGTTCACTGTTGTGAATTATTTTAACTTTATAATCACCTTTATTTACTATTATTGTACACTACGATTACTGGTGATTATTATGATGTAGTTCTTTAAAAGAACGAGAGCATTTTCGCTGTGATATGTGCATTTTTTTCCTGATGATATTAATATTGTCATTTCACTTCAGCAGAATTCATCGCTGTATAGGATTCCCTGGGAATTCCCATGTTGTCATGACTGCGATTTTCACTTCATTATACTTTTTCAAGTCCTTCAGTAAGGCGTTTAACTATGTTTTATGGTGGTAATATGTATATAGTAATTTATTATATATATCAGAGTATCTTCGGATGGTGAAATTAGTGTAAAATATAGTAATGGTTATCCTGACAATTTAACTATTCGATAGTGGTACATTTATTTCATGATGATAACTCTGATTGTTTTCCCACGTGAAGTTACTGACATTTACTGAAAATTGTTCAGTTCTTTCATTTTTGTTTATATTCCCATAGTAACACTGATATTTACTGACATTTCATAGTAGGCAGTGTAGAAGTTGTATTATAGAGAGTCTGTATTTAGATTTCAGTGAGTGAAGACGTGTTTTTTTGATATTCTGTAAAGTGCCAAATTTCAATAGTTTTGTTGTTCATCTCAGTTTATCCTCGTCCTCAACACATGTGCAAAAGAAGGCTACAATATTAGTTATAGGACAATGTCTGTGTGTTGCAGAAAATAATGTCAACTCAAAATCTGATAAACAGTGCCAGCCCAAAGACCTACCAACAGATATAGGGACTCAATGCAGTTTCGACACACTAAAACTTTCGGCTTTGAGCTACCGCAACGATTCCCCAGGGATTCATTTTTATCCTGGATAACAATCATACCAAAAATTTATTTTTGTACTAAGCACTCTGGGCCCTGCACAGCAAGAGTTGAATTATTACCAAAAGTCAAACAGAGGCTGTACGTGGAGGATCAATTTTTCATGTTGTTAATCAAACCGAGACAACACAAGACTAATTTCGAATTAAGTCACATTTTCCGAGTTACTGAGAGCACTGTTACCAATGTCTTTGCTACCTGGATCAATTTGATCTATTTTGAGTTGAAAGAGGTAGACGCAATTTCCAGATCCAAAAGACTAAAAATAATTATATTTATGCAAAAATACACATCTTCGAAATTTAGTTATTAGATTAACTACCACAAAACAATAATTAATCTACCACAAGACATTTGAGCAATTTGAGTATTTGCTTGAAAACGCATATTTATATGGTTCCGGCAGCATAAGGGTTAACCCTTTCAAGCCTGAATTTACCATTGTCTTCATTCACTACAAGCCGCGAATTGCTGTCTCAATTCTCGACTTGTAGTGGATGAAGATGACTTGAAGTGGGTGACAAATTTAAAAAAAATATTGTAATATTATTCAAACAAATTCATGAATATGTTTGTTCTAAACCCCTAGTTTTAAGGAATAACTAAGCCATTTTTCAGGGATGCAAAATGATGCATCGTGAGGGTTTAAGGGGTTAAAAAGATCAGAGAGTGTTAGCTGGAGAGATATCTGCGGCGGGACATGGACCTGACGCAGGTATGAAAGCAAGTCCATAATAGATTATACTATGATATCAAATAAAAAACAAGGACAGGTGAAGAGCATGGTAATTGAAGATAGGGGAAGAGGATTAGCTATGGCCTCGGATCATAGCTGGATAGATTTCGAGATGAAAATTGAATCACCTTCCCTGAACTAAGTGGAGCATGTGGAAACATCAACACAGGAACCAACTGGACATTATTCGTAAAAGAACTACAGCCTGGACTGAAGGAATGGTTATTGGGATGGAATGAAGACACTCTAAACCCAAGGTTAGCCTATGACGGTCTGATGAACGCAAGTCTCTGTAGCAGCGAATAGGCCACTGGGATTGCGGAAGGAAAGCAAAAACACCCCCGGCCAGCTACGAAATAAAGCAGGTTGAGCTTGGAGAGCAGCTAAAGGAAGTTGTCATATTATTCGTCTATGAGATGAATACTCGTCAAGACAAAAATCTGTTAGAGTGTTGAGGAAGATGCAAATAAATCCGGGGTGTCTCAGGACGGGGTCAAAAGATTGGACAAGAAATATAGAAGAAAATTAAAAGATTTGCTGGGTAACGAGAAAATTGTCATCTGTTTTAATTTATCTCATCATGTGCAAATGAAGGCTACAATATTGGCTATAGGACAATAGCTGTGTGTTGCAGAAAATAATGTCAACTCAAAATCTGATGAACAGTACCCATGCAGTTTCGACTTGGAGCTACCGAACGATTCTCCAGGGTTTCATTTTTATCCTGGATTACAATCATACCAAAAGTTTATTTCTGTACTAAGCACTCTGGGTCCTGCACAGCATACTATGATATCGTATGAAAAACAAGTACAGGTGACGAGCATGGTAATTGAAGATGGGGAAGAGGATTAGCTATGGCCTCGGATCAAAGCTGGATAGATTTCGCATGTGGAAACATTAACACAGGAACCAACTGGACATTATTCGAAAAAGAACTACAGCCTGGACTGGAGAAATGGTTATTGGGATGGAATGAAGACACTCTAAACTCAAGGTTAGCCTATGACGGTCTGATGAGTTCAAGTCTCTGTAGCAGCGAATGGGACACTGGGATTGAGGAAGGAATTCCGCAGAAAAGCAAAAAAAACCCAGGGTCAGCTACGAAATAAAGCAGGTCGAGCTTGGAGAGCAGCTAAGGGTGTTTTCATATTATTCGTGTATGGGATGAATAGCTGTCAAGACAACAATCCATTTGAAGGTTGAGGAAGATGAGACACAGACAGGAAAATTGTAAATGAATCCGGGGTGTCTCAGGACAAGAAATTAGGAAGAAAATAAAAAGATTTGCTGGGTATCGAGGAAATTGTCATTGACGACAGATCAAAACCTCACAGGGTGAAATTAAACCAAATAATAAAAAATATTGTAATTGAAATATTGAAATGAAATTTTATGTCATGTATATTATATGATTAACGACAGTTGAGACAAATGTAAAAAGACCCTATTTAAATTGAGTTCCAATGTCTAAATAAGTGTAATGGGTTAGGGTTGACACGTGGGTCGTCCAGTAGAAAATTAATGTTTGCCGTCAGTTTCCGTCAGGATGGCTGCGTTTACTTGTTGGTTGTTTTGACATAATTCTTGAATCCGATAGTGAATTAAAAGATAATGATATAGCTGATAGCATCTTACTGGAGCCTATGGATACCTTTGAAAAAAATTGAACCGAAATTGAGGTGCAAGAGGAAGTAGATGGTGATTTAGGCCTACACCAAGTGGGGCATCAAGCTATGCCTATTATTATATAAAGTGATTCACAGGCTACAGTCCCATATAGGGAAAATGATAACTGATAACACTGCAGAATTAAATCAACAGGGAATTTTGAATCCCAGATTTGCTGAAATACCCGATGTATCCACTTTCATCAACAGTAAAAAAAATCAACTGAAAAAAAGGTCAGAGGAGAATCGATATACACACTCTATTATAAAAGCTGATATTTTTTTCAGTCAAGAGCGGCTATTTAAAGTAAATTTAAAGACTTGAAGGAAAATAAATATGGAAACTTACCAAAAAAAAGGAGAGCCCCAACTGAGAATGAAGTTAACATGATGTAGGAAAATGGGGCCCTAGGGGACAGTACCCCTAGTAAACTACAGCAATGTGGTGGTTCATGACAACAAGATTCAGCAAACGTGCCAATACAGAAAACAAAAGTCTGGGGTGATGTGAATATTGGAAAAAAAGTGACAATATCTTCTATCTAGTATCCAAGGAGAGAGCGACTAAAACAACGAATGGGGAGAACATGCGAGATATTAAGTCACCAATAATGGTTTTCGAGGATCAACATAATATTGAGATATGTCCTGTGAGACTGTATAAGTTGTATATAAAGAAGAGACTGAAATGCGTGTCAGAGGAGCACCCTTTTACTCACAACTGAAGATATATTCTTCAGTTACGGGAATGAATAACGATTCCATTTGGTACAAAAAGCAGGTAACTATGATTATTCCTTTAACCGAATTTTATGATATATCAATTCTATGCATTGCCTAATATTAACTATACTTCTGATTGATTCTTTTCTATTATTTTTCAGTGTCATGGCTTCAATTCAATCAAACAATATATGAAGGAGGCTGAGTTTTTAGGACAATCCGGAGCACAAGTATGGCACATTGAAGCAAAGCTGAACTCTCATCCCTTTAAAATTAAAGGATTCCTATGTTGTGCTCCACATTGGTGGGAATGATCTGAATATTGAAGAAGTTGTCCCTCTTCAATTTGCCCAGGAGATAAATCTAGTAAATTTTACAAGAAAATTGGTAAATGAAATGGGAATTTGATATGTCACCATTTGCCAGTTGTTGTGTAGGAAGCAGACTGTTGCGACTCGTTTTGTTTTAAGGCAAAACTACAATCTGTTGGTAGAACAAGTGAACTTTGAGTTGAAATTCCTTTGCAAGTTCTTTCTGAAGATAAGATTTTGGTCCCATAAAAGAATGAACGAAAAGTGGCAGCAATTGGCATCAATTATTTTATTGATACGATTACTCTGGGGTTTTTCATGTTTGCAATAAAGCAAGCTTAATCATTAGAGGTACATAATTATGATACTCAATTCTGGTAGGGTTGGGTGATGTCTCGTACAAAGGATGGGTTACCCGTATACCACAACACATCTATTCTGTCAATTATATCATTAGAGGCTATAAAGGGTTTGTCAAGACACAATTTCATAAGTTCCCACATACTGCGATTGTAGACACATGCAGTATCACCATTTAATACACTTTATATCATAATAACTGATCATGTTGACTTGGTGTCCTGGTGGGCTTGCTTGATGATGCAGAATGCCACCCAGAAAAAAAGATCCTGTGAGCATACGCAAGGACGAGAGGGGTCCCAGCTGGCAAGCACAGCAGAGGGAGATGCCCAGAATGCTACAACAGACCAGCTGGTGGCCGCAGTTTTAAAGTCGCTGAAAGATTCGGGTGAACATCAGAACAAGTGCAGCAATGATAAGAAATCAGAAAAAAAGTCAAAAAAACAAAAGCTGCCACCCCTTTCTCCCGGCTCATCCAGCGATGATACTACGGAATCTGATGATTCAGCTGGTGAGGATCATCATCATCATACCTTCCGAGTTGCCGCTACACCGCTTGGCTCACTTCTTCCCAAAAGCATTAAACACATTATTCTAAAGGGAAATTATGTAAATTTTGCAGAACTCTTGTCAACAAATGAGGTCCAGTCTTCAAACTACCAAATACAAGACTCACATGAGAGTAATGCTTTTAAAATCGTGTCTAGTAGACGACCAAAAGCCATCAGCAATATTAATCAGTGGACTGGTGCTTTTTTTTATTTTGGTGCTGTGAGGTCTGAGGTATATCCTGACGAAGCCCCAGGTCTCATGAAATATGGGAAGTTCATCCGAGACAACAGTGGCAAGGGCTCGCGTAGTAGTAGTAAATCATTGCTTTACGTCACTTTTTGGCACAAAAGGTCTTCTAAATGACATTGCAATACGATAAAAACGTTGTAGTCAATGGGGTCCCGATACTTGTCACTCACTAGATGTCGCTCAGGGCAACTGGGTCCAATGTACCAATGTTTACATTATCAGCGCACTCGCACGTTATACTAGATTATCCCCGACAGTTTTACATCACTTGAATCGCTTTTACATTGCACTGTCAGTATGTCAAAAGTAAAATGTTATGAAAATTGGACATTGAAACAGCTCCGAGAAGAACTGCGAAGCAGAAAAAAGAAGATTAGTGGCCGCAAGAAGGAATTGATCGAGAGGTATGTACACGGCGCTGAGCGATAATAAGTGCTAATCTCAGTCGTAGACATGTGATGTGGATCATGTTAAACAGGAGTCGTTGAACTGACGTTGAATTAATGTTGGTCCACTGTCAACGACGCTGATACAATATTAAAAAAACTGACCAGTTACTGTGTAACGCTGAACGTGGGCTGTTGAAAAATTTCAAAATTCATAAAGTAGAGCTGCAAGAGTGTAGTCTATAGCCTACACTTCAATATTAATAAGATTAGATTTATTTCGGGACAGGAATCGTGATACTTTTAATGAGCTAATATTATACAATTCATAAATAAACATAGACAAAGTGATAATATCTTAGGCATTTATTACCTATGAAAACATTATTATTATTCTATTCTCCATACATTTCAAAATCACACGTAGACAAGTTTATGTATAATGACAATGACTATACCAGTAGGCCTATTTAGCCTAGTTGTCCACCTATTTACATGGCTATAATCAGTTCATTTAATAATTTACCACTGCTGTTGCAATCATGCAGTTATGATAAAATATTCAGGTTAATAAAAGGGTGTTATTTTCACTAATCATTTTCAAATTTATATAGGGCCTGGTTCTAAATATACATGTTGTTTATTTTAGATTGGAATTTATGGATGTCAATAACATCCAGCAAGACATCATAGATGAATATGAAATGACCGTACCAGATGCATCAAGTTATAAAGATATACACTTGGGAATGAAGGATTCAATCCCTATTGTCGATCAGAAACCGATCGACATATTTCTTAGGCAATATGACAAGGGATTTGACAAAAAGTGCAGAGATTTTTATAATGAGAGGTAATTTCAGTTGCTAAATTATGATAATAATACATTGATTTTATTGGGATGAAATGTAAAAATATTTTTTTATAATTAGAACTGAGATTTTTAGAAAACAATCTAATAGTACTCTAAAACAAGCTTATACATTTCTATTGACAACAAATCCTACAATATTTTATACATTGAATATCTTCAATAGATTTCTGAGAAACCTGAGAATATCTGCGGAGGGGCACACTTGTTTCATCAAATCATCAATGTGGGCTGAAATGAGGACCAATGTGACCTACCAAGTGGACATTGCTCTTGACCAGGATGGTGTGGTCATAGAATCTCAGTGTGAATGTGGAGCAGGGCAGGCTCCAACTGCTCATTGTAAGCATGTTGTGACTGTTCTCTATGCTATGTCCTGCTTTAATTCCACTGGTGAGATTCTGACAGCATTAACATGTACACAAGTAAGTCAATCTCATATTTACATGCTGAAATACATACATGTTTATTGCTTAACAAACAAGTTATGCTATAAAAATCACCTAGTATTAAAGAAATCTTCAATAATCAACCATTATATTTGGCAGAAACTGCAGACTTTCCACAGAGCAAAACCGCACAAAGGAAGTCCCATGAAAGCTGCCAGTTTCCAGACTGTGAGAGGGAAAGAACAGACATTGGTGTATGATCCCAGACCTGAACACATGAGAAACAGGCCTGAGAAAAAAGACCAGTTCAGAAATATGTGTATCAACAGTCAGGCAAACAAGTTTCTGAATTAATAGTCAGGTAAACAAATGAAACCATTATGACACTATCATATCATTTATATCAATTTGGTTTTCATAGTGATATAAGATTTTGATTGAGTGACTAAGAAAAATATGAGAAATTCAATAGGGGCTAATACAGTACATGTATCTACAAAAATCTGAAAAAAATTGTCAAATTTTCTAAAACATTTTGAATGCACTACCGCCCACCCTGGATCAACCACTGTAATTAAAATAGATTATATACATTGTATTCGCAGGCCACCTTCAAAGAGACCATGCCTGTGATGGATTTATTTCCTCCAGCGGATCCAAAGGCACGGGATATGGATCACGACTACAGAGAGATGACAGCCGAGGATGAATTCCTCCAACAACAAAAGGTTGATATTATTTTATAGAAAAAATATATAACAACTTGAATTATAAAAGAATATATAAACTTAAAAGAATTAAGGGTAAACTTAACCAGAACTACTTCAAATTCTCTAACTATGGTGGCTCCGGCTAGTCCAGATGTTCTTTTTATAAATACATGGACAATACTATGTTTTAATCAGGTAACAAGCATAAAACCAGAGGAAGCTGTAGAAATAGAATACAACACAAGGGGCCAAGGGCTCAACAAATACTGGCGCGAGCAAAGGGAGCTGCGCATGACATCATCAAACTTTGTGTCATGAACATAAGTATGAACCAGTAGCCATTGAAAAATATCAGAAGTCCACAGGCCTTGAAACAAAGGAGTGTGTACTTTTCATTTCACATATTAATCCAATGTTGGCGGCTTCACCAGATAGGATTGTGAACTCAGGAAAAATAGTAGAAGTAAAGTGTCCATTTTCTGCCAAAAATAAACCTATCAATCCTGTTAATGTTCCATATTTGAAAATGAACAATGGCCAGTTAATGCTTGACAAAAAACATAATTATTATTACCAAATTCAGGGGCAGCTATACTGTGCTGATAGACAAACATGTGATCTTGTCATCTTTACAGTGACAGATATGAAAATAATTCCTGTTGTACGTGATAGCGATTTTATTGCTAACATGGTATCTAAATTAATTACTTTTTACCAAGAAAACTTCTGTGATGTTTTAATAAAAGTAAAGTTATACAAACAGTATGATGAATTTACTTTTTAAAGTAAAATTACAGAAACAGTGAGATAAATTTACTTTTTGTAGTAAAATTACAGTACAGTAGATCCTGTGATCAACGAGCCTGCCATCAACGACCTTTTGTCTCCAATGACTTTTTTTTCTTGCACGGAACATTTTTTTATAGTTAACGACCTGTGATCAACGACTTTCTGTCTAACGCGACTTGCGACCTCAAATATCTGGCAGAAGGTCATTATATTACTTGTGTCGAACGACCTCAACTTTTTTCGTCATACGTCTTTTGGAAAAATTCATGAGCAAACCACTGCATGTCAGATCTGACTTTGTGGATATTATGGTTAAGAGAGAGGTATAACGCTGGAAGATCAGGCTGGTGTCGCAAGAGGCCTATCTACCTCAGACCGTCGCTGTTAGCCTACTGCACAGCAATATCACCTCACGCCGGTAGGAAATCATCCAACCCTTCATGTCCAATGATCAACTAAAGATATGCCGTATGAATCAATTTAACATGTTTAATGCTCGCATTAGTCGAAAAGTGTATAAAATTGTTCATTTCGCATAGCGCTAATTAATACATGTTTTAAAATACAATCGTATTAAATTGTTCAGGGAATGTAATAAGAAGATACGCCATGATCATCCAACCCTTCATGTCCGATGATCAACTAAAGATATGCCCTATAACATGTATAAATCAATTTAATGCTCGCATTAATCGAAAAGTATTTAAAATTGTTTATTTTGCATAGCGCTAATTAAACATGTTCTAAAATACAATCGTATTAAATTGTTCAGGGAATGTAATAAGAAGATACGCCATGATTAATTATACAAATAATATTGTCTTTAGCACACTAAATGTCGAGTGCTATTCAGTTGTGTGTTGGCTGGTAGACAAGAGCGGCGTTGTCATAATTACGCTATACACATACTGTCAGTCAGCAGTGCACCCCTCTCCAGACAGGAGACGCGCCGTCACTGACCAGCAAACACAAGACGTTGACCGAATGTTGTTTTAACGCGGCCCACTGTCTTCGAAGTCAACACAGCATTGGGTCAATGGCTCATGTTTACTGGGTGACTATACAGCTAGCGCGAGACGTTGATGCAGGGTTGGCCAACATTAGAACAACATGGCGTCGGGACATAACTAATCCCCCAGTCACTTTAATACAATACACTGCCTTAATGAGCCGTCCACGCGTGTTTATTCACACGTAGCGAACGTCCTATATACGCGTGTATGATATCTTTTTGGTGCAAGCTAATAACGAGTGATGTGAACAGATTTTCCACAACTCTATACAATTTACTGCAAATTTATAATGTTAATAATATTTTTACGTCAAAATGGCTTCAATACAATAAAACTATTTTAGATGAAACAGGTTTTTCTTACATTTGGACTCTACAAGAAGTACCAAATATTAATACATTTCCGAACCAGATTAAATAGTAAGATCAATACATCCAACAGTGGTCGGCAGATCTTAATCTTTCGAATAAATGCTGTTCATATAGAATTTTCAAACTGAAATTTGAGCTCGAAAAATATTTATGCTCCTTGTCACCTTTTAACCGAAAAATTATTTGTCGATTTAGAACATCAAACCATAGACTACCAATTGAAAGGGGAAGATACTATTGCATCAATAGAGAAGACAGAACATGTGAATTTTGTAATTCTGATAAAATTTGTGATGAATTCCACTTTGTACTCGAATGTAATACCCTTATTGATATACGGCAAACTTTCTTACCGCCCTACTGTCAAAATCATCCTAACCATGTAAAATTAAAAAATATCATGTCGGACACATCCTCTAGCATTTCTAATGAATTAGCTAAATTTCTGAAAGCTGCATTCAAGTTTTATAATATATATATCTAAACTCTTAAAATGATTCTTCAAATATAGGACTACTCTCTTGACTATATTGATGTATGTCCACTATTTTCATTTGTCACCCTTTTCACCTTTTTCCATGTTTACTATACCGTTACATATTTATATACTTTTACCTTTTCTCATGTGGTAGCGTCGTGTCTGAAACATGGGTCTGCAGCAATATGCACAGTACCAATGTCTAGGACACGGTGCTGCCACGGGAAGATTAAAACTAATGTTATTGTATATCACTGTATATCACTTAATATTTCATGCTGTTCTTTTATTAAATAATGTATTTTTGATCAAACCTATATTATATATATATGTATATATATATATATATTTATACATATATACACGTATATAGACATATATATGGTATTTAAAAAAATCATTATGTTACATTCAATCATTGTACCTCACTACCTCACATTATTTTCTGCATTATGTTTCTTATGTATTTAAATATTTTATTTTATTACTATGTATTATTACCTTTAATATTGACTATTGTTACATGTATGTACTACTATTGCATACTCCAAGCCATTTATGGCCCGAGTTTAATAAACTATTGTCTATTGTCGTGGTCCGGCCACATACCCAGCAGACACAAGATGTTGATTCAATGGTGGATTAACGTTGGTCCAGCGTCGTAGACGGTGGTCCAACGTTAAACCAACATTGATTCAACGTATTCTGTCTGCTGCGACGGGGACGGTACAAACGTCCTAGTGTGGGCATAATGCTCCTGTTAGTGTAAACACACATGTGTATTATTCATCAGTAATGAATAACTGTTCCCTTTTTGTTTCACCAGTTATTTTTTTGTTTCACCAGGGCTACATCATCTGTCCTATAGTGACACATTTAATGTAAATATACAACGCCTCATGCCTGTAAATGGTCAGAAGCTACCTGGGCTTATATAAGGTGTGCTCTGTTAGCGTGATTAGCATAGCTAGCTGTTGCGGCAACGCGTGCTTTGATCCAAAAAAGGATTTTTTGTCTGGCAGAAGCAAGGTCGTTGGTGACAGGATCTACTGTAACACTAGACCCTATGATGAATATACTTGTTTAAATTTAAAACCCAAATATTAACTTGGAATAATAATGGGATTTATAGGTTTAAATATGTTTATAATAGCAAGTAGGCATGTACACATTGAGCATAATTATATATCATGTATATTGACTGTGCATAAAATAAAACAGCATATAATATGTGTAGATTGAACCCTAAATCTTTGATTTGGTTTATCCTAATAATAATAATCAGTTCACAATATTAAGTTATTGTAATTATTTTCTACAATGAACATTTTCTCAAAATTATGCTGATAAATTGTCAATTATGGCTTTGACAAGGAATCACCACATCTTTTTTTTATAGAATTTGTCATCATATTGGTACATAGCACTGATTATTATTATCTGATTATGGTGGAATTTTTCTTATGAATACTTTGGTACAATTCCTGTTCTGAAATTACACAGAAGAAAGCACACTGTGATTATTTGTGTGGCAAGGGCAGACTCTGTGTTGGACATTGGTTGCGTAAGAATTTTGTAAGTTTTGGCCAGTCCGATAATTCTTTCAATGTGTACACGCTTACTTGCTATTTTTCTGTCACTTATGACAGTTTTCCCAGATAGCCTATTCTTTTTTCTAAAAAATGATGGGATATTGATCATGACATTATATGGTATAAATAAATCTTGCACATTAAAGCCTTTGTCAGCCATAATGGAATCCCCAGGATCACAGATTTGAGGCAATTGGCTTCTCTCTGCGATTTGCCTGTCACTTGTTGACCCACCATATGCTGGTGACACATATGAGACCAGACCACCAGGTGTACATCCAACCAAAACTTTCACAGTGTTTCTGTTCTTGTATGTTGAAAATGTTGCTTGCTGGGCCACTGGCTGCTTAGGCTTCATTATTGGACATTCTGTGCCATCAACAATAACCCTTGTGTTGGAAAATTTTGTTTTAAAAGATGATGGTGAAAAATATTTGACACAGTCGCTAGATGGCCACCAGTCTATCTCTTTCATTTCAAAATATATAAAATTGATCCAAGTGACAAAAACATTGGTGACAGTGCTCTCTGTAACTCGGAACATGCGACTTAATTCAAAATTGGTCTTGTGTTGTCTCAGTTTGATTAATAACATAAAAAATTGATCCTCCACACACAGGCTCGGTTTGACTCCATGATAATAATTTAACTCATGCTGTGCAGGACCAAGAGTGCTTAATACAAAAATAAACTTTTGGTACGACTGTAAACCAGTATAAAAATGAATTCCTGGGGAATCGTTACGGTAGCTCCAAGCCGAAAATCTTGATGTGTCTAGACTGCATTGAATCCCTGCATCTGTTGGTAGGTCTTGGGGCTGGGACTGCTCATCAGATTCTGAGTTGACATTATTTTCTGCAACACACAGACTTTGTCCTATAACTAATATTGTAGCGTTCATTTGCACATGATAATACAAAATGAAAATGGAAAAAATATAAAAATACTTAATAATAATTAAAGTGTCCTGTGTTTTCAAACAAAAGTGACATTTTTTTCTAACCTTTTTCATTTGTGGTTTCAATGGCAACTTCGGCTGCAACATTCTGCCATGCAGTTTCTCCAACAGCTTCAAATTCAGCTTCCATGGACAGCTTTCGCTTGGCTCTGATATCTCTGGATTTTGCAGCTGGGGTTTTTTGTTTAGTCCAGGCAAAGATACTGGGTACTGCTGTTTTTTTCAACCTCTTTTGAAGTGGTTTAGTGTCTAAAATAATAATTTAAAAAATAATTAATGTGTTGTACTAACAGTGCTATTAACATGATTGCCAGAATAAGCTCGGGTATGTAAGATTACCATCATATGCACATCAGTTCTACCATGTAAAACCAAAAGACAGTATCTGCTCACTTTACAAGTAAGCAGTTACCGTCTTTTGGGTTCCGTAATAATCTAATGTTGGGATAACGTCGCAGCCATCATTGTGCTAACGTTAGGCCACCATTAAACCAACTAGGTGTCAATGTCTTTGTAAAAAATATTATTGTCTAATCTGGCCAGTAGGCCGACTAGCTGTGATATAATTGACGATATATAGTGATGGAGTGATGCAGAGCTGGGACTATAGTAGCCTAGACCTAGCGTATTGAATGTCATTTTATTTTAATTTTTGACAAAGAAAAGTGATGTATTAATAAAATGCATAGACTATGTTTAAATATATCATCTACTACGTCTTGTGTTATATTATGAAGACTCACCATATGTAGTACGTTCCACATACTGATCAGCCGCAAAGTGATCATAACAAACAACGCTCGTCTTCGTCGGCACCCATTTGTCTCTTCGTAGAGCGATGGTCCAAAGTTTCGTGCGCTGCTTATTTGACCAGGGAAATACGTGCCCTCCTCTCTTGTTGCACAGTGGCACACAGCACTCTGTACGCAGCATTATTGAACTTTAAACAGGTGTGTATTTGCTGCTTTGTGTATGTTCGCTCAAGTGTAAACAAAGCGCCGATCGGTAGACTTCCGGTTTGTACTGGACCCAGTCGATGTCAACGCCACCTGATGAGCGCATCATAATACCGGGACCCCATTGATGAGATGAATGATGTACAGATGATGATGTGAAGGTAGGGGTGATAGGACATGGTGAGTTATTGGGAGCGTTTTCCTTCGCTCACCCGATAAGGAGTTCTGGGCATGTCCAGGGGATCTACCCCCAGAATTGCCCAGACGGCCGGAGACTCCCTCCGGGTAACTCTATTCATCCCACGTGGGAGACCTAATGTCAAACACGCTATTGCCGGTTACTTAAGGCTCCCACAGCCTACACCAGCGCCAGCACTGATGCGAGAGCTGCATTAACACCGTAGTTGAGCGGAGGAACCAAGGTACGCCACTGGCGGCAACCAAAGTAAACCAAGGTGTTTACAGAAAATTAAAAGACTACACAAGAAAAAGGGATATGCACTTTTATAAATTACAGCAATCTCTACTGAGTGGCATTACTGCTATCACAAGAACAAGAAGGGCTCTCGTGAGGAGTGGCTCAAATATGATGCATTACTTCGAAAGGAGAAACATTCCCACAGGCTACCATGATCTCATGTTTATTGGGAGGCATACTTTGAGATTAGAACACAAATACACCCCAATCCACCAGCTAGTCACTAGAAGAGCAACATCCCAAAAATCATTTCATGACAATGGGCAAAATCTGTCCTTTCGAGGCACCGGGGACCAACAAAAATTTCAGCAGGGTCAATGTTATAAATTCGAAATTCAAGGAAAATGTACGAAAAAACACTGCAAATAACTGACATAGCTGCTTTAATGTCAAGACAGACATTCCGCAAACAAGTATGTCGCATCACAAAATAAATCTCCCCGTTCAGATTCCATTCAAACATGCTCGATGAATACCTCAGAAATTCAAAATTTGATAAAAAGAAATCAATAGAACTATTAACTGGTTTCACAGAAGGGTTTCCTTTAAATTTAGAGGTAAAAAAGTGTAAGTTCACAGGTCATGAAAATGTTGAGAACATTTGTGTTAACATAGATGATATTTGATGTGCTATAGCTGGAAAGTTAAAAGAGATAGCCGATTGTTTATCTCACTCTAAATTCCAGGAAGCAAAACAAGGGCACCATGGTTAGAAGAACATCGCCTCCAGTTCCAAGCTTCTTTCTACTTGTTGTATGATTTGTGTCCTTTATGATAGCAATCTGTCTTTATTATGACTATTTTTTTTTACTCTCTGTGTCGATTGAGATTGAGATTTCTATTCACATGTTTACAACATAACATAGTTGTTTCTCTCATTTATGTTGCAAAATGCCACCAAACGCCAAAAGCGCAGTGCTGTGAAACGGCCATCAGGGCCTAATTTACCCGGTTGGGCGTGACTAAAAATTTGCTCTAAATTCAGTTGCGCTACTAAAAAAAATATTTAGTAGCGATGCACTCCTAAATTTATGGAGGTGTGGTAGTAAAATTGTGGATGTTTAGTCGCGTTCAGGGTGATATGCCAGCTCAGAAAATACAAAAGAGCCCCAACCTAAAAATTGACTTGTCTGTCATGGCTCAACCACCATCCTCATCAGCCGACAACTCTGACAGTCCTGAAAAAAAATTAAGAGAAGCTGCAGATGCGGTCATGGGTGACATACATGGCAATACATGGAAATCAATAAATCCAAGTTCTTGCCATTTGTTTAAGGTAGGGATAAGGCCATATGTAAGCGATAAAAGTAGAGAGCAAATCTGGATAAACCAATATTTCGACATAGCCACACTCCTCCCCCCCCCCCTCTCCAAACTCCAAAACCCCAAAACCAGGATTCAAAAGCCAATGACAACACTCCATTCATCCATACCCCTGATCGGTAGACAACTGCCTTTATTGTTTTTGTTGCCAATTATGCAGAAAAATTTCCCAATCCAAGGTTGATGAAGCATATAAATTGTCTGCAATTTGGGCTCAAGGGGTGGCAATGCCTGGAAAATATGGACAAAAATTCGCAGCCACCGTATCTCAGGGAGATTTTCTGTCTGAAACCTGGAGGAGGTCCTTTCAGACAGAGAAAACCACAGCACACTACATTACTTCACATAATGATACTGCCACGGTTGGCACATTTGCCTATTTTTTTATTTATGCAGTTGTACCATGTTTTCGTAGGTATTGGGACTGAGTGGCTGGGATAGACTCAATAATTTGTTTCTGTCACTGACATTGAGTTTCACAAAATTGTGAGTCCTATCCCCAGATCTGTTTTGATGGTATTTGCGATTAAGTGTCAGATGAACGTTTATTAATTTTATTTGTGACACTAATTCTTTTAAAGATATATGTTTTAAGTTAATTATAATGTTTGAGAGACATTTTCATATTCTCCTATCCGTTTCTTATTCTCCCAACCAGCGCATGGCAGCCTGTTGAGGGAGATGACATTATTCATTTTGTCAATATTTTTATTGTGTTTATCTAACTTTGGGAGTGTATAACTTTGAAATTAAATATCCTCAAGTTTCGAACTCGGTGGTATTATAATGTGTGATTATTACTTGATTTAATGATATCAGTGGTTAATGTTGACAACTTGTATTTTCTGCATAATTTGGTGTCATTTGAAGGAAGGTATATGATTATTTTTGTAGTTATTGCGCAATTTGTATGATTGTGGGTGGAGTTGAAATAGATTATTTCTCTTAAAACGTGATCAATTACTTTGAAAGTTTTACAGTAATTCTATTTTAGATAAGGAAGCATTTTAAGTATTGTCTTATAACTTTATTATGTTTAAATGTGTTATTAGTTGGGGCTTGGAGTATTTCCCCACCCCCTCCCCGCTGGATAAAACCAGCTGACACAGCTTTCAGAATCAGTTCTGTCTGGTCTGCTAGTGGGGGAAGGTTGATTTTATATCAGCAGCAGAAGCAGGCAGTTCTGTCTGGTCTGTTAGTGGGGGAAGGTTGATTTTATATTAGCAGCAGAAGCAGGCAGTTCTGTCTGGTCTGTTAGTGGGGGAAGGTTGATTTTATATTAGCAACAGAAGCAGGCAGTTCTGTCTGGTCTGTTAGTGGGGGAAGGTTGATTTTATATTAGCAGCAGAAGCAGGCAGTTCTGGCTGGCCTGTTGGTGAGAGAAGGTTGTATTTAACTTGACAGTAGCACTAGCAGTACCAGCAGACTCGAGTCGTCTCCTCTCTCTCTATTATTTTTATCTCCTTGATTTTGTGAAGACATAAGTGAAGTGGAGTCAAGACAAGAAGTAGGTTGAACCTTGAGTATAATGTTGAT
This sequence comes from Flabesymbios commensalis, assembly GCA_964017125.1. Classification (NCBI taxonomy): domain Eukaryota; kingdom Metazoa; phylum Annelida; class Polychaeta; order Terebellida; family Flabelligeridae; genus Flabesymbios; species Flabesymbios commensalis. Next base: position 16,910,283 of record OZ024911.1, read on the forward strand.
TTTGATATAGCTTGTAACTTCAAAAGTTGGGCTAGGTTCATTTTATTGTCGACAAGGTTTTCAGCCTGGTTACAGGGGAAATCTCCCATTTTAGCCTTTTCCTTAGCAGAAACCAAGAGTATAGTTTTTTGTGTTGACTCCCCTGGCGAGCTATAATTTGTTGCATGCAAGGTTCTGAGTTAGGGTTGGTGCCCAGAGTTGGAGTAGGAATGTTGATGCATGTTATAGGGTTTTCAGGCAAGTTTGATTTCAGGAACTCTTTCTTTTATTTATGTTTCACATTTTTTCCCAGTGATGTGCAGTGACAGGCCAACTGCAGTGAAGAGTGATGATATTCCCGAGGTTGATGTGATGAAGCGATGCAATGTCGTTGTGATGTAGGCCTCCCCTTCCATTTTTCTACTTTTGGTGTTCTAGGAGACGATTTCTACTAAATTGTGTTATTATTTTGTTTATTTTATTTTATTTACAGTTGTGTGGTAGTAACTACCAGTGTTACTCCTTGGTGATATTTTCCATATTTTATTGCAGTGGGTTCATAGCGATTAATTGGAGGAAAGTTCGATAGGCTTGATGTGACGGCGAAGATAGTCTTGGTTGACCGTACAATTGCGTACCTGGGTTTGGGCACCGGATGTTCATTCTCCTGTCTTCGCCCAAGCTGCTTTTCAATAGCCCGTACCTTTAGTTGTCATAATATAACATTTCACCTCAGCAGAGTGAGTTGGATACAATTATATTGATTGTTACAAAATTTTACTTTACATTTTATATTCTAAGCTCCTATCTCTTTTCTATTATTATTTTACTTTCAACTATATTGAAAGTAGTGTTGTGTAACAGTGTATAACGGAAGTTTGACTGTTTCGTCGCCAGGTGTCAGTATAGTTACTGACACGTGGGGATGAGAGGGTTTATGTTATATGAGTGGTATAGTCTGACCGTTTGGTTCACAGGTCTCAGTTAGAGATTGACACGTGGGAACGAAAGGGTTTACGTATATTTTTATTGGTCAGAAGTGCTGAGCAGCAATCAGCGATTGTGATAATCATTGTTAATAATTTAAGTGATTTTAACTAGCTCAGAAGTGATATTATCTGTTTGCCATATTGATTTCATGTGTAATTTCTAATCATTTTGATATATAGTTCATGACTGATTTTTAATATTCATGCTGATCAAACCCGATTTATTGTTGATATTATTGTTATTTTTCTAGACTAATTAAAGTTGTATTTTCAAAGAAATGGTTGTGATTAATTCATGCGTGTGTTTGGATTCATTCTTTGGTTGTTACTTCATTCGGGTGATCCGATATTTTGGAATTTAGTTAGATTTTCTGTTTAGCTAATTGTTTGAGATTGATGTCCTTAAGGCATCTGGTGTCAGTCCTGATATTTTCTCTTTGAGGAATTAATTTTGTTATAAATAATTATAATGCCGTTAACTTTTAACGTTAACTTTTCTTCTATGTGGCAGCATGTAGCCTTTTTGTGCATCCATCCTTTGACCGCTCGGGCTAATGTATAATTAGGTCGTCATGTTTTCATTCGGGGTTTAATTTTACTTTTCTTTACTATCGTTAAACATTTTGTTCCGAGGTTCGAGATTCTACGATTTTTCCCCATTTTACGTCAGATTTTAACGTTGGATTTTGCCCTTGGAATATTTCTTACTATTTGTAGATTTTACCCTGGTGAGATGCAAGTAACCCGTCACAATACCCTAATACAAAAAGGCTTCTGCATTGCATTTGCAAAGGGAAATTGTTCTTTTAAAAACTGCAGCTATTAACACAAATGTGCATTCTGCAATAGCGCAAATCCGACCCAGTTTTTCAGACTTAAAAAACAGTGAAACAATACAGGGAATCAAGCCACCTTCAATATCTGGTGATTATGATGTTCCAGGAACACAAAAAAATCATCATGTCAACCCTAAGAGCACTGACGTCAACTACAGTAGACATTCTGTGTTTTTATTAGCACCCGCATAGCCAATGATAACCAGTTGTTAAAAGTAAAATGTCCCTTCAATCTTGAAACACTGATATATATCGAGACATAAATTTCACAAATAACATCATTTTTTAGTCACTGATACACAACTTCAAATGACAGAAAATTTGAATTGAATAGCTCAGGGTTAAGCATGTTGTTGGGGCAGAAGAGTGTGCTGCGGCATTTGTACCATAACATCATTTTTATTCCACTGTTGATGAGGATCAATTTTGTGTTGTGACATACACAAGGAATAACATGCCTTCAAAAAGTTGCCAATTTTGAAAAATTACCAATCTGGTGATGAAGAGCTAATTGTAGTAATAGCTGTAAATGATGCGAGTAAAGGGCAGATAAATTAATTTACAACGATAAATTGTGGATAGGCACTGTAGTAAATACCAGTCTAGAAAACCAGGATATTCTATTATCCTTTTCACATCCACACAGTCCACGCACATACTACTATTGGCCAGACCTGGATTTATGTTGGATTAAACTGGAAGACGTTATGGGGAGATAAATTGATGAAAATGTACCAAAAATCAGTGGAACAAGGAGGAATATCAGTCTCCCTCAGCACATCATACTTGGTATACAAAATGATTTTTTTTCAAGATTAACCAGCTTTAATAGAGGATACTGTGACGACTACGTGCCAGGGGGGGGCTAGATCATTTTTGAAGAGTGTTGGAAAAGAAAACTATCTGAAATGTTCCGTGAATCCTCTCATTGATCAAGGATGCAGACTCCTTTGTCGTGTCGAAAGCTGACTCTAGGAACTACTGGGCGTAGAAGAAAAAAGGGATTTTAAACTTCTGCTGACGATTCTACCACATGCGACACTGCTGCGGCCATCAGCCTACAAGAAATTGATGTGTCATCACCAGCAAGCACGGCTGGCAGATCAGCAACAAACCCATCACTTGTGAGTAAAGCCCACGTAAGCGGAAAAGGGATGAGATACCAAACGAGTCACTAATCAAGCCTGTATACGATGAGCTACCATCCCAGAAGAAGATAAAAGAAGATAAATTTAGTCATTTCTCACTTTTGACCAATGCTATAACTCCCTGATTGAACAGATGAAATCCTCCAGCCAGGAAACAAAAACCAGCTAAGATGTCCAGATGGTGAACTCCACATTAAAAGAACTTGCCAGCAAGCTCAATGTAATGGAGAGAAGATTGGACGCCCACACACGTGCTCTTGTCAGAGTTACAGACGTAATTTGTTCTAGAGTGACTGGAGAATCTTTGCGCCATTACCTTTCCAGTTTAAGCTCATCACAGACTTCTCTCACAGGCGTACTAGTAACATGTTACTGAAGAATCCTGGTTATATTGTTATTGTGTACTGTTGAACATTCCCAATTGTGTGGACTTTTGAAGATAGTTGAAAATAGGGCAGTTGATCTGTTTTATGGGGACATACAATCTTTTAAAACCCTTTTATCTCCATGGTTTATACAAGAGTATTTCAGCGCTTTAAGGGTTAAACATTAGCATGCCACGTTATTGATTTGGCAATAAATGTGTGTAAGGCCTAAAAAAAAATATTGTTTGTTTCCGATTTCCGACCGACCCTGTCAAAACATGTGCGACCCAAATTTATTTTATGGATTTCCAAATTTTTTTTTTTTTTTTTAGGAAATCCATAAGTTAAGGGATAACTTGCTGGCTGTAGTCAAAGTAACTCAAAAAACGTTACGAAAAGGAGAGGGGGGTCAAAATGCGTCCAAAAAACAAAAGATCATTATGTAATGTACAGATAAGACATGCATGGAAGTGAATTTGGCGCCAAATAAAATAAAAAATAATTCTTACCTACCGATTGGTTGAAGTGACAAAAAATAAAATATAAAATAAAATAAATTCCCTACCTACCCACTGGTTAAAATGAAAACAAATCGGAAACAAACATATATTTTTTTTTGGCCTAACTTCCTTTGTGTTGTTATTACATGTAGTGTTCAAATTTGAACAAGGTTTTTCTGAGGCTCTACCCACCTGAAAATACTTTTAAAATTCAATTGAAATTAAAAGGTTATATTTTATCTCTGATTTGCTTGGGACTTCAATTGATCATATTGATTGGCAAAACTCATCTGAAATATATTATTCGCTACGTTTCAGCAAAAAGAATTCAAATAATTATAAGGGTTGATCTCTGAAAACGTAAGTTTTTATTTGTTCAAATAGCTGTTTATTCTACCAAGGTAGGCCCAAGTAGAGAATATACTTGAGGACTGGGTCCTTGAACAGAGATCATCTTGCAGGGGTGTCGGCACATGTCAACTACATCTGAAAGCTAACGTCATCGCCAGTGATTTGTATGTAGCTGGCTTGCGTGATGTGCCTTCCTGGATTGGCCGTTTCCTGAAACGCAAATCACTAGCTCTGATGGCATGGACTACAATGTGCAAACGCCCACCTGCCTATTCTAAGGAGAAAATGAACTCATTTAGACCATTTGTCCCGGAGGCTATTCATGAGCATGGCGTGACCCGAGACAAAAAAACACGAAATCTGTCAACATTCAGACAACTGGACACAAGAAGGCCAGCTTCACTGTTGTTGTGTGGATTCAAGTCTGTTACAGACATCATCTCGACGGCTTGTTCACATCAAAGAAGGCTATCCTGGTGATGGATTTAATGTGGGCCCACATCACCGAAACAAGTAAAGTAAAGTCGACCAACAGCATACCAGCGATGATACCAGGGGGCCTCACTGAGATGCTTCAACCTCTGGACATCAGCATTAACAGAGGATTCAAGTGTGGATAACATCTGGAGAACACTCATTCATGAAGACAGGCAGTGTGAGAAGAGCAACATATGCCGACGTGTGCCAGTGTGTCCTCACTGCCTAGAAAAGGGTTCCCAAATCTAGTCACTCGTACATATAATTACAATACAGCTTAAAGTCTGATCACATGAGTGAGTAGTATTTCTCAATTCTTATCTAAAGTTTCTTCCATCGGGGTGGGAGGGGGGATGGGGGGGGGGGGGGGGGTACTGATAAAAATACACCTACCTGCCACAGGATGTCCAGGCATTGGTACAGACAAAGTGACACCCACAGCATTCTAAAAAAAAAAGTGAACACAAATATAAAATTGTCAGAACTGTCAACATGCTGAAATAGAAAAAGATGATATATGCACATCAGAGTAACACCTCATGGTCTTGGGAACATAATATGAATAGTCAAATTCCAACATATTTACACACCTAAACAAATACATTTTACAGATAAAAGTAGGACAGATTGTTGGAAACATGACTTGAAATAGCATAGAGATGTCGTATTATTGCTCTGGTGTGAGACAGGGAGTACATAAAATACATAAAACATTAGATTGCTACTGTTAATGTCGCTTGCAAAACATACAGTAAATAGACCATCAAAACAATAGGGTGGCAAAGACATCTGTATAATGCGTGATTACTGTGAAAATAGCAAAAATGTTTCAAATCAATAGCCTAAATCATCTATAAACATAAAATATTCAACCCATTATAGTATACTTCCCACTTCTCTATTTTTTCTATCCTAATATTACAGCCTGAATAAACACTTACGACACCAGGGAATATCTTCTTGAGAGACTCTGCGGCAGCTTGTGCTTTTTCTCGTCCTCCATCCATGCTGTCATCAAAACAAAACAGTGATTGTCGTACAGGATTAGAGTAGGACACTCGACCATTGTCAACAAGTGTGATATTACGTACTCCCCAGCCCTGTTAACAACAATAGCATGTTCTAACGATTCTGCAGTCAGCATTTTTCATTCAATTAAAGCAGGAATTGCTGATGTAAATTCCAGCTTTAAACGATAAATACTATTTATAAAAAATAGACATTTTATTTAGTTTGAAAAGGGGTCAGCCGTTACTGTCTATCTTTTGATATCAGGTCAACTATGGTTATGACGTAGCCACAGTTGGCCTGAGCATATATCCAAGGAACCATTGATAGCACAGATATTTGTATTTTTGTGCACACACAGCATCACTAACAGACAAGAGATAAGGTGCATACCCACCAGCAGCGCCCGCGCCACATTACAGCCCAGAGTACCAGATCCCAGCAGCAGACAACGTGTAGAGGAAACCAGGTCAAGGTCCAGCTCAGGCATCAGCCGCCAACGCATTAACTTCAGATTCAAGTCAACTGCCGACTCTGCCAATCTGTGTGCAAAGTAATTAACTCTTAAAGGGACCCCTTGGGATGAGACATTTTCAATGTTGTCAATTTTGAAAATTTAATTTATATGAAGCTATATAGCCTACCGATCCTAACTGAAAATACGAAAAAGTCAAAAAACAATTTTAAAGCACTGAAAAAGAGTGAAATAGTTGTATTTCCAGGTCGTATATTGCCATGTAAACAAAACAAGTCAGCAATATTCAGCACTTTAGATGACATATTCCCACGTATCAGACGGTAAGATCAAACCAGTCGCCGCTAATTGGTGTCTCATAGTCAGGACACGAGAGGACACACCTGCAGCACTGATTGTCTACCCAACGCTGGGCCGGTGCCATCAGCATGTGGCCCAATGCTGTGAAAACATTCAATCGTCCTTCAGGTATACAAATAGTTTGTTTGGGTTACTTCTGGTTTCATAGAAATGTTGATTAAAAATATTTGTAAAAATATGAAAATTCTGAAAAAAAAATAATGACATGATCCGTGGGATACACTACTTCAGTACGGAACTAAAACGAAAATTGATGTCATCATAAGGGGCTGCTTTAAAGCACTGGATTAATTTGCAAAAAAACATCGCAACTAAAGGTTTTTTTTTCAATTTGAAATTATCATAAATGCCTTAGTCAACTCTTTCAGATTCATTTGAATACCTATGTTATGGTTATGGGTCTACGGCCAACATAAATATGTTAATTCTTACAGTGCTGGGGTCGACTTTTGACGTCAAAATCTGAAGTCTACAGACAAAGTCGATCCCCGCACTGTAAGAGTCTATTGCCATTTTCAGCCTATTTATAAATGAGTATTAAAGCTGCTAGAATAGCATACCATATGTATTGATTCAAATTCTACAAGTTTAAATTAATTTTACCCACCTGATGTCATGGTAGGGAGACACCACTTCAAATTGGTGAAAATTTAAAGCATATTTTAATTTAGTTGCCTCTGATTTGTCTTATTAAAATAACTGTTTTTAAATGTTACTCAGATATAGCATAATGGTTTCATTACATGTAAAAAATAACTGCTTTATTTTTTGACAATCTACACTGTGACTTTGACTGTTTATCTTTCTTAATTAGCTTTAAATCACTTGAATTGAGAATTGTTCGGCTACATTCATTTGGAAAAGCAAACTTCAAAAATTTTTAAAAATTATGTCTATTTTGGTCACGCATAATAATACAATCATAAATTTTAAGTGAAATATGTGATAATTTACACCTGATATAATACATAGCTATGGTAAATCAATGGTTGATGCACATTTTGAATTCAAACCTTGCAGGATCCATAGAAGAACTCAGATTGACAAGTCGTGGCCCCATCTTCTGACGCTCATTTTTCTCCCACCCAACACATTGGGGACACTCTGTTGAAGAGAGGTCTTTATTAAACAAGGAGAAATTAGATATTTACTCATTTATCCAAGCTGCTAACATAATATTGTCATGACCTGAGTCTTGTCAACCAAATATATCTCAGATAAGTACCAAAATGTCAGAATTCCTAGTTTATCCAGCCAATGTACTAAAATCCGACAAAATGTGACCGCTACAAACACTGGAAGACAAAATTACAGTCAATCCATGTGATGCTAGAACAGAATACAGTATGTATGGTTTTAAGCATGTTTTAGATCAATAGAAATACCACTAAATTTGATTTTGGTAGATGCTTGATAGTTAATCCAATAATTCATTATTGGAGACACCCATTTTTTCATAAATATAAATATCTTTCGTCATTTGAAGCTGGATATTGCATTAGCAGATTCAGCTTTGAATGTATGAAAAATAGAAACAAACAATTCGGCACCACAAGTGGTAATAAAGAAGCAAATATAACCTGTCAGTCTTTTCTGAGGTATGTTGAGTTTTAGGACAAGACTGTGTGATACCGATCGCTCCCCGTCTCTAAATCTATCCCGTAGACAGAGTACCTCGATCTGTGGTGGTAAAGTTGAGCCCCTGGAAATAATAAAAAATATTTGATAGATATGTGACCTAAAGTATTTAGTCTGTACACAACAAATCCCCCTGTAACCTCAGGGGTATTCTAATTAACGCCCTGGCAAGGTGTTAATCAGAATAAATACTGTACAAAAAATTTCATTTTGAAAAATACAACCATAACTAAGCACATGAATTTTATATGTTTTTACTGACTCACCAATGATGCAAAACAAGTGCCAGTAGATTTCTCAGGGGCCAGCTAGGGTGTGTTTCTAACGTACAAGGATCACAGAAACACAACAACCACTGTGAAAGGCAAGATTTCCAGTTATTGAAATAAAGCAAATATAAAAAAGTACATTTTTTAAACATAGAAACATTTTTCATCATTTGAAGTTGGAAATCGTGTAAGCAATTTCAGCTTGAAATAAATGAAAAATATTAAATGACAATTCACCAGCATAAGGGTTAATCTTATAGCAATATACTATCCACTTGATTTCATTTATTCAATGCAATACATCATTCAATGCAGTGTAACATATTGTTTTATAATGTGACTCTACTGTATTTAGATATTTTTGATGTTTGCTGATGCATTGTACAGTGAATAATCTGGCATATACGGCATAACACATGATTTGCTTTGTATATACATGTAAATTCTATTTGTGCGAAAAGAGTAACAAAATAATGAAAAAAAAAGAAGAAAAAAAATTAAAGGGTATTATCAAACCTTTTCATTTGTCATCAATATTTTGTCCAGTTCGGCAAGTGCATGTACATGAAGACAACCTTCAGAATCTTGGCGAGCCAGAAAAAACCCACACTGATTTTTCACATAATACTCGTCAAACCCACATAACAAACCTGCCACCTAAAATACAAATCAATTCTTGTCTTATCCAACATATTTAAAACCTCAAGACCCTGCTCGGATATAAATATATCAAGGGGAAAAACAAAGCTCAATCTTGTGACAATATCATGCAGAGGGATAGTTTTCAAGTTCACTTTAGTCACAGACAGATGCACAGAGACAAAAATTTGTAAACCACAAATTCCTAATTTGACCCGAGCATGCGTGTGTTTGTTCCACATATTATTGATCTGACATAGTGATCGAAAATCGTAGAATAGGCTGAAATAAATATATTCTATGCCCTAATCTGACATGATCTGATCGCTGACTTGACTTTAACCCTTATCCTGCTAAGTTAATCTATTTACAGGGCTCGTACACCTTGGGCAGAACAAAATTCAAGACCTTTTCAAGGCTTTTCAAGGCCCAAATGTCGGTTTTTCCAGGCCCCACGCAAACCAAGTAAAACATTAATAAAAACATTTGAAAAAAACAAATTTTGTTTAATAGCAAGCATGTAGACATGTGATAAGCCCACTTGTTGACTCTAAAAGAACGCTGTATGTAAATTTTCATCCACTTGAAGTTGTGGATCGCGGAGTGGGTCACAACCTCAAGTCGGTGAAAATTACTCATATTTGTTCAATTTGAGATCTATCCTTTGCAAATCCTGATGTTTAAAGACACACTTTATTAACAATATCAGTGATTTGATTGACAATAAAGCACCTTCCTATCAAAACACTTATTAGTACAGTGTGTATAAACAATGAAAGCAGAGACTGGCTTTATTGTGATGGATTATACCAGCTTTAATCCATGAATTTTAATAAAAATATGCAATGCTAATACTCTTCACTATAAGTTTAACCCTTCACCTGCTACCTTAAAAATATTAATTTTCACCCACTTGAAGTTGTGTCTCGCTACTCAGATCCAAAACTTTAAGTGCGGTAAAATTACTCATATTTGTAATTTATATCGGGATCGAACATTTGCAGATTTTGATGTTTAAACATCGATTTCATCCCAAATAACTGCATCTAACCTGCAAATAAAAAAGAATAACATACTTAGCGGTGCGAGCGATATAATAAAGTTTTTCTCTGTGTCTACCTGCTGGTCTGTGAACCTCTTGTCTATGGAGATTGGCTGGGCTTCTTGTGTCACGTCCGGAGTACACAGGGCAGGAAAGGCAAACCAGTAGTAATAATGGTACTTTTTTAAATCCTTTAAAAACAAAACACGTATTTATACACATTGGCGAATAAATGCAACTCTCCATCCCTTTTTTTGATTAAGGCAACATTATATTGAGAACTAGTTGCAACTGTTTTGGCATTAAAACATTAAAATCATCCCCATCAGATATTTCCAGGTCAGTCAATCAAAAAAATGCCCTTAAAAAAACCAAAATGGCTGTTGTCTCTTTTTAATAGATTATTCCCAAAAGGTAATCAGAATAATCCCCTTCCCCCCCCCCCGAATTTGTTTTTCATTTGTTAAAAATAGTTAGATTTTTTTACAAGATGGTTGCCACAGTCAGCAGTTTTTTAATGGATTCATTTCAGAAATATAAGATCCATGAAAAAAAAACACATAACATTGGAATGTGATCCAACTAACAGAACAGATATTGTGTCCAAAAGCTTTATAGGCAGACATCTTAGCAAATTAATGTTTTGGCTTGGTGCTGAGAAAAATAGATGGAAGAATTTCCCAGGCCCATAGGTCACACTTAGATAGTTGGCAATCGGTATTAGTAGAAAAACATTACAAATAATTTTTTGGGAAAAAATGATTGACTGGATGTTTAGTGGATATTATTTTCCCCAGGTGAGTGCCCACAGACTAAAGTGGTTTGGATTAGCAGTTATGCAGATATGCAAATAGCCGCCATACAAATAAAGTTCTTTATATGTAGTTTTTGAGATGTCTGATTATCGTTTTGCCAAAAATTACTATTTTAAAATGTCCTTGGAAATCACTGAACTTCTACATACAAAATCACGAGCCATTCAGATTAGCAGATGTTTGAATATAATCGAGTACAAAAATCCATGCAAGCGGCGCAGTGGACACGGTGGCAGCTATCTCATGAACATATACATAGGATGCATTAAAAAAAGACTTAAAAAATTCCCTTATTCTGCTACTTACAGCAAATGAGAGTAAGTGAAAGCGTGAGAGGAGTGATGGATTCTGAACGGCTCGTCCTGAGGTAATGTCATCCCACAACTGAAAGCAAACACACAACATCTCATTTGTTTTTTAGTTGCCAGAATTAGCATTCAACATAATTTCTGATTTCAGCCTCCTGGGATTATCACCAATAGGTATGCTCAAACTGGATATATTTTCTCTTATTAGATAGGAATTGCCTATTGTTATCAATAAATAGAAAACTGTTGCATATTCACACATAGGAGGATATAAATGATCAGCAGCAGGGCATAGGTGGTAATTTAAGCCCTGTTACTTTATGCCCAGTTACTTTAGTCCTATCATATTGGCCTATGTGTTTGGCTAGGAGTTGAGTTAATTCGAGTCCCTTCTTGTGATATTAACCCGATCATGGCCAAATCGGCCGAATCCGCCCGCTGAGGCCTCGCGGCCATACCGGCCGAATATACCCGTGCATGACTCCTGGTCAGATCGGCCAAAACCGCCCGCTGAACACTGCTAAACGTCATCGCTGTTATTGAGCAATCTGTGCGTCATTTACATACAGAATAACTTCATGTTTATTATAAAAATCCTGCTCCGTTACTTTTTTCATAACATTGCACTTTTTCATCGACTTCTACCCTATTTTGACGTTATTCTGTTGTGGAAATTATGTGAAATTTTTTGTTGACTTCTTGTGACAAACTGGGACTGAGTGCGATTATGGACGCTGATTGAAACAATTTATGATGTCGTCTTTTTGCGGGATATTTTAATTATAAAAATAAAACGTTTACTGTAGGACCAGACTACAATTTATTTTTGTATTTCTGATATATTATATCACTTTTGTTATAACGATAGACTAAATAGAAAAAAAGCCCTGAAATAATCAGATTTTGCATCGCCCATACACATGTGACACAAATTTTCAACCAGACCTCAGGCTTCGATTTCATTTGATTAATTTTGCTATGAATTTTTTTCCTATGCCAAAATAAATTGTCGGAACACATAGCTAGATCATTTTTCTTTATTATACAAAAAAATGTGATTTAATAGATGCGCAAGTATTATTTTGGCGGGCACAAATTCAAAGTGTGTTTTGCAGAGATTCAACATGTTCGCCGTTCTTGGCCGGCAGTCACATGTCGATGCGCGTGCAACGTGCGCAATCGTTTGACAGTTGTCAGGTTGTTGTCGTCAGCATAGTCATTTGCTTGTCTTGTGTTTTTGTTCGTTCATGTTGTTTGATTTATCTGAAATGGATTCGGTACCGATTCATCGGAAATTGAAGGCTTTACATTAGTCCTAGTGAAGGGGAAAGTAACTCAGCAAGCGATAATAGGGGGCCGCGGCGGTTTGGAAGGGTCCGCGAAACTGACACTGTGACAGCGATCTTGATAGGCCCAGTGTCACAGTGTCAGTGGTGACGTGAGTCCGACTCTGGCAGTAACATCGATTCGGATAAAGATTTATTTTTATATTAATTATTTTTTCTGCATATCTTGACTATTAATGTATTACCATATGTGTAAAGTTACATGTCAATATTATCTCCATCCTTAAAATTGCATCAGATATGGGCAAACCCCAAAATTTTGAAAATCAAATATATAACTCATCCTTGTAGTGGTAGGTCTATATAACTGCTTATTTGCATAATTTATGGCATATGCATATTTAAATAATTGCACATTTCTTAGCTCTTATGTTTGAGCATCTTGGCCTACGTTTGATGTATTATATAAACATGATATTAGCCAATTATACCCTCAGACACCTAAATTTATCAAAATTTCTCCCCAATACTACAAATTTCACAACGTGCCTTATTTGCATAATTTATGCGATATCCATAAGTTATTCATTATTTTCCCGCCTATCTTTGGTGATTACCTGTGTGAAGTTTGATGTCAGTATCTCCATCCATACCATAGCACTAAAGCTTGAATGAGATAAAAGAATGCCCAAAAATTATTAGATATCATTGTAGTGGTATATAACTGCTCATTTGCATAATTTATGGAATATGCATAATTTAAAAAGCACATTTAATTTGTTTCCATGTTTGAGCATCTACTTTTAGTTTTATGTTAACATATATACATGATAAATAACTAAATATACCCCCAGAAACATAAATTTCTTCCAATATTACTGATTACGTAATGTGCCTCATTTGCATAATTTATGCGATATGCATAATTTATGCAAAATTATGTAATTTTTTTGCCTATCTTTGGTGATTACCTGTGATTACACTGCTAAACGTCATCGCTGTTATTGAGCAATCTGCGCGTCAGTTACATACAGATTAACTTCATGTTTAATATAAAAATCCTGCTCCGAACGTTAGTTTTTTCATAACATTGCACTTTTTCACCGACTTCAACCCTATTTTGACGTTATACCGTTGTGGAAATTATGTGAAATTTTTTGTTGACTTCTTGTGACAAACTGGGACAAATTTCACAACGTGCCTTATTTGCATAATTTATGCTATATACATAATTTATTCATTATTTTCCTGCCTATCTTTGGTGATTACCTGTGTGAAGTTTGATGTCAATATCTCCATCCATACCATAGCCTTAGAGCTTGAATGAGATAAAAGAATACCTAAAAATTTGGAAGATCAACATATTAATTAGATATCATTGTAGTGGTATATAACTGCTCATTTGCATAATTTATAGAATATGCATAATTTAACTAGGGCCAAAGGCCTTATGTGGTTGGGACAAAGGGAAGACTCAGAAATACTACAAATTGTTCAATTATAAGGGTGTGTCATTCTGATTAATCAGAATGGCATACTCGCTCATATAACGGCATGCCCTTATATGCGTATCAAATCTGTGATTTTGATAAAATTGTGATGTTTTACTGTTGATCGCAGCTCACGCCATGCAACGGCGACAACAGTAACTGAACGAGGAATGTCTTGTGCTTATTTTATCTATAGATATCAAGACTGATATCAATGGATTATTAAATGATGCTCATCCTCTTGTCACGGCTTCACCTTGCCTGAGGTTGGAAATGTCCCAATATTAGGTTAGTCATGTCGGACCGGCAACAACTTAAATTTGGCTATTTATCATTGAGCTGTCAAATTAAATCTTCAATTCTAGAGGTGTAGGCCTATTGCATCTGATGTTGTCCAAACCAGCACGACTGTTACACAGTATGTGTTTAAGGCCTAACTTCATTGCCTTGGTAGAGGCTAGGTACATGTAGGCCTACTAGGTAGGCCCACATCACATCAAAATTAGATTTGTCCACTATGCATATAATTTTTAAATGAATGGCTAGACTACATTTCATGAGCCGAAAATTATACTCCACAGTTGTCAAGTAGCATGGCAAGGGGTGGCATGTGGTAATGTTGGCCAACCCTGCCTCAACGTCTGGTGCCAGCTGCATAGTCACCCAGTAAACATGAGGCATTGACCCGATGTTGTTTCAATGCGGGCTGACGTCGAAGACAGTGGACCAACATTAAAACAACATTGGGTCAACGTCTTGTGTTTTCTGGTCAGTGACGACGCCACTCATGTCCGGAGAGGGGTGTACTGTGTATAACGTAATTATGACGGCGCCGCTCTGTCTACCGGCCAACACACAGCTGAATAGCAGTTGACATTTAGTGTGCTATAGACAATATCATTTGTATAATTAATCATGGCGTATCTTCTTGTTACATTCCCTGAATAATTTAATACGATTGTATTTTAAAACATTTTTAATTAGCGATCTGCATAAGAAACATTTTTATATACTTTTCGACTAATGCGAGCATTAAATTGATTCATAGGGCATATCTTTAGTTGATCATAGGACATGAAGGATTGGATGATTTCCTACCGGCGCGGGGTGATATTGCTGTGCAGTAACAGCGACGGTCTGAGGTAGATAGACCTCTTGCGACAACAGCCTGATCTTCCAGCGTTATACCTCTGTACTGTCTTAAACCATGAAATCTACACAGTCAGATCTGACATGCAGTGGTTTGCTCATCAATGTTTCCGAAATCATATGACGAAAAAAATTGAGGTCGTTCGACACAAGTAATATAATGACCTTCTGCCACATATTTGAGGTCGCAAGTCGCGTTAGACAGAAAGTCGTTGATGACAGGTCGTTTATAGGAAAATGTTCCCTGCGAGAAAAAAAAGTCGTTGGAGACAAAAGGTCGTTGATGACAGGAGCTGACTTTCCCACCCTAGCTCCTCAGTGGTCCAGCTCCCTGTTGACGAACCTGCTTTGGCCTCGACTATGACACATGATCATGCCAAGGATTTGTGAGCCTCTGAGCTCGGTCTGCTGAGGATATAGGCGCTATAGAAGTTTTATTGATTGATTGATTGATTAATTGATCTACTATATAACATTAATTTGCATGAATTTCACAAGTGTGTTAATTACCGCTAGCACTTCAATGCACACAGTTAATTTTAAGAAAACATTGTTCCTTGCAGTTGACAAGAGTTTGCACGCAAGTGATACAATTCTAGTTCCCATCTGATAGAATGTTTATGCTAAATGTATATTTCGTCAATTACTATTGCAACCATACATGCTAACTTCAAATAATGCGACACCTTTAAAACTACTGCTCCAATGTTTTGATTTTTTTTACAGATGATGATGCAGCAGATTAAAATAACCACCAAAGGTCAAAAAACGAATAGGACTTAGCCTACATGTTAACTTGACTTAGCTGACGAGGTCGTTGGTCACAGCCCGTGAGACAGGTGCCCCGTCTAAACTTAACTCAGCATGTTCTTGCTTGGACACCTTCAATTGTGGGCCATTGTGACAGGGTTGAAACTTTTAAAAACCTGATAGTGGCCATTAGCCTATTCTGCGTATTATCACCTCTTATTATTTATACATGATGTAGTAGTCCGGTCGAAATTGGGGAATATGTTCTCTAAAAAAGTGCCGAAGGCATTTTGGGGTAAAAGTGCTTTGAAACCTGTTTTAACCTAATTTGCATGTGCTGATTTAAAAAATGCTGTTTGCCCTAAAATACCCAAAACAAAATAGTTAGTGAAAATAGCTCATTTACAGATACAATCTACAATTGTTATTGGCACAAATCACAAATTTGACATTAAAACACATAAAACCATTTGAGCGTAGCAAATAAAGATACTATATTTCAATTTAAAAAAAGAATTTAACCCTTTAGTCCCTGAAATTACTAATAATAATGTTATATTTTGTTGTCTGTTGAAAGATGCACTTGGTGATGAAAATGTCTCGACATAGGTTTCAGAGTGACTCAAATATAGTGATTTAAAAAATATCATGAATTTGTATATACCGTATTTGATATAACCCTTCAACCCCTGAAACTAACAACAAACAAAGTGGACATAAAAAAAATTAAAAAGCTACAATATGTGAAATTGTGGATAAAATAATTCCTAACCACTAACCAGTATGATTTTAAAATTGCAAAATTAATTGATAATTATGCCTTGTCTTAACCTTATAACATTTGAACGTTTTAACCCTTTGCTTCGTGAATCTAGTAATAATCATGTGATAAAAATCTCTAAACCATTGCCCCGCGCGTGAAGCCGTGGTAACAACTATAATAAAAAAAAACAGATGTCTACCATATTTAATTGGTCAAGCCAAAGATAATTACTTTTAAAAACATTATTCAATCGTATATATAATAAATACACTAAATTATATGTTTCATTGGGGCATAAACAAAACACGCAGGCACACAAACTCACACTCCAGGCTCTATGACAAAGTCATTTTCCAAAAATCCTTCTCTTCGCATTAAACTATGTAGGCCTATATATCTCTCTATTTTTAAGTAATAACTATAGGAATACAATTTCAGCCATTTCTCACCTTGTTAGCAAATATTTGAGAATAAAACCAGATAATTGGCTTAATAGTAGATCCAGAGCACAATGGTAACGACCAGTAAAATTATTAGTACAAATAACAAAAAAACCTCTGCTGTTACAGTATCAAGTATCAAGTTTTTTCTAAATATTTTAACCAACACTTCACTGCTTTCATCAATGAATATAATTAAAAACAAGATCTGCTCATCTGGATGTAAGCAAGACAATGCTAATAAAGACGACATTTTATGTTTATTACGACAATTTCACACAATCACTAGTCTTTTTCAATATGGTTCGATGTACATGTGCTTAGTGTGGGTGGATCATCACGAAACTATCTGGAAACTGTAGAATTCAACAAACTGATAGTGATTATTTTAATCTGTTGAAAAGGGGTAAAGTCAGTACATACTTAAGTGATAACAAAACATTTTACTATAGGCTATTCGGACCAAGTCCACTATTCTACCACCGACCAATCGAAGAATGCTTCAGCTTGTCACATGATGAGATCTGCCAGCCACCGCTGTCATTCAGTTTTATCTTAAACTAGGGGGTAGAATACCAGACTTGAGCTGGCTATTCTATATTCTTTCAAATCTTCACAATAGTGAGCACATTGAAAAAAAGGATTTCGCTGTGACTAATCACAGCTTCCCCATGGTCACTAATATTATAATTAAAGGGAATTTTAATATTTGAAAGTTCGATTAAAATGTTTCCTTAAACTCTCAGGTTGAACGATGCTAGAAGCATCGTGCTGGGTGAAAGATGAACATGAATCTGTTATATGGCTTTTTGTAATATTTCCCATATTTATTCGATAATTATTCATTGAGATATGCTTTATTACAATTGATATTGTCCTTAACACAAGCACAACTTCAGTCCAATCAAGACTCGTCTGATTGGGATGATAAAACTACTAAGAAAAATAAATGAAAACTATCAATATTGAACTATAAAAAAATACATCCCTATGCAGCGCATGACATTCCTTTAACTTGAGGTACATGTAGAGCCAAATGTTTCAATTGCATATTTTGAAAACATGGCTAGGAAAAGAGTTGTGAACAAAATTATTAATAAGCTGGTAGCTTGACATTCCAACTCAAACCGTGTACTGCCTGGTTACCTGCCTAATCATTACACATTTGATTTAGGCCTACAAGGTTCGAAGCTCAGCTTGACAGTTATTGTTTCTATACATAATACCAAAAATGCAGAAACATGCACATGTTGATAGTAGTACGGGCGAGGTTATAAGACCCATTGGAACTGATTTTATTAAACAATAAAAAAGTATCGCAAATGGAAATAATTTTAAATCATAACCGGTCTTTTTAGTAAAATGTTTGGGTTTTTTATTCACTTAAAATTTGAAACTAGTAATTCCATCAAAAAAGCTAGGATCAAACACTTAATAAACTGGTCTTATTTCTACACATCCATATAAAAAATGCTCCACTTAAAAACAAAATCAATGTTATACGAGCATTTCTAAGTTAAACACTTTAAACCCGTTTTCTAAATTTTACAAAAACATAATATGTGTTAGCATGTTCTTGCATGAAATCCTATATATGTCACTTATTAAGCAATTGAATGAAGAGTTAGCAATTTATTTTCAATGTTGTATATCTGCTGCTTATTTGACATATTATCTTGTGTTTTTTAGGAAAAAAAATAAGGACTGTTAGAAGTGTCACATGAGAACTTTCAATCTACAATATTGATAATAATATATTACACATGCCATTGTGAATAATTAAAACATTTTTACGTTTTTGCGGGGTGTTAGATGATAACATGTGTGTTAAATATAAATATAGCTTAGTAACCAAAGGGTTAATCAATTAATAATCCTGCTATTTTTCAAACGTGTTAATGCAATTTCATTGTATATACCTATTTGTAAGGGATAAAAGGGTCAAAACAGAGCTTTGCAAACAGTATTTTTGAATTCAGGACACCCAAATTAGCTTAATAAAGGAAATCCTGATCTAACAAATAAGTAATTTAATAAAGAGCTAACAATAGATTTTCAATATCTCATATGTTCTATGTTTTAACCAATTATCTGTGTTTATTCTCAGCAATGAAATCAAGGACAATATTTGGAGTATAGAGCTCAAAGTGTTGCATAAAAATCAATCTACAACCTACAACATAACATTGATAAAAATTTATTACACATGTGAATTGTGAATGTTTTAAAAATAGTACGGACTTCAGGGTTTCCGCCAGGAGGGGGTTCGGGGGGGTCCGGACCCCCCCCCTCTCAGCACCACAGGGGGGGGGGGTATCCCCCCCCTTGTTGGCAAAGAAAATAAAAATATATCACAGATTTTGCAGTCATTTCAGCTAAAATAGGCTATTTTAAGCACACAAATTTAAAACACAATTTTTTTTTCTCATGGGGGAGGACCCTCAGACCCCCCACCCTTTTTGGACCCCCCCCTTTCAAACATTCCTGGCGGAAACCCTGGACTTACTCTATTAAATAATAAAATGTGTGTTTAATATAAATTTTGCTTTTAGTAACCAAAGAGCTAGTTGAAAAAATAATCTTTTATACATTAAACGTGATTAATTTATTAATACAGTATGATTCTATATGCTTATTTGTATACACAAAGGGTAAATCTTGTATTTTTACACAGAAAACAGTGGTTATTTTTATTTGCGATTTTGGGGCTCAAAGAGTCAAAAGAAAGTTTGGCAAACAATTTTTTTGAATTCAGGACACCCAAATTAGGCTAAAAAAAGTTTCAAAACACTTTTACCCCAAAATGCCTACAGGAATTTTATTTTGTGGAATTTCGACCGGACTATAGGCAAGCTAAGTATTTCCACCGTTTTCAGCTAAAATAGGCTATTTTAAGCACACAAATTTAAAACACAATTTTTTTTTCTCATGGGGGAGGACCCTCAGACCCCCCACCCTTTTTGGACCCCCCCCTTTCAAACATTCCTGGCGGAAACCCTGGACTTACTCTATTAAATAATAAAATGTGTGTTTAATATAAATTTTGCTTTTAGTAACCAAAGAGCTAGTTGAAAAAATAATCTTTTATACATTAAACGTGATTAATTTATTAATACAGTATGATTCTATATGCTTATTTGTATACACAAAGGGTAAATCTTGTATTTTTACACAGAAAACAGTGGTTATTTTTATTTGCGATTTTGGGGCTCAAAGAGTCAAAAGAAAGTTTGGCAAACAATTTTTTTGAATTCAGGACACCCAAATTAGGCTAAAAAAAGTTTCAAAACACTTTTACCCCAAAATGCCTACAGGAATTTTATTTTGTGGAATTTCGACCGGACTATAGGCAAGCTAAGTATTTCCACCCTGCCTTAATATACATGATGTAGACAATACTAGGATAGAAAGCAACAGGATAGAAAGCAACAGGATAAAAAGTAACAGGATAAAAAGTTACAGTCGACAATAAATGAGAAATCGATAAATTAAACACCTTATTTTAGCATTAATTATCAACTGTTACTTTTTATCCCTGTTACTTTTTGTCCCAGTGAAAACTGTTTCTTTCTGTCCAGTACTTTTTAACCCTGCTACTTTCTGTCCGCAACCGATGTAGACAACCCTACAGTAGGGGACACCGGGGCTAGTTGGAACAATTATTTGAAAAAATGATTAATTTTTTATATGACGAAGTTAGGAAACTGATGTTTTTGTCCAGAAGTATTCAACTATACATGGTATTTTTAGCATATGTTATTCTCAAATTGAAAACAAAATATAGTCAGAAAAAACATGTTAAAGTTAGATTTTTCACTGTTCGAACAAACCCCACACCTGGGTTTAGTGCGAACATGGGATGGGGTGTGTCTGAACAGTGTTAGATGTACCAGATATTTTGTAGGGCTAGTCTTAACAGTCGAACTAGCCCCACTTTATTTGTTGTTCATCTGGACGTATTTTGAAAAATTCTATATTTAGAACTAACATCATAGAAGGCAACCTAATATGTACAAAGGATTATTGACGTCAGGGTACTACAACTATAGGAGTTAAAACTGTCAGGTTCAATGGCAATCATTGAGCAAACTAAAATTTGGTGCGATAACGAAAAAATAATTTCGACCCCTCAAAATGAAAAAGTGTTTTTTTGTTTATCTTTTTTTTGCGAAAAAACCTTCGAACATGAAGTCAAGGGTACAGGTTAGGGACGTTTCCGTCGCCTTTGTTATCAGGCGAGGTGGGGCCTTATGGATGATTTCAGAGTTGCTAAGTCAGCTGATTTTATCTATGAGGTCGGGAATGTTTTTCTTCGATTGTAACTCCGAGTATGTGGTACTAACTAGGTCGTGAGTGAAATGGTATGAAATAAACAATATAGTGAATTAAAATAAGCTGTAATGTTGTTTTTTTGTGCGAGGGCCATATAGGTAATAAATCACTAGTTAATTAAATAAACTTTAATGTTATTGTGTGAGTGCCATGTCCTGCGTGAATGGCACACATAATTATTATCCGTAATTGTCATTGTTATTACATCACAAGTCTGCAACACTCGATAATATGGATGGTTCTGATGCTATACTTTGTTGGCAGTCGACGAACCACAATGTCCGACTTTTATTAGTATGTATATATTGTGTTACGGTAGTAGTACTGTTATTACGTTGTTAAGTTTACACCACTAGTCATTATCAGGGATTCTCCGAGTTCATAGCGACTGTGCTTGCATGGTCACATGGCTCGGAGCTACCTGTTTCGCGGATTGCCACATTAATTGTACTGCGTTATATTATATATACATATATATATTTTTTAAATACCATATAATTTTTACCATTGTCTTATTTCATACTCCAGTTACTGTAGCATAATTATGCACCTGTATATATTTTTGGTTTCTACGCTTTCCAGAGTGTCTTTTTTGCTACTATATATAATTAGTATATTAAACATAGTAGCTATTTTATCTCTGGTTTTGGTGCGGGAAGCAAAATGATAGACCCCCATGTTATCTTGGCTATGCCTTTTAATTTTATTTTAAGAAGTAGTCATTTGTATCACCGAAATACCCAGTTTTTATTATGGCAATGCCACCTAACATGATTTTAGTTGTTTATCATACTATGTATATTGACTCATATGATTTTAACAAACTAACATTCTTGTATATACATGTACATATATCTCTCTTATTACTATGACAAATAAGTCTGTAATGACTTTTATTTCTGTCAATAAAATATCTGTCTGTCTGTATAATTGACAAAAAAAAAAAAAAAAAAAAAAAAAAAAAAGTCCTTCACTAGGAAGCTGCACATAACGAAAACACATTTACTGTCAGAATTATGGGCACTGTTCTGACTAACCTTTGTGCGAACTAGCCCCGGTCTCCCCTACTGATGTGGAGATGTAGGCCCTATACTAGTAGGCCTACCTGGCAACTTCCCCTGAGACAATCATCGTGTTATAACGTTACTGTCACCTGACGTTTTCTGTATCAGAGGCCTATCATTCACTGATCAGTGTTGATGCCCCTTAATTGTCAATCCTACTCAGCTGCTATTGCAACGTTGTCCCTGTGTTATGTTAACGCTGATCCAGCGTCTACAACGCTGGCCCAGCATTAATGTGTTGTGTTATTTCAGCAACAGTAGCATGTAGATCATTTGTGATCCCAGAAAACAACACACATTGACCCAATGCTGGATTAATGTGACCCAGCAAACACGAGACATTCCTTGATGTTGGTTTAATGTTGGCCAATCGTCTGTGATGCTAGCCCATCATTGAACCAACTTTTGGGTGAACGACTGCTGGGGAGGAGTTAACACAGACAAGCTGACCTCATTTTCCACCCCATAACGCCAAATATGGCCATACAACCATCACGTGGTCACTATGCGTGTAGAACAGATAGAAGGGACCGTCTACCAAAATCTCTCAAGGAGACATGAAACCACGTGAAGAAGCTCTACAGCGTCTGGGTCATTATATATGCCCCCCCCCCCCCCGAATCTAAGGGGAGAGGAGCGATTTTTGAATGAAATGTGCCTGTTTACCGGTTTAATGAATGGAGTGACGTCACTTTTTGTCCCAAATTTGTGTTTGGACCACGATAACAATGTGGCTGTGGCCAAATGGCCCCACCCACAAAAAGCACATTTAATTTGTCTCCCCATGTTTGAGCATCTACTTTCAGTTTTATGTTAACATATATACATGATAAATAGCTAAATATACCCCCAGAAACATAAATTTCTTCCAATATTACTGATTACATAATGTGCCTCATTTGCATAATTTATGCGATATGCATAATTTATGCAAAATTATGTAAATTTTTTCGCCTATTTTTGGTGATTACCTGTGTGAAGTATCATGTCGATATCTTTGTCCATACTCTCCATTATTTAGGACCTGGGTACTGACCTGATTCCCTTAATTAATGACCTGATTAAATCAGCCAGTGTCAAACATGAAAGGGTTAAGGCCCTACCAGTGTTATTTTATCACTCGGCTCCACCTCAGGCCTCAAGTCAATATATAATTCCATCCCAACACACTCTAAAATCGGTATATTACAGTACATGTACACCACCTTTTCTGCCTGTTCATCCAGTAGAGCTTTCTTATCACATGTCTTCAACTCGTCAATGGTGTTTGTGTTTTTCAAAGTACCATGCACTGGAAAACAGCGTGGAGGAGGCCGCCCTTCACTGCAAAGAAACACAGATAATTGAATACACACGAGATGAAACAATTTAACCCTTACAACGCTGAAATATATGTATAAACTATGGGGACCAAAAGGGTTTTTTTTAATTTGAAAGCATCATAAATGTCTTAGCTAGATATTTCCGCTTTATTTAAATACCTATGTTATGGGTCTACAAAAATTATAATTTGTTAAATTCTTTCAGTGCGGAGTATGTCTTAAGACATTAAAATTTGATGTGTAAAGAAAGTCCCCCTTGCTGAAAGGGTAGACATTTGTAGGTCATTTACAAAGCAGACAATATTTTTATTGGAGCACCTTGCATTGTCTTCTAAGACATAGATATACCTAGGTGGAGGAGCTTGATTTGATTCAATTATTTCTCTATGAGGTTTGTAATTAAATCTTGAAGTTGATGTGGAAAATTAAAATTGATCAACAGTTTACGTTAGAAAATGATTGGCTCAGGCTGGTGACAATTATCTACCAGGCTACAAACATTTCATCAGACCAATTTATCTGTAGTTCTGAGCAAATGATAAATGTGGAAACTATTTTCTGTTAGTGACACTCACTATCGGTCTGCTAAAAACTAAGACAGACAATTGGGTACGCTTATGTCACAAATGTTGTCAGCCAATAATGAAGTGTGCAGGTGTGTACATCAAGACCCACCTCTCTGATTGTCAATAGCAGTCATGAAAATTCACAACCGATCAAACATAGTAAGAAATGGGAAGGTCTGATTAACAAAGAAATTGGATTGCCCTCATGTTCGGTAATATCTGAGATGTTTGTTGTCATTTCTTGTTTTAGTGGTCCGATAATCATGTCTGAGGGCCATGCAGTCAAAGTTGGTAGATACTCCTGGACATTATTGTCCAGTAAAAAATTTGTTTTAAAGACTGCAATTTATCAATGCATGTCGTAATAATAACACAAAATCCACCTATCAATGGTAGAAATCCTCAATAAATATGGACTATGATACTTAAAGATCCATCTGGACACTGGAGTTGGGAGTTGTATAAGTTTATTAATATTCATTTGTTCATTTGTTCGGAAAAATAAAAAATTGCTACATACACATCAAATGACGAGTAGTCCAAACTAAGACGGCAGGTGAGACCAGGCGCATCACCTGTGAAAAATATAAAAACAAATAAAAACAAGAGCACACTCGAAAATAGCCCGCCGCCATTATTGAACTTGAAGTCATTATTGCAGCCACAAGATCAAATTATTGACTTAAAATGCGAAAAATGACAATAAATCGGCCATTTTCAATTTTTTTCCAGCCATCATTGAACTTGTCTGAGAACTGGTTATTAGTAGCATGCATAACAGATTTGAAGATGATACATAAAAAACTTTTTAGGTTATCGCGCCCACAAGGTCAAATTATTGACATAAAATGTGAAAAATCACAATAAATCAGCCATTTTGAAAAAAATTTCAGCCATTATTGAACTTGTCCAAAAACTACTTATTAGTAACATGCATAACAGATTTAAAAAGGATACGTGAAAAACTTTTCAAGTTATCGCGCCCACAAGGTCAAATTATTGACGTAAAATGCGAAAAATCGCAATAAATCAACCATTTTGAATTTTTTTTCAGCCATTATTGAACTTCTCCAAGAACTACTTATTAGTAATATGCATAACCAATTTGAAGAGGATATGTGAAAAACTTTTCAAGTTTTCGCGCCCACAAGGTCAAATTATTGACGTAAAATGTGAAAAATCGCAATAAATCGGCCCTTTTTTTTTTTTTTTTGACCATTATTGAACTTGTCCAAGAACTACTTATTAGTAACATGCATAACCAATTTGAAGAGGATATGTGAAAAACTTTTCAACTTATCGCGCCCACAAGGTCAAATTATTGACGTAAAATGTGAAAAATCGCAATAAATCGGCCATTTTTTTTTTTTTTTGGCCATTATTGAACTTGTCCGAGAACTAGTCATTAGTAACATGCATGACAAATTTGAAAAGGATATGTGAAAAACTTTTCAAGTTATCGCGCCCACAAGGTCAAATTATTGACGTAAAATGTGAAAAATCGCAATAAATCGGCCATTTTTTTTTTTTTTTCGGCCATTATTGAACTTGTCCGAGAACTGGTCATTAGTAACATGCATAACAAATTTGATAAGGATACGTGAAAAACTTTTCAAGTTATCGCGCCCACAAGGTCAAATTATTGACGTAAAAGGTGAAAAATCGCAATAAGTCGGCCATTTTGAATTTTTTTTCAGCCATTATTGAACTTGTCCGAGAAGTGGTCATTAGTAACATGCAAAACAAATTTGGGAAGGAAACATGAAAAACTTCTCAAGTTATCGCGCCCACAAGTAAATGTTAACGCCGACGCCGACGCCGACGCCGACGCCGACGACGCCGAACTTCAATTGCAATAGCCCACCTTTTTTAATTAAAATTAAAAGGCGGGCTAACAAATAATTAAATAAGGTTTGGATTTAAGAAATTATTCTATTATACGTTCTGTCATTTTCAAAATCACCTAACCATTGCTATCTTTGTCCTTATAATATATTTTTCTTTTTTACTCCTGTTGAGATGAGTGCGATCTACATCAAAGGTGGCCCTTACGCCAGCGGCACAAGTATGCCATAGTAAGGGTCTCCTGACTGTTGCTTTATAGTTATAAATCATTATCATGCACATGTCCATGTCAAATAAATAATTCTGAGTCTGAGTCTGTTTCCGTAGCTAGATGTATTATATAGACAAGTTGTGAATCTCACATTTTGTACAGTAAGGCCAGTAATCTATAGTTGTCGCCATCAGGAAGTTTGGTACACATCAGCGTGAAATTCCGAGCTTGTCTATATCTATCATACCAACGGAAACAAGCAAGCTTTGATATCAGGCATCTGTCAAGCGCTGTCTAATTGGCCGGTCTAGAGACGCGCTGCATTTAAGGTATCTCGCTTTTAAAATAGTTGGACGCTATCCTCGATAGAACAAGGTATCGACCTGCAGGCTCCTGGGTAAGATAACTTGTTAGGGAAGATTGCGAAACACAACTTCAAGTGCGTGAAAACTTTTATTTTAGAACTTTAAAATAGTTAAAGCTTTACATTTTTTGTCCTGATGCAGAGAAAAAGATTAACTGGAATAATTTTTCACAAATTTTATCATTTGGTCAATATCGCATTCCAGACTAAACTCACCATTACAGTAGTAACCTTCCAGTGGTTTAGATTTATCATCTAGACCATATTCATTTAGTTTCTTCTCTGATAATTTGTACCAGAAACCTGTGTCCAAAGCACTGTTGAACGGACAAAACTGAAGCTGAGTAGTGTTAGGACTGGCCATGATCAATATGTCACCTCATCTGAAACAACATAACAATATGGTAATGAATTCAACAACCTAACAATATGGTACCGTAGCAGGGCTATACACTAACTGATTGGAACTTCTTGTCCGAAGGGCAATAATTTTTTATTGCAACTAACATGCGTTGTCTGTTGTGACAGTCGCTGAAATTTAAAATGCAGCAAATAGAAGCTACTGCTCAGGGGGCCACTGTCTGTAATTTTTTACTTGCCCCCACCTAAAATTGGTTGCCCCGGGCAATCAGGCAACCGTTAGTGTCAAGCCCTTGGTAGTGAATTCAACAACTTAACAATATGGTGGTGAATTCAAGAACTCAACAATATGGTGGTGAATTCAACAACTTAACAATATGGTAGTGAATTCAACAACTTGACAATATGGTAGTGAATTCAACAACTCAACAATAGGGTGGTGAATTCAACAACTTATCAATATGGTAGTGCAGTCTTTAAAAATCATCAATTTTTTTACTGGACATTAGGTGCAGTAACTACCAACTTCTACTGGACCTCACACATGATTATCAAACCACTAAAACAAGAGATGACAAAAAATTTCTCAGATATGATCAGACATGAGGGCAGGCCAATTTCGTTGTTTATCGTACCTTCACATTTATCATTTATCAGGTTTGGCCAGACCTTTAATAACTGGTACAGAATTCAACAATACAAGAATATGGGTTTTTTCTAATTTATATAATTTATTATAATAAGTCATAAAAGTCAGCTCTTTCCGCTTCATTTGAATAGGCTACCTCTGAACAGGTCTGTTGCCATTAAAAATATTTTACTGTTTCAGTGTGGGGATCGATTTTCGATGTTATCAGATTTTTATGTACATGTATGGTATATAGATGTAGACCCTGCTCTGAAAGGGCAAGGCTTGAAATTAAGACTAAATTTCCGGTTCTCAAGTCGGACGACTGGCTAAAAAATGCACTAGTCATTCCCAAAAGTAGTACTTGTCCTGACTAATAAATCTTATGCAGGGGCACTCGTCCGGCAGGACAATTTCAGTGAAATTGAACTCGTCCTTCCCAGATTGCTGGTCATCTCGGGCGATAGGATGGGGCCAATTTCGAGCCCTGAAGATTTAAAAGATTCATGCACAATTGATTATAGAGACCAGTAATGATGTAAGAGCTTGAGGAACTTTCATGAGGTATGTGACCTGGTCAAGTTATTAGTTATTATTGAATCACTTTTCTGGAATAATTCTAATAATTTTTCTTATAATTGTTCTTACAGACACATGCAGATAAACATAACTTCAAGTAGGAGATTTAAAATTTCGATGGGACATACCCAGCAGATGTGATAGATCTGTCTCAGTAGGCTACCACTGAGATTAATGTGCCGTACCCAATAGATGTGATACGATCTGTCTCAGTACAAATATTGAATATAGTGTAGTGGAAAACGCCTATGCTGGGAAAAGTGGTCTGGGATCCTAGGTTTTGGCTAGATTATGTACCTGTCTCAAAAATTGACTCGGCCATGCATAAATTACCCCCTATAAAACCCAAACAATCATGGCGACGTGTCAGCAAAACTCTTCAGACATCAATTTTAATCAACCAGCACAAATACAATAATGTGTGAAAATGGTCAAAAACATCATTTTTAGACGGGATTTTGTCTGAGGTAAGTATAAAACTAAAATGTAATTATGACATCACACGAAAAAGTCTTAAAAACGACAGCTACTTCAGTGCACAATTTTGGGGCGAGTCCCTACATATGTCGTCGCCGCTTCACAGTGGCGTTGTTGTAGCATTGTCTCGTGGACGATGGACCAACAATAAAATTAAAGCAACTCTGGGTCAATCTATTGTGTCCGCTAGGAATGCGCGGGCCCGCCGACATTAATGTAATGCTGGGTTAGCATAGGCCTGTCGTTACAGTCATTTAGATATGGTTGGCTGCCGTTCAATCAGTGTTTCATTAACACAACACTGTGTCAGCGCCTTGTGTTTGTTTGACGAATGACAGGCACTGTCCTTAACTCTTAGAGCGCTAAAATATTTTTGTATAAACCATGAAGACCAAACAGATTTTGCAATTTGAAATCATCATAAATGTTTTAGTTAGCTCTTTCCGCTTCATTTGAATACCTACAGACGTCAGATTACAGTCGACCCCCGCGCTGTAAGGGTTAATCTAGGTGATTTAGTGGCAAGAGGTGTAGCCCAGGCCGTGAGCGGTGGCGCAACGTTCATTCAACATTGGTTTAATGTGTCGTGCTCACTAGGACATCTGATTGTAGACCACGCTGCTGTCTTGGACGGCATGCTCTGATCCAAGCCTGGCTGTGATCCATGCGAAGGGTGTGCTGCTATCAAATATAATGTTAATAGCTGTACTGTATAACTCCCGCTGTCATTTCTCTGAGCAGAGGATTAACTGCTGGTCAGTCATATTCATGGATCTTCTCCTGTTAAATCATGTGACGTATTTGGAATAGGTTCTCAACCATGTAAGAAAAAAAGCAGACAACAGAAGAAAAACGAGCCAAAGGCCGTGAATATAACCATCGAAAACGAGTCCGTAATTTTTGACAATAAATGGACTTGAGTTCCCAAGGGTCAAATTAAATCAGACACATGACAATCAGACAGAAATTTATTATTGATGCTTATTGAAAGTAAATTCACAATTAAAGAACATAAACTTTTTGTTTGTTGCCTGTATAAAAAACCTATAAATAATAAAAACATAACTAAGCAAAAATTAGGTGGATCTCTTTCACAAACTTTATAAATAACCATGAATGCGCTAAAAAATTGCAACCAAAAAGGTAATTTGCGCCTAGCATGAAAAAAAATTCAAACAGGACTCCTTGGAATTGGACAAGACTCTATGGATTTTGCAGGAGAGTCCTTCTGCCACACTGGAAATATGGTATGAAATTGTGCACTGAAATACTAGATTTGATAATGTAATTGCATTTGCTCAGTGCTGTTTCAATGTAGGGCCAGTGTTGCAGACGGATGCCCACCATTGAAACAACCTTGCATGTTCACAATGGTAAGTAGTAACATTTTATAAGCTAGATTTGACAATTGAAATAACAGTTTGTGATTCCAGCAAACACGAAACGTCGATCTAATGTTGTTTTAATGTTGGGCCAGCGTCGCATAGTGATACAAAATTTAGCCGACAGAGAGACAAGTCAATGTGTAGACTGGGGGCCTTCTAAATGTGTTTCCATTTGCCAAACAAATATAAGTGTATTTAAAAGTACAAAAGCTCAGTGTGGACTTAATTCTCACCTGTGAAATTTGAAGTCTGAATTCTGAAATCTAAAATTTCAATTAAAAGTGGCTGCCCAAAATCCAGAATCAAAATTCCAAACAATGTGTTATAATAAAAATAACCAAACAAAATGGCTGTCGAAAAAAATCATAAAACTCAGCCCAAACATTATTGTTACTTGAAAATAGTCCATGGTCTGACAGACCCTGATGGATGGCTTTTGTCATATCAGGTATGGTACTCAGTGCTAAACACAGACAAGAAATAGGTGGGGACATTTGTCTCACTACCCTGAAAACAAAGGAGACATTTGTTCTCTAAGTGCGTAATTGACGTCTTAGTGTTCAGCACAGACAAGAAATAGGGGGGTAATTTGTCTCACTACCCTGTAAAAAAAGGAGACATTTGACCTCTAAGTGCGTAATTGTCTCGATATCGCGGCCTGTGCTGAACACTGGTACTGAACAACAGCAAGTCAGATTCCTCAGACTAGGCCTACTCGAAAAGTCACAATTCACCTTTAGTTTTCATTATTTTTGTTAAAACCTCTTTTTTAAATATCTTCTTGTTGTTAATTTCATATAGACCTCTATTTTCTATTAGAAATAATTTACTACAAAATAAGCCAATCAGTAGTCTAGGAAGAAATTTTCATTCTGAAAAAGTAGGTATCATGTCACACAAATCAACCCTGTATCATGGACATGCCCATAATGGCATATAGATGTGTAACGTTAGCCTATATAAATGCTGGCAAATCATGAGCCATGGCATTGGTGTGTACTGTTGTGTAGGCCTATGCTATGCGTAGTATGATTTTGAGTATAGATAAATACATGAGATACATATTAGAGCCAGGCTATAATATAGGAATATAATGGCAAACAGTCACGCTGACAGCCAGGCGATCCGGGCTGTTTGTGTAGCACGCTAACGTTATAGGTTTTAGCGCGTTATCCGGACTCACGCTATTATCGCCCAACGCTGTGATCTGCCTGGACAGCATTTTTTTCTAATACAGTAATATGTTTATGAACAGACTATAAACTACATTCTACCTAGATCTATAACAACTTGTCAACTCTAAAATAAAATGACGTTTCTGAACAAAGTTGAATACAGAACATAGTTGCTGATTACCACTGATTACGGTGGTAAAAATATTGAGGTTCGAAGTTGAAAATGGCGTTGCCTCGCTTCTAAAAAAGGAGCCACCTGGAAGTGTCAGGTTGTAGAGTAAGGAAAATCATAACCTGATAACGCCAACGGTAACTCTCGTAAGGGGGAATTCGGGTGATTTTTTTACAGGACCATGCAACAAGTCTAAACCCGGAAAACATACAGACGTAGGGGCCTAGTATGAAATGAACTATGTCCAGAGAGCCCACGGCCAAACCAAGTAGGAGGGGTATCGAGGGCCGGGGTGGGGGGGGGGGAGGGTTGGGGGGTTGGAGGGGCTAAATCACATCTCCTTCACAAGGTACGGATCCAGTCGTTTTTAAACGGTCGCCGCGGCGCACTTCCGGCGTGTGTTTATAAACACCCGTGCGTTTATAAAGGGTGGGCAACCCGGCAAGATATATGGGCTTATAGTCACACTAAACTAGGCCAGTGGCTGATTCTGAGGATTGTCGTGTTTGAACACATTTTATCGATATTTATATTTATTTCACCACCGTAATTTTTGGTGGGTAGGAAATAGAAACTATGGAGAGTACTTTTCATAAAAAATGTCATATATTGGCTCTTTCCTTGTGACTTTGTTGTTAAATTATGTCCATGACAAGTGTTTTTTCCCTATGTCAAACGTTACATCGCCAGATATAACATTTTGAGAGGATGAATAAAGGTCTCTGTTTACTGCATACTTAGCTGTTTTTCATTAAATTATATGCAATAATGATCAGAGTTGAATTTAGGACCACAATGGTGGTAATCTTCTGCTTTTTACATAGTTTTTATGCGTTCTGAACACAAAGGTAACGTACGTGACGTTCAGTCAAATATTTTTTATCTCACAAGAAAGTACTCATCATTTTGTGTAATTTCTCTGAAATGAGATAACAGATATAAAAACTTGTACTCTGAAATCTCAAGTTTTTTTTCGATGGAAGGCCATCTGTATTACATAAGCCTTGGCTTTTCAATAATCATTTGTTTCTTTACCAGAATCTTTAACCACACATCACCACGTGCTGCCATGTGTGAGATGTGTAGGTGATAAGTTCTGGGTATCAACAAATCACTTACGTTACCAAAAAACGTACGTTTATTTTTTATTCAAGTACTCCTTGGTATGTAGAAGGTGGGGCGTACAGAGTAGATATATCAGTTCAAGAACAAACAAGCTAACGACAGCTAAATTTGTATTATGCCTGAGCGATAATTGTTGCTTTTATGAAAGGTTAAGTCCAGGAAGGTCAAAAACGTACGTGACATTTGACATAGCAAGAGAGTCTTGTATGTGATCTTTGACTGCTAGCAACGTATGTGATTAATGACATTTTCAGTCACTTGTCCAGAGTAAATGTATAGCTCTGATACTGACATTCATAATCATGTCAACAGTCACGTAATGAGAAGAATCACGTACGTGACTTGTCAAACATATACGTATATATATACAATATACGTACAATACTCTCCCTGTTCTATTCAGTAATTTGCTTCCATTTTCACGTGTGGTCGCCCGGATCAGCTCACTACTGGCAACATTATTATATAAAAACAAACAATATATCAAAGGTATCATAGTATTCACGTAAAAAAAAAAGTCCCACATTTGAGTACAGTTGGGGTGGAGGTGTCAAAGGTATGTTTCTCCCCTTGATATCTCGTTCTGTCGACCCTGTTTGTTTTAACATATCACCCTTGTATCAGATCATCTCTTCACATCCATTTCACCAGCTTAGCTATTGTATCCCCCATTTCAAACGAGAATTATGCAAGCATCACGTACGTGACCCTGAAAGCACCAGGCTCAGAAAAAAACATCTCCTAAGCTCCACATCGAGCGAATTGACTTGCAACTTCTCAGCAACAAACTACAGATATTGAACTATCAGGAAATGCAAAAAAAAATAACATATAATGTGTTTTAACTTTGTCTTATCATGTAACACTTTTGGCCTAGTTTACTGTGACCAGACCCATATATAATAATCCATATATATATAACCAGATGATAATCTACAGTTCTGTTGTTTTTGTAGGGTAGACATACATTATTGTATAACTCATACAGGAAGTAAGATCAAAGTCCGAAATCTGTGAGTTCAGCTCTTGTTTTGTGCACTAAACCGTGTGTGCAAAAAATTGGCAAATAGAATATGCAAATTACGCATACAAGTTGGTCATCACTATAGCTACCACCTCATGGTATTAACAGATTGTACCGGAAACCTATACATTTTTAGCAATGACACTTTAAGGAGATGAGGGTATCTGTATCTGTAGATTACGTAGCAGTACGCACTATTGTGCTATCGCGCCACAGGAGTAACTTAGCAAGGCCTGTTATCATTCATATGATATAATTTATAGCATTATGTGCATGCCAAGTACTACACATTGTGGATTTTCTGGGGTCTCGCCGGATGGAAACTGCGCCTACGTCCATTGAGGTTCTTTTACGTCCAACTCAAAGTCAGTCAGACGAGCCATCTGATTTAAGTGGTTCTCTGAGCCCCACGACACGACATCGCTGCACGATGTTCTAGTGTAGACCTATATACGGCACCTGACAGTCCCAGACGGTCACCCATCTAATTATGTACCAGGCGCGACGTTGCTTAACTTCAGTGATCGAACCGACACCTATAAGACAACGCCGTATTCCGTAAACTCAGTGGTCAGAAAATCTATTTTTGGCGATTTTTATGAATTAAAGCATCGTATTTCACAGATTCTGCTTCCCACGTACATCAGGCCTGCTGACTAGTGATGTTTTGTGTCAATTTATACATTGTACCAAACCCGGTATAATTAAAAGAAAATACCTGATAATATGGAATAAAATGTACAGTTAACCAGTTGCATTGGCCGACCGCTTTTAATCACCCGGGTGTTTTATTTAACTCTCGCCGGAAGTGCGCTGCGAGTTAATGACCCACTCAAAATCACACAAGTTATATTGACCTGTTGACGTCATACAAGCCAGCTTCCCACCTGATGGCTCCGCAGCATTGCAACAGAACTTTGTCTTTACACCGTGTTTTTTACGAACTGAACAACTATCATTATCACACGTAATTATTACGTGTTTAAAACGCGATCCAGCTTAGTCCCCACAAACGAACTGCCACCACAGACGTCTCTGGTAATCATTTCTAACAATGAAACGTTCAATTTATCTATAAGTAGGCCTAGGCTACCCAATCTGGGAACATATTGGTTAGTAATATTCTCGAGTTTGGCTCCATTATCCCACCGATTCATGAAAGACGAGCGTCTAGCTGAAAGCTAGTTCCACCGGGGACAATCTCAAATAATGAATCATAGTAGCACCATTAAAAATTAACAAAATCCCCCCCCCCCTCCCCGACCACATTAGGTCTTTTAAAAACTCAGACGAAAGGTGGCGGAGTTCATTCTTATTACATGTATTAAATTTTCTTAAAAGTTTCTAACTTCTTAGCCACTAACAGTCGTCCAGTTTTCACACACTTTAAAATATGATGTAGCTTGAAATCACAAACTATTTTGTCTTCATAATTACACAGTTTTTTCTCTCCAGACTGTGATATATTAAATGCTGTGGGAAGTGAAATTATTTTGCATTGTATACCGGTATAATTGAGGCGTTGTGAGACTAAAACACTCGCCGAAATATTTGATAATGCCCCACAAGCACCCGTAAATCCCTTACCTCGAGTTTTTCCCTCGCCAGTGTGGTTTAATGAATTCACATTCGTATGAGGAGTCCAAGGCGGGGA
The DNA here is from genome assembly GCA_964017125.1 of Flabesymbios commensalis. Classification (NCBI taxonomy): domain Eukaryota; kingdom Metazoa; phylum Annelida; class Polychaeta; order Terebellida; family Flabelligeridae; genus Flabesymbios; species Flabesymbios commensalis. The sequence continues at coordinate 16,945,643 of OZ024911.1, forward strand.
ATGAAGCAGAGGATACGGTATTGTAGCGTGTCTGAGTTTGATTCCGTGTTGTCAGCATGTCTAGAATCCGCGAGTGATTTGATAAAATAAAATTAAAACGTGGCGCGCTGAGCGACCACAAATGAGATGTGAAGTTGTTTACTTTACTCTCGTTTATATTAATTAACGTTGGGCAACCCAAATTAGCCAATCACACGGTGAACAAAAGAGAAAACTGGTTTAGACCAGATGAGCAGACACGTGTAGAGTCACGCTTGACTGTATCTGCATATCCACCCTGTGATGGCGTGAGATTTAGTCCATGGACCATGACCCAAAATTATGTACACATCGGTCAATTACGGTGATTGACATACGCCAATAATTTACTTCCAGACGGGATTATCTCGCCGAAAACGTATGGACTCGATTTCACCAAGCATTATTAAACGTCTACCAGTGATCATTTTTTAATAATGTAGAGTGCAACTGAGGCCGACGTAAGACATATTCTGCCGCTGCCCCTGTCTGTGATGTCGTGGCCTACCCGTTGTCTCTGCAAGTTTGGTTGGATACCCCTCTCCATATAATAAAATGACGTTTGCACAACGCAGTATAAATTATGGGCGTCTAAACATTAGACGTCTCATTGTAAGACATGTCCTTCTAAGCTGTGCGAAATATACGCACTTCAGAAGGAGATATTTTTCATTCAATTTCCTATTTGAACTATTTAAGGACACCCTGCCGGTTTTATTATCCAGTTCCTAAGGGAATGTAACCTCCAGGGCTATTATATGTTTTAATATTCTACATATTTTACATCCTTTATGCTGTTATAGACATTTGTATACTCATTAAACTGTGTTGTGGTGCAGGCGCTACAACATGTCATCAAACTCGTTACATCATATTATCATATCAAACTTTTTAAACTGAATATTTTAATGCGCACATGCTGTTATTAGTTTGATCTTTTCTTTACCACTTTTACTATACAATACGGGATATTGTAATACTAGGAATTTTCACTTAAATGGCCATACTGGCCGAAAAGTGAAGTAAAAAAGACATTTTACTCACTTACTTACTAAACATTAGACCAACCATGAATTGCCCATCGTAGGCCCATGCGACGCCAGCCCAACATTAAAACAACATTGGCTCAACGTCTCGTGTGTACTGGGGACCACCCAATTAAAAGTATTGCAGACATATATATTTAGGCCTATTCAGTTTATTTTGCCTTTGTGTCCTATTTAGGGGAAAGCGGGTTGCCGTGTGTGGGAAACGGTTGACATTTTTGTACACCAGTCCTTACACCAGTCAAATATAACGTTTGAGATCCCTAGGATATGTACTTTTGTGTTTTAAGTCTTCAGAAAAAAAATATTCACGATTATATTCGTGGTTAAGAGCTTAAGGCCACTATGTTTAATTTCTCTGTTTTAGATAAAAAAAAATCCAAAATCTAATGAGGGAGGGCGGAAAAAAACATTAAAAAAAAAGCATTCAACCTATTTTTGGAAAAGTTAATGAGGGCGACCAAATAAAAAAAACATTGGACAAATTACTAGAAAAGTTAATGAGGGCAACGAATTAAAAAAACACTTTTGACCCATTTAGAAAAACGTTAATGAGGGTGACGAAAAAAACAAGCAAAACAAAAACATAGCTTGAAAAATGTTTTTTATCTCCCGAATTAAAGTTTTTTTTTTCATGTTTTTTCTATCGCCTGAAATTAACTGTTTTTTCCCCGGAAATCGGCAATAAGCCAATACGCACGCTGAGCAGAAAAAAAACACATGTTTTTTGGTAATGCGCTGCGAAATCTAATGGCGCGCTCATCTAAAACAGAGAAAAAAACATAGTGGCCTAAAGGGTTTTGGTTGGAATAATGGTGGCCCAGCGTCGCAGACGGTGGCCCAACAATATTTTACTTGTTGGGCCAATGTATGGTGTTATCCGGGTAGTGGCCTTTCAGGGGATAAAGCGTGACCCGCATGGGAGTCAGAGCAAACACGGGACAATCACCCAATTCTGTTTCAATGTTGGGCCAGCTTCGAATACGATTGACCGGCATTGTGTGTACGAGTTACATCGTATAGACGCGTACACTGACTTATCTGTGAATGTCACAGTACGTTCAGGAGTGAAAGAGACACGCAGCTGCATATTTCACTGGCAAGTATTGCATGGGTGTTGGCCAGCACCGGCGATGGTGGTGGAAGGAATAGGCATACACGTTGAAGATATACTTGTCTCCTTGGTTCTTTCAATATCTTCTGTACATTTAGGATTCTGGCCCATGAGGAAAACCAATACAGTTATGCTTACTAAACATTTGGCCAATTTTTTGTCTAAAGCACTCAAACAGACTAAAGTCGGGTCTCGGAGTTCGGGAACTCCTTTTCTAGTTTTAATAATAGGACAATAATTTATGAAGAAAGAATTACAAATAATCAGTAACATTTTTTTAAATCAAAAACATGACATTAAAATATAATTTCCAAAATTTATGCTTATAATGTTCACTGGGGCCTACTTAAAAATAATGAGTTACTTTTTGTTGATTTCACAATTAGGGCTTACTTATTTGGTACCATGTATCGCAATATATTTGGATGCAAATATTTGCTTCCGGATCATCAGTAGGCCTAGTTATACAATATATTTCCTGTTTCTGTTTATATTGGTTGTCCTTCCTCTAAATACATTTGAAACAAATTTCAGTGGACTTTTCTGCCTCTCAACTGTATTTGAATTCGACATCATCCAGGTATAAAAATAATGGTAGTTAAGAAATGATTTTCATTTTGTTTTTATTTTCTGCAACGTCAAGGGCTTAAAAACACAACACGCCCAGCTCTAATGCGATGTCCCTTGTTAATGACCCTGGCATGGTGGATTTTGCTTGTAGTGTGTGATAATTAGCCTAGCATCAATCTTTGTATATTTACTTTGGACCAACGTTGTTTCAAATCTGGGTCAACGTTTCTATTATTGGCCAAGTTTAAAACAGCGTTGATATCATTTATTTAGCTTGTTTCATAAAAATGGTATGAACAAAAGGTCTATTATCTATTGTCTAGGCCTACTGTCTAATGGCGCCAGCGATGGATTCCAGACACCACCAGGAATTGGGTGGGGGTAGTGGTAGAGGGAGGGTTCTTTGAACCGTCGGGGGAGTGACTATATCTGATAATGAGTTAAGCATTTCGACATTATGACAACAAAAGACCTCTGGTTTTGCCCTCGGTCTTTATTTCTGATAATGTCGATTGCTAATACATAATTAGCGGGGGAGGGGCTGGGGTTCGAATCAGGTATATGTGGGGGACTGTGGGCATTATTATTGTAGATGTGAAGTCCTAGGGTAACTCTTAAAGTGCTAGATTAATTAGTAGAAAACATCGCAACCAAGTGGATTTTTTTCAATTTGAAATCTTCATAACTGTCTTAGTTAGCTCTTTCCGATTCATTTGAATACCTATGTTATGAATTCACGACCATTATATATCTTTTTACAGTGCGGGGGTTGACATTAGTCGACAGAATCTGACGTCTACAGACGTCAGATTCTGTCGACTGAAGTCGATCCCCGCACTGTAAGGGTTAACAATTAAGATTAAATTTATTGCTATTTTTTTAGGATATTGAGAAGCTTTATCTGTTGAGCTCAGATAATCATGCAAAACAATACGGCTCACCTGGGATCAGATGATCCTTGAGGGATGGGGTTAATTGATCCATGAAAATAGTCATTCCAACCCTTTTTCAATTGACCCCAGCATGGACCAATTGACCCCAGCATGGATGCCCTGACCCCACTAAATAGGCCTACACGTGTGTGTACTACAACATAGCATAATTAAAAGTTGATGGTATAAGTTAAAACAGATGTAAATTAATTCGGCTGTGTGTGGAACCCTAGCACCCGAAGGGTGTTGAGAGTGAGATAATGGCATTAGGATTTCATGCTAATGAGTCCTTTTTAGCCTACCAATTTTTCCTGTATTCAAAATGTCTGGATGGAAAGGAGGACTGGAACCTGGGAAGTGAAAATTTGAATTTTTGAATGACCTTGGGATTCCAAGGGTCGCTTAAAGAAAGAGGTGTTGAAACAAACCATTGCTATCCTCGTATCTCAATCTCAAACATAAATTTCAGTCTCTGAATGTGAAAAGCAGTTGAAAAGAATTTTGCAGCTTAATTAGACTTCCATGTGTTATGAATCTAAGAATCGCTTGATGTAGAAAGTGCTAATGACCCAACTATTGAAAAGTAATCAATTTCAAATTTTGTATTGAGCAGTGTGCACAGTTGGTTAAATCTACCCAGCTGTATCACGTTGTTTTTTCTTATGGACACGGGGTAAGTTGATCCAGCAGACCTTGGAGTTAGTAAATAACTCTATGAGCAGACCAACATTTTTTAAAGTGTTATTCTATTAACACAGACAGTCCCAGCCATTTATTAAAGTTTGTCTATCACTGACGTCCATTTGTAGCAGGCCTATACTATGTAATATAGGGTATTAATGTTTTTGACTTTTTGTGGATTTTAGCAGGACATTTTACCCTCGCTCCACCCCCCCCCCCCCTAAAGTGGTAACCGCCAATTAAGTTAAATAATTATTTTTTTTACTCTGACACTTGAAGTTGTGTCTCGCTGACGCGATCCAAGATTTAAGGTAGGCCTAAAAAAAAAAGATTTTTAAAATTGGAGGTAAAGTAATAGCACTGAGCAATAACAATTTAATTCCACCTTCAAAATGTACGTGTTTGTTAATTCTTACAGCGCGGGGATAGACTTAGTCAGAATCTGACGTCAATAGACGTCAGATTCTGACGTCTAAAGTCGATCCCCGCACTGTAAGAATTAAAATATTTATAATGGTCGTAGACCCATACCATAGGTATTCAAATGAATCGGAAAGAGGTGAATAAGAAATTTATGATGCTTTCGACTTGAAAAACACCCTTTGATCTCCATGGTTTATATAAAAAATATTCAGCGCTTTTAGGGTAAAAGTGACGATTAATAAACGGATTGAAAACGATTGTGATCGTGATTGGCGCTGAGCCATTCAGGCCTGAATTTACCATTCAAATCTTTCTCCACTACAATACAACCCGCGAATTGCTGTTGCAATTATTGTAGCACATCTCGACTTGAATAAAGAGGAGGAATTTAAGTGGTTGACAAATTTGAAAAAAAATGCTAAAACAGTCTCATGAAAGTTTGTGTAGGAAATGTTTAGGGAATGAATGCAGTTTTCAGAAACGCGAAATTATTTTTTGGACATCGTGAGATTTTAACATTTAAAGCGCTGAAATATCTTTATATAAACCATGGTGACCAAAGGTTTTTTTTCAATTTGAAATCATCATAAATGTCTCAGTTAGCTGTATCATCTTCATTTGAATTTCAATATCATGGGTCTAAAGCCATACTAAATAGTTATACTTTTTCAGTGCGGGATTGACTACAGACGTCAACATTTGACGTCTATATACGTCAGATTCTGACGGCTAAAATTGGTTCCCGCATTGAAAGAGTGAAGTTGTTAAACGTTTAACAAATTGTTAAAAATATAGGCCTACTTCTTATTTACCATTAATGCGCTAAGTCATATGGATTATTTACATTTTCACCCCGCTACCGCGATCCACAACTTCAGGTGTGTGTAAATTAGTCGTATTTGTTGAATTTGACACGAAACATTTGCAAATCTTGCTGTTCAAACACTCATTTCATTCCCAATAACAATAATTTGATCGGCTAATAAAACAAATTAACCCTTATAGTGCGGGGATCAACTTCAGTCGTCAGAATCTGACGTCTGTAGAAGTGAGATTCTGACGTCTAAAGTCGATCCCCGCACTGAAAGATCAAAAATATTTCTAATGGCCATAGGCCCATAACATAGATGTTCAAATGAATCGGAAAGAATTAACTAAGACATTTATGATGATTTCAAATTGAAAAAACCCTTTGGCCTCTAAGGTTTTCATAAAAAAATTCAGCGCTATAAGGGTCAAGGACAACTATATAGTCGTTACTAGGGGTGAAATCAAATATTATGAATGAACCCTCAATATGAGTACTCACCTTATCACCACACCATATATACCAAGCAGAAAACAAGAAACACTACGACACTGGTCCAACATTGATACATCGTTGGTTCAAAGTCTCGTTTTTGGTGGGAACTGTTTCGTTAGCACAAATCAGGCACGAGGCGATGACACAACGATGGTTTCATGTTGGTACACCGTCCACGAAGCTGGTCCAACATTGAAGCAACGTTGGTTCCAGATCTCTTGTTTACCAAGTAAGTGCTTTGTTAACAGTCCGGATCAATCTGGACCAGTTTAATAGCGTGAGAGAGGGGTGCATGTAAGATATATAACTGGTTTGTGACCGTTTTTGTGTTTCCGACCTGTTAGAATATCCTAATTGTAAGAAAATTGACAAAATATCATTTCAGGCTGAATATGTATTTAACTACAATGAGTTACGAAAGAAACCACTATATTTCTTATAATTATTATCTGTTTATATGTATTTCAAACCTACTCTTATTATGTTTACATTTTTTTAATTTAAATTTAATTTGTTTAGTATTTTGTTCTAATCTGTTTCAACGGGATTATAATTTCATGTTTTCGTTACATGAATTGTATGATACCTGTGCCCAATGCTTCATTGAGGCCAGGGTTCATATACTATATACTTTTTAACTTTGACTTTGATAGCCATCGACCATACACACGTCTCGATCACAAGGCTAAATGCATTGGCTTACTATAACTTGATCAAAAATAATATTGAAATCACACACAACGTATTAAAAATGTTAAGGCAAGCCAGACAGACATATTTATTATGTGATATGAAAGAAGTTTTACGGTTTCTGTATTACACGAATGTCAGGTATGTCAGCCCTTTTCAGGCCGTGTTGATTTTATCCAACGCAAGGATTAATAAAGAGGTTTATATAATTAAAAGAGACCGTGGGCCTGAAGGCAGTATCTGTTTACTTTACAAGTAAGCAGATATTGCGTTCTGCCTATACAGAGTTGTATTGCCAGAAAACACAAAATATTTCCATAATATTTGCACAACGTCGGCCCAACGTCCTCGACGTTGGTCCAACATTGTACAAATGTTATACAAATGATTTGCTTTTACTGGATTGCCATATCCTTTCATTTTAGTCACACAAATTATAGGTGTAGATCGTATTGATAGTGATTCACAATCAACTACAAGTGCTCGCTAGTGGAGGGCAGACGTACGTAGCCTGCGGTATAAGCAGACGATATATGTATTGGATCCAGAACGCTCTAATCCTCCCTCATCGATCTCAATGTGTAATAGTGTTTGTACGCGTGTTGACTGATAAATAGGATTAGAGCAAGATAAAAAAAGACGTTCAGTGCCAACACAACACTAAAAACTAAGAGACGAAGACGTATCTTGGAATTCAGACGTGTCATACATATTGCAGAAATGCCTAGGAACCACACGCGCCCGGTCTATAGTGCTCAGTTGTGTGCAGGGGATAATGGCTGGAAAAGCTGAAGATTACAACAGTCTTAAAAGAGAATATCAAACAGGTGAGAGTGCTTTAGAAAATTAGCAAATAAAAAAATATTTTTTTCCACAGGTCAGACTAATTGAACGACATAAGTTATCCAATCGAAATTTTGATTCAATTCAACTTATGTCTCGCTGACGCGATCCACGACATTTAAGTTAAAATCATTTAGATTTGTGAAATCCTGGTAAATTATTTGACATTGCATCTTTCAATGTGCTATTATTTAGTACTAAAAGTTAGTACTAATATATTAATAAACGCATTGCAGCCAGGTAAAAGAAATTTTGGAATTTTTATATAGTTATTAATATAATGAAATAATAATATTTTGTATGTATATAAAGTGTAATGCCTGTAGGGAATAATTTGTGTCAGAAAAATTGTGCAACAGTTATGTACCTTCGATGTGCCGAGTACCTATATGGCTCATTTTAAAAGCGCCAACAGTTTTTGTGTAGCAAACTGCATCGCTACATCGGACGAATTTTTCCCTTGTGTCTGATGTACCTCGAGTACGAATAATAAACTATTATAACAGTCGTTAAAAGTGATCGTATATTTAACCCTTGAAACGCCGGTGTCGCATATATTCGGGTTTTCATTTTTATTAGCACAATAACTACCACACTTTAAACATGTTAAAGATAAAATGTGACATCAATCAGCAAGATTTGAAAACAGTTGACCTACATTTTGTCAAATATGAATGATTTTCACTCACTTGAAGTTGGGGATCGCGTCAGCGAGACACAACTTCAAGTGGGTGGAAATTCCGATTGCGTAATTTGGCGGTTAAAGGGTTAAAGGGGTTGTGTGTGAACGGAATGAGCTTATATTCAGTAAATCTATCAGGGATCTGGGCACACATTGTGAAGGGTTCCCCCCATTGCCGCTCGGGTTTTAACATTTAAAAAAACTGTCCGCGACTGACACCCTCGACACTTGCAGCTGCTGATTTTTTATGTTCCATGTGTTCAGCAGATTAAACTGTCCCATGAAAATCTGGATAGAGACATACTAGCCATCAATTATCATAAACCCGTTTTTTTCTCAGCTGTCAGTTAGTACATTTTTCTCGTTTAGAAATGACGAAACATAAGCCTATAACTATTTCTGAGAACGAGTCATTTCCTATTTAAAATCATTTGAATAAATGCTTGAGTATCTACATAATTATATTTTCAGTTTCAGTGTCATTTGCTTTGGTTTGATGACGTACTTATACAATTAATCTAGCTGGACATTGGTTAATAATGCAGTAGTGACATTTAAACACAAATATATTACACTTGTACAATATAATTGGGTAATTTCCACATTATTTTAATACGTATGTTATGGGTCTATGGCCATTATACATTTGTAATTCTTTCAGTGTGGGGGGTCGTCTTTAAAAGTCAGATTCTGACGTCTAGAGACGTCAGATTCTGACCTCTAAAGTGGATCCTCGCGCTGAAACTAAAATACTGTTTGTAATGTAACTGGAATGTAACCGTTAGGGAGGCATGTACTGGCCGCCGTGTAATACCTCACAAACGATCAATAAATAATAACTTGGCAGATCACGGTAAGTGTGTGAAAGCAAACATACCAGGACAAGTAGAACTCATGGTAGCATTATGAGTACCCCTAGGAGCAGGGCGTATCCAGAAGAAACAATGGCAGCTTAGGGCTTAAGGCAAGTCAAGTATACTGATAAAGATCTGTATAAATGTCACATCAAGATATTGAGAAATACTGGTTTTTCCAATGTCGAATATCGAACTAACTTCACAGAGGTTGGTTTCACTTCTATACCGGACCAGCAAAGAAACATCGGCATTAATTGTCACTATAAGATAATGTTACGATCTGGAGCTTACCATAATATTTCTTTTTTTTTGTTAACACAACCAGTGGTACCGGTACATTGAAAATTAATATGCAAACGGTGTTCATTTCAATGTGGTATGTGAAAATACAGCACTCGTTCTATGAATAGCCTAAGTTGTGAGCCTTTAGGCGACCATCTTTTTAGTGAACATGAGTTTTATTCTGCGCACCGCACCAAAAATGACCAGAGCTTTATTTTTGCAGGACGCGACTTATCCTTGTGCAAGCAACCCGCTGGGCACACGACGTTGTTGCGACGTTGAATCAACGTCAACGAATGACGTTTATTACACATCGCAAAAAGTCAACGTCGTGTGCCCAATGGGAAGGCTTCCGTTTCAAGATCGCATTGTATGTAGGCTTATCGTGGAAATATGATACATTGTGTTATGAGAGTAAATATGAGAATAAATAGTAGCATGTGTGCCCAGCTCATATTATGTGACAGGCTAACATTAATATCTGATTACATCTAATCAATAGTGATTACAATTCAATAACCACATGACACCTCGATATATCTAACTAGCATTTATACCTTGAACTGTCCGACTCTGACAACATCACTGGTAGGACCCTATTCATTAAGAGTTTGACCTAGATATTGGGAATATAATTGGTCGAGAGCACGATGTAGACCAATCACGGGTCCATGGTGTAGAAGATACGCAAGTGGATGATATTGGCACTCTTAATGAAGTACATCCTCTCCATGTTATCTGAGAAAATGAGTGCACTTCAGCTTTGATTTAGGAACCTATTCATTATTGACATGATTTTATATTATTACGAGATTACTTGTAAATAGGGCCTACATAATAATGTACAATCCCAATGAGAATAGTTGCATTTGGGTGAGCAGTTATGTACCAAAATAATGTAAGTTAATACTGCGTCAAAATCCGATTTCGTTAAAGGGATGACATGAATGGGGTTTTTTAGGCCACGTACCTTTGTGCACATATAGGCTTAACTGCAGGGGCCAGATAAACCTCCTGAGGATTGTGAGAGGAATGAGATGACACTGCCCTCTAGACACAGGATTCGAGCACTGGCGGTCTGAGGGCCGAGCACGCTACCTTTCGGTCACGGAGACTCCCCATAATATTTAATCTTCAAGAGTGAGCGAGGAAGAAACATTTTGTTTCTTTGAAACTTGAATGCAAGAGCAGGGCTCGAACCCGCGACCCCCGACTTTCCAAGCAGGCAGCTTTAGCCACTGCGCCAGGTCCCCGCCCTAGATAGACAGGCAGACAGACATTGACACGCACACAGGCAGACAAACAGACAAACAGACAGACAGCCAGAAACCAAAAACCAATCTTCCTGTTTAAGAAAGATGATACGTAATCCTTTCTATTGTTATCATTATTTGGACACTGCAGTCTCACGCTGCCAGTAAACATTAACCCTGTGAATACAGGATGCTCACATAATGTTGGTTTAATGCTGGGCCACCGTCTGCGACGCTGGTCCAGTATTTAACCAACATTGGCTGAACGTGTGGTGTTTGCTGAGAACCAGTGACACATGATATACACCATGCACACATGTCATATCATGTACACAGCTGGGGGTGTTTGCGCGACAATGATACTATTATTTCTGATTCCGAGGTAGTAATATAAAACCAGACGGTGGCCTGTCATGTCAACTTATTATCTACCAGACTAGTGTAAGTTTTTGAGTGTAAATCACGATTAATGTACTCGCCTGTAAACCTGTTTATTACTTTTATATTAACCGTTAAAACGCTGAATTATTTTTGTAAAAGCCATGGAGACTAAAGGTTTTTTAATTTGAAATCACCATAAATGTCTTAGTTAGCTTTATTTGGTTCATTTGAATATATATGTCATGGGTATTCGGCCATTATAAATATTTTTAATTCTTTCAGTGCGGGGATCGATTTTATACGTCAGAATTTGTCGTATGAAGACGGTCCCGTGCTGAAGGGGATAACCTTTTTATTAATCATGTTAATAAGTATTCTTCAATGTGAAACATGTCTTTATAACCAACGAGCTTTAAAAAAATGACTGGTCTTTATTGTGGCGAATCTGTATAATTTTCACTCACTTGCAGCTAAAACAAAAGGGAATGTATATATTTTCTATGAGCAGTATCAATAATTTCTCAGATTTGACAACCATTATCAGGTTTGCTCTAGTTTTGTTTAAAAATGTTTTAGAAAATTAGTCAATCCACATTGTCCAGGTATACAAAATGTTATCATGCACTTAATTATGCTTCAAAAGACACTAATTGAGTTCCCCGGGGCTACTCTATAAGACACCTACATTCATTTCATGAAATTTGTGTGGGTAATAACTTCATCTTTGCAACGCGTAGCAGGACACCTTTCCCTTTCGATCACTTCTTTCTCCAACGATAACATATACATATCTTACACCGCAAGGCTCGGCTTCTCTCGATGTCGCAGACCCTCGACAAGAAATATAGAAATTATTTAGTTCAACCAAAAACCTTGACATTCGTCATTTGAAAGCGAGACTGTCGAGGGGTGCATGCCCACTACTGCCAAATTATGTAAAAAGAAATGCGCGAAAATATATTTTCATGGCTTAACACTATAATAACGGACTAACTTAGGACGGCGACTCGCAATGGATGAAAATTCGCTAGTTTTGTGAAAATCGTTTCCAAGCCTTCGGACCTGGTTTTGCTGAATAGTCAGTTAATATATTTAAATCATTTGACGCTTTAAATTACGACAGCAATTCCTGCATCAAATGACGAAAACTATTTATATTTATGAGAAATGGACATATCTCAAATTTAAACTTTTCAGCGTGGGGATCAAATTTAGACGTCATGATCTGGCGTCTGTAGACGTCAGATGCTAACGTCTAAAGTCGACTCTCGCACTGAAAGAATTAAAATAGCTATAATGGGCGTAGACCGATAACATAGGTATTCAAGTGAAGCAGAAAGAGCTAACTAAGACATTGATGATGATTTCAAATTGGTCTCCATAATTAATACAACAAAATGTCAGCGTTGTAAGGGTTTATCAGCTGAATAATTGAGAATCTACCACTACGTATTGCATCAATCCCAGAGGCATTTATTTGGTTTTGAACTTGTTAAAAACGTATATCTCCTACATATAACCCTACATGAAAATTAAAAGATAGGATTTCTGGTCAGCTCTGTACATGTACAGGCTAAACTGAACCAGGAAATCCTCTGAGGAAGATGAGATGAATCAAAATGATAGGCCTACTATACTGTCTTTCAAACACAAACTTCAAATCCTGAGGGTCTGAGGTTGAGTACGCCACTTCCCGGTCGGAATATTAGATCGCTATGAGTGGATGAGGAAGAAACATTTTGTTTTTTAGAAACCGGAATGCCAAGAGCGGCAAACGAACCATTCTCGGCAAGAGAGGCGTTAGTGGCAACCACTGCACCAGCTCCTGCACCTGGCACTCACCCAAAAAACCCAGTGCGTGACAAAAGAAACGTGTGAAAATAACTATTGCAGGGATTGATACTTGCAAGGTGGAAATTTATGTCTGCAAAAAATAGTTCGAATGCGTGACAAAGACACGCCGCCTTCAGTGATCTTCACCGTAGTCTGGGTTTCATACATCTCAACAAGCCGTGAGTGGTGATTGTGGGGTTATGACACAGTAGGTAGTACAGCATGTGGTGGGAGTGTGTGAGGGATTAACATTGTCATGTAGATATTACATACCAGAATACACGAGACGTTGGCGCAGTGTTGACTCAATGTTGGGCCACCGTCGTAGACGGTGGCCCAACATTAAATCAACATTGCATCAACGTCTTGTATTTGCAGGGATACTTTAATTACAGTGTACTATCTAGATACGGTTTAAGGGGCGATAAAAACATTTCACAAAAATCTATTAACACTATTTATCCCAGTTATAATCCTGCTGGCATAACTTGCGTTTTATACTATACTCTTACAGACAACCATAGCACAGAGACACGTAAGAATTATTTTAGAATATGTCACGTCCGTCTGAACGTACATCTTGACAGGAGCTCCTATCGATGCTGCAAACGTTTCATAGCACGTTTAGTAGTCGATTCTTATTTTATTGTGTTGTAAGCTTCGCTAAACACGCTTCGAGACTGCCCATTAACTCTTTTAGAGTATATTAAGGTTGTAAAGATCATTCACCTGTAATGTATTTCCTACAGGACCGTCTCAAAAGAGATAAATTTGCAGCCGATTGGAAAGATCTATGTATTTTTACCGTTTTTTTAAATTGTGAATCGTGGTGGCATGATATATTTTAAAGTAGTTTAGTGGGTTACCTTTACCTTTATCATTGATAATTGATTTGTTGAAGACGGGAAATCTGTGTAGACTTATGCATTATTGAAATGAACAGTACAATCTATTATACAGTGTATAATATGACGAAAATTATAAATGGTGTAAATATATGTAGAAGTATTAAACATGTTATTGGCTTTAAAATAATTGAACGAAAAATACATGTTAATGATACTATACATTATAGATAATATTATACAATGCGTATATCCAACTCGACTGAATACTAAACAGTCATGTGTCATATGTTCTAATTATGTAGTACTGATGTATGTCGTAAGCTTTGACTAATTGTTGCAGCGATTTATCGTTTTTAAAATTGTGCGAGATTGGGCGAGATACATCAAGAAGTAGTCAATAAGTTAAAGGGACTGGCCCAGGCTAAAATCATCAAAAAATCGGTGATTTTATTTCGGGTTCTTAATATGACCATATGATGTAAGCATGTACATAGACTAGAACTGCAAATTTTTACTATTTTTGTGCTGCGCATTCACCAGTTAGGCTAGATATAGAGACGAAATTCCTGATTTCTAATTATTGACAACCATGTCAAAAATAGGAAATGCGGGGATTTCCACATTTGTCATTCTCACGCAGTCAATATGGATAGGTTAGTGAATGGAGTAATCTAAAATACCAGCCTTTGAAATGAGGCGGTAAGTAGCCCATACAGGATTTATGGAGCGTACTCTGAAGGGATTTGTCGCCTGATTTGTGCGGCAATCAAACTTGACATTTCTGGCGTCACATGAAATAAACCAATAAACCACTCTGCACACAGTCCTTCTGCCTTTCTAAATTGGATCGTTGTGCTGTGGATTACCCTGTTCACTGTAGACGTGCCTGAATGCTTAACCCTACGCCGCTAAGTAAAATAATTTAAAATTTTCACCCACTTGAAGTTGTGTCTCGCTACCGCGACACACAACTTCATGTGCAGGTGAAAATTACTCATACTCTAGATCTTCAACAATCTCGCGAATATTATTTTATAATATTGCTACTTAAGAAAAATGAAAATTCGCTAAACTTCGTGAAAAGTCTCAAAATCAGAAATTCGCGAAAAATTAAACACGCGAAAATTACCAAACATTTGCAAGTCTTTATGTTTAAAAACTTATTTCGTTGCCATAAACAGTGATTTGATCGGCTAATAAAACGACTATAGTCTCGCTTAGCGGGATAATGGTTAACCTTTTAGGTGCTAAGAGCACGATTATAATCGTTTTCAATCTTTTTATCGTCACTTTAAAATCATTTTTAAAGTGCAATGTGTTTCATTTGAAAATTCTTGAACTCCAACTTTATGGATCGCGTCAACGAGCCACAGTTTCAAGTGACTAAAGTTTCAAATTAAAACTTAGCAATCAAAGGGTTAAAGCACTAGAATATTGATAGGCGATCAGTCTTTGTGAAAAGAAATGATACTACTTAAACCCTCTCGCCGCTAAGCACAATTTTAGTCGTCTTTAACTCTTAAAGGGACTAGCCCAGGCTAAAATCTTAAAAAAATCGGTGATTTTATTTTGGCTTCTTAACATGACCATATGATGTAAACATATCCATAGACCAGAACTGCAAAAGTTTTTAAATTTTTCTGCTGCGTATTCACCAGTTAGGCTAGATATAGAGACGAAATTCCCGTATTTCCTATTTTTGACATGGTTGTCAATAATTAGAAATCAGGAATTTCGTCTCTATATCTAGCCTAACTGGTGATTGCGCAGTTCTAGTCTATGGACATGTTTACATCATATGGTCATGTCAGGAAGCCAAAATAAAATCACCGATTTTGTTATGCTTTCAGCCTGGGCCAGTCCCTTTAAAGCACTGAATAATTATTATTTGTGTGGAGACCAAAGGAGTTTTTCAATTTTAAATCATCATAAATGTTTTAGTTAGCTCTTTTTGATTCATTTGAATACCTATGTTATGGGTCTACGGTCATTATAGATATTTTTACACTTAGAGTGTGGGATGGACTTTAGACGTCAGAATCTGTCGTCTACAGACGTCAGATTCTGACGTCTAAAGTCGATCCACGCGCTGTAGGGGTTACACTGTTTTCTTAGTCGATCTAATCACTATGACAAGCGTTATCCATTCATTTTCGAGTGGTATATTATAAATACAGCACATGTTTAATAAAAAAGGTGTTCGGCTAAAAGCTTTATTAATCCTTAAAGAGATTAGCACGACGTACTATGGTCGTTTTTGTTCTGTTTGATTAGTCGATCGAATTACTGTTATTGGGAGCGAAATGTTTGGTCTCAAATTAAACATATATGAGTAATTGTCACACGCTTGAACCGTGGTAGCGAGGCACAACTTCAAGTTCGTGTCAATTGAAGTTATTAAATTTAGCGCTTTTAAGGTTAAAATCGTCTTTAAATGTGAAATGTTGGGGATGTGGCGCAATGGTTAAAGCGTGGCCCTTTACAATTGCTGTTGCCTGCCGTGCGTGCTCAAACCCAGCTTGATGCAGGTTTCAGAGAAATATCATGTTTCTCTCTCCTCAACGTAGGGTCATTGTTTATGTCCTCGCGCGAGCTGCTTTACACTCACATGAGTCACTTGACTCAGGTGTAAATGATTACCTGGTAGTGTGTACGATAAGTTCAATACGCCGAAATAGCTGCAGGACTGTATATGCTCTCCATGGAGTTGAAGTGGCACACGAATGAACAGGTCTAGTGAACAGGGTACAACGTAAAAAGTCGGATGATAGGTCGTCAGACTTGATATCAGACTATAAACTTGCAACTTTATTTAAACTATTAGACAGTCAGTTAGAATAATGTTGGCAAACCGTTTAGAACTCCGGTCCAACGATAAACCATCATTGGGTCAATGTCCCGTTTTGCTGCAGCATATAATTAGCTTCACAGTATCGGATTAGCACGAGTAATACTGTACTTTACACTTAACATATTATGTAAGTTACATGTTTAATACAGCATTAGTATAGTGTTAATTAGGGACGCTCCATTTGATATACAAGGGGGTGGGGAGTCTCGTTTCCAGTCATTTTGTATTAAATTCGATATATTACAAATGTTTGGCCTTCAAGTTGTATGCATTAATAATACATCAATCGTAATTTCCCTCCTGTTGAAATAATGAGCTCACATGGGTCGTCTAAATTATTTATCCTTGAATAGATATTTATTAGTCAGTGATTATAGCCAGTATAAACCCATAGCCTACATTTACTAACGCTTACAGCGCTGAGATATTTTTGTAGATAGATATATATTTATTAAGGACAGGAAGTCTGTGTAGACTTATGCGTCATTAAGAATTAACAATACATTATATTATAAACCATAGAGATCATCGATTTTTTTTTAATTTGAAATCATCATGAATGTCTTAATTGGCTCTTTCCGCTTTATTTATATACCTATGTTACGGGTCTAAGGCCATCATATTTTCTATAATTATTTCATTGCTAGGATCGACTTTAGGCGTCTGAATCTGACGTCTATAGACGTCAGATTCTGACGTCTAAAGTCGATCCCCACGCTGCAAAGCTTAATCTCTGATTGGACAATGACTGGACAGTGCAAACTATCAATCCATGACCAGATATAAATATGTGAGAGGGAAGTGACGCAATGGTTAGAGTGCGGAGCTTTGCGAGGTTTCAATTCCAGCTTGGTGCAGTTTTTTTCTGGGAAATATCATGTTTTCCCTTCTCGACATTGAGACATTTACATATTTATAAATTGAGTAATAATAGTAACGTCCATTACGTTATTGGGTCAATTCCGAGTCTTAATCTTAGATTTTATGGAAGGCCCAGCGAGCACGAGATAATGATCAAATGTTGTTTTAATGCTGTTCCACCATCTACGACGCTGGCCCAACATCAAAACAACATTAGGCCAACGCCTCGTGGTACCTGGAGGTTGACTGTTCACAGAATACTGTTGCCCCGATAGAATAAATGCCAATTCGCATGGCATTTGAAGTCCGCCAGCGTAAAAAATAGAACATTTTTTTATGGGGGGGTCGCGACCATATAATTTTTCCAAATTATTTTTCATCACTATCAGACTTCAAATGCCTGCAGTGTGGTGCTCTTTCAAACCATGGAATTGTACGGGAATCTCTCGTACATTTCCATGGTCAAACTCGACCATAAATAATTCTCTATGAACACGAAGGGTTGGAATAAAACAGATACTTAGGACATTGTATAGATGTTGTGATCGATCCAGACTACTTGTCTTAATAGAACTACATGTTTAAATAGAACTACATTGCGTGACTTGGCGCAGTCATTTCCTGTGCAGGTTAACAGGCCGAGAGATCAGTGCGCGACACGAAGCACATTGGACGCTCTAAACACCAGGTTTATAAGTAAACCACCAAAACGTGGTAGTGTGATTTAAAATACACTCCTTGAATAAAATGTTCTTGTAGGTTTTTTGAATATTTATCTAAAATGCCCCACATATCCATACCTGTAGGCCCTACCAAGCAAGAGAGAGAGACGTTGACTCAATGTTGAAAGCATTGAGTCAACGTATCGTGTTTGCTGGTTGCAAATATGGTGCGTTTCCCCATATCACTATACATGTACATCAAAAAATATAATCAAAATTTTCATTAACACAGAGCGCTGCAATATTTTTATATAAACCAAGAGACCAAATGGTTTTTTCCAATTTTAAATCAGCATAAATGTCTTAGTTAGTTTTTTTCCGCTTCATTTGAATACTAATGTTATAGGTCCACGGCTAGTATAAACGTTTTACTCTTACAGTGCGGGGACCAACTATAGACGTCAGAACATGACGTCTATAGACACCAGATTATGACTTCTAAAGACGGTCCCTGAAAGGGTTAACAGCTTGGCTAGGTTGGCTAACTCACTCAGCGACATACCCGGCATCACTGACGTCATTACGGTCTACACAATATTTCAAGTGCCTGTTAAAAATAGGCTATTTTCAGCATACGAAAGCTAGTGATCGTATTAGAACTTCTCCATTTAAAATGGAGGTATCTGTGTCATCAGGTTATCTCGTGCGATTACAGGGAAGAGTAAAGTAAAACCTCCAATGAGCTATCCTGGTGTCAGTTGTATTAATTGCTCATTATGCCATGTAGATAATGTGACAGTGAAGCTTAAAATGTTAATTATATCAGGCATTCGTGTGGTTGGACATAATATTGACAGCGCTCCCTCAGTGCATGTAATCCTTTGGTCTGACCGCTCTCAACAGCAACAACAGACGTTGGCACACTGTTGGTTCGATGTTGGACAAGGCTGACCCAACAACAAACTAGCAATGGATCAACGTCTCGTGTGGGCTGACCACCTGATAACGCGTACGACGTATTTACAACACTCTTATGGACTGACCACTATGATTTAAGCTCAACGATTACGGTATAGAACAACGCTGATCCAACATTTAATTAGTTTTTAAGGCATGCCCTATCTGACATTAGAGGAAGGGGTTAACTTGCCACGACCATTTATTATGTTGCAAACCTTGAAAATAAACTTTTGGGCAATAAAAAACATATTCTTTTACAGAGAATCATAAAGATGCTGTTGAACATTTCACTATTGAATACAGTTTCAATTTAAATAGGAAAAACAGAGAGTGCTAAAATGATACGTCAGGAGAATAATCCACCTAATGCTAAAAGGGTAATAACTATCTGGAATCAGCAGGACTAAGAGAAATGCAAGGACGTCTCGTTAAAAATATTTAATAAACTGCAGGGGTGGTCTTTGATGTTTTCTTTGATGAGCTTCTTCCAACGTGTTTAAAATATTGCACGATCTTTGAAAAATATTGTATATATGCGCAATAGCTCAACAGGTTGTTTTACATTAATTGAACAATTATATTTTTAAGTCCCCCCCCCCTCCCAATAATGATACGTCCCTGACTGGGGTGAGATTTACACATCACGAAACGTTGACCTAATTGCTGGCTCAACGTTGGCCCACACGCTGCGACGTTGGCCCAACAGTGATTCAGCATAAGGCCAACGTCTCGTGTTTGTTGGTATAACTCCTAATATCAGGTAAGTCTGCATGAATTATCAGAAATCCGTAGTCAGAAACATGATACATTGATCCATTTCTGGCTTAATTTTGGCCCATCGTCTGCGCGTCTAGACCAACATCAATCCAGAATCGGCTCTCTATGCATTGTGTAGCACATTGATCCAATGCTGGTTTAATGTTGAGCCATTCTCTTCAACGTTGGATCTACATTAAACCAGTAACGCTCAATATGTATCGTGTAACATAATCACATTGATCCAATGCTGTGTTAATGCTACCCATCGTCTTCGACGCTGGGCCAATATCAATCCACTATCGGTTCAATAATGTATGGAGTAACATTGACTCAATGCTGGTTAAATGTTGGCCCATTGTCTTAGACACTGGCTCAACAGTAATCTAGCAACGGCTCAACATATATGTTGTCTACTGTGCAGCCATTTCTGCCGTCATAGCACGTCAATGATCCATCAGGAGCAGACGTGCTGTTTGTAAGCTCACCGTTTATTGGGCTGTTAATATGCAGGGATTTAATGATTCGTTCACACGGATTGTGCCGTAAACAGGCAGGTTTTTTACTGCGGCGGACACGACCAATCATAAACAGCCAGCCGAATATCACCAGGGATAGACCATAATATATATGATCTCTGATTACAGTCGCCGCAGGCTGGAATATGAGAGGTTCGATCAGGGTGCCAGGTCGTGAAGCATTGAGGAAAGGGAAGTTAGACTACTAGTATTCAGGAAATTACACGGAAAATAACACTGCAGTCGCAGACACAGACAGACATATATATTTTATGGACATAATTAAAAGTCATTTCTGACTTAGGGCCTATTTTCACCAAGGATAATGCATATAATTATGACCTGGGATTACACTCACGGCAGGGTCGAATATGAAGTTGGAAAAATGTGAGGGAAGTAGGCATACAGCTGGACAATTCAGGAATTTACAAAGAATAAATGAGCTCATCAGTTTCAGCCATTTAATGCTCATTTCTCCTTCAGTTATCTTGTTTGGAAGACAAATAAAAAGGCTATAAACGTGATTGTCACACGAGGTGGAAAAAAACATATGAAAAATATTTTCCGTTGTTCAGTATGGAGTATTGAAAATATTTTTGTGCGACCTTTTGAAAAGAGAGAGAGATGAACAGTGACGTGAGTCATTTTGCAAGTTGTTCTAGATAGAGATGCTGCATAATAATTTACTTATTAATTGCTACAGCAATCCTTACCTCACAGTGTATACAATTTGCTCAATTTTATAACATTTCAAAGCCACATTTTGAAGCGTCGAATATCCTGTATTCAACGGTCTGGTTGTGTTTCGGATTAATTGATCTAAAATATGTCGAATACCGCAGAGAACATACTTGCGCCATTAACAACATGTTGAGTGTTAATTGAGGCCATCTGTAGAACGTGTATGACATGCAGAAAATGATGGTAGTTCCTGCAAAGATGAAGCATGATAAAGATGAGAAAGATAGTTCTCAACCACTCAAGACAGACCAAGAAAAAATCAGCAAATATTTCAGGTCAGTTTTTGTTGCGCAATCACCAGAGAGTAGTAAGTCATATTGGGGCAGAAAAATTGCACAGCAGCCTCGCCTGTGTCAAGCTATAATTCTCTACGCTACACCAAGGAATATATTCCATGTTCCTTGGCTACACCAAGCAAATTATTTCATGTTGATGTATCAGGTGAAATGTGATACACTTATGTACCACTGGCATAATATACTTCACACGGTTCTGCTTTATTGTGATGTTGGTAAAAAACATTATTAAATAATTATGGATAAATGAGTCGAAATATAGCCTACAATAAATTGTTTAATGTTTGAAGATCAATATCCACCATTTCTTTTGTCATGTGCATGTGTTTGTGTGTTGTGCATAAACTTACCAATGACACGCCTACATTCAAAATTTTAGTGAAACTATAACGGTATTTTCACCATTTTTTAAGCCAAAATTTACAAAAAGAAACACCATATCCGTCCAATGAAGCAGTTCTAAATAAATTCCATCAAGAAAACTAGAATAATGCAATCCCAAAAATTGCGTTTTAAGTATTATTAGCTACAGATTATATAGACATATGACAAATACATTAATAAAATAAACAAATCGAGTGCTAGAAGCCAGAGTGTCGTCTGTGAAATTCCTAAAGACACATTTCATTCCGAATATCAGTGACTTTGTCGACTAAAAAAACAGAGCAAGAAAGACTATAGACGTCATTAGCAGAGTAAGGTGCTATAAATACATGAGTAATACTGGTAATACAGGAGCGCTGAATACATTAAATCCTCACTTAATCACATGGTTACGTCATCACATAATACATGTACCGTATCGCAGGGCTACTTAATGCCCCGCATGCCTTCACGCCATTATGTAATACCAGCCCCTGCATGATATATGATGTACTGACCCTTCTGACGCTAAGCACGACGACAGTCGTTTTTAATCAGTTTTATTCGCCGATTAAATCATAGTTATTGGGAATGAAATGAATGTTTATACAACCATATTGGCAAATGTTTGGTCTCGTATTAAACAAATAAGAGTAATTTTAACCAATTTGAAGTTGTGGATCGCGGTAGCGAGACACAACGTCAAATGGGTTAAAATTTAAATAAGATAACTTAGCGTTTAATGGGTTAAGGTGGTGTACATGATGTAATGCTTACAGTCTATGATAGACAGTCTATTATTATATAGCTGCATAATTGTATAGCAATGGGCAAGCTACATCGAGTGGGAGCTCAATCAGCGTTACTGACTATTTCATATCCACAATATTTTAGTGGCAGCTTCAAATGTAAACAAATTGTTTTACAATTTAGTCGTTTTTAAGTGTAACGACCCTACAATGAATTCCAATTATTTCGTTCGTCGAGCTTCCTTCTGTCGCGATATTGCCTCATTGGGCAGAAAGCGACGTAAAGCAATATTCACTCATTCACTTGTGCTAGTAGGTTCTTGTGTAGTGAATAATTAAGCTACCGCATGTCATGCCCGAGTTTTTCTCGTTTGCTCGTAAACAAATAATAATAATATTTCATTATTTCGCCCGGTCGTTCTTTCATTTGATTGTTGGAAGGTGTGGAAACCTAGCACCGGAAGGGTGCCGAGAGTGAGATAATGGCATTAGGATCTTATGTTAGTGAGTCCTTTTTAGCCTACCAATCACATTCTGTAGTGAAGATTTCTGGATGGAAAGGAGGACTGGAACCTGGAAAGTGATAATTTGAATTTAGTTTGGCCTTAGGATTCCAAGGGTGGTCTAAAGAAACAGGTGTTGAAACAAACCATTGCTATCCTCGTATCTCTGATCTCAATCACTATTCTCTGAATTCCTTGCTTCGTTGCTTAATAGTGGGGCGGGGGCCCTAGGGTAGTGGTTAGCACCGCTGCCTTTCACGCCAGAGTTCGGGGTTCGGTTCCCGGACTCGGCGGTTTGAAAGAAACAAAAATGTTTCTTCCCCATCCACGTGTGAAAGTCAGTATTGCGGGGAGCCTCCGTGACCGAGAGGTAGCGTGCTCGGCCTCAGACCGCCAGGGTACGAATTTCGAATCCTGTGTCTGGAGGACAGTGTCATCTCAATCATCTCATCATCCTCAGGAGGTTCTCCTGGCCCAGTTTAGCCTATATGTGCACAAAGGTGGCCTAAAGCCCGATTCGTTTCATTTTTGCTTAATAGTGGATCCATTGCGATCTGATTTGAACACTGGTGTTGATGCACTTACCAATCCGTTGCCAGCCACATACACTAGCCCGCCAGGTAGAAGCCGAGAGAGTCATGAAAACATTTGAATTTATTGCCAGAGTTCCGAAATCTGTAACTTTGAAACTTTGAAATGTTATCCAGCAGCACCTCCTATTTGGAGTATCAGACTAGAGGGGGGAAAGGGCTGGTGGATTTAGTCAACCAGTTGACTCTTGAACGCTGCCACAGTTTTTGATTCTACGGCAGCTGCCGGAAGAGAATTCCAATCAGGGATAGTTCGATGCCAAAAAGAATTTTGTCCCAGTGTGGTGTTAGCTCTAAGATGTTTATAGGCCTGATTGTGCCCACTACGTGTTCTTCTGTCCGCCGGGATTAAACGGTCATTGATAGGAATTTCGACTAGCTCATTTAAAATTTTGAACATGCTTACAAGTCTAGAATTTTTACGTCTTGTTTTCAAGTCAGTCCAGCCCAGGTTCTGAATGAGAGATGTCACACTGGCTGTTTGTCTATAATTTTGGGTGACAAATCTTGCTGCTGATCTTAGAATTTTTTCTAATTTATCAATATCTTTTTGTCTTAATGGGTCCCAAACTGCTGAAGAGTATTCTAAAGACGATCTGACCAGGGAGAAATAGGCAGTCTCCCTTAGTTTAGGGGGACATGCCTTCAGGTTCCTCCGAAGGAAGCCCAGCGTGGAATTTGCTTTACTTGTAATTTTGTTAATACGGTTTAATTTATAATAATATAAAGATTCGTGAATATCAGCGAATTTGTTTGTTGGTTTGTACGTTTGTACATTTGTCCGTTCGTTTGCTCACTCGCTCGTTTGCTCATACGCTCGTTTGTTTGAAGGCTCATTCATTCATTCATTCATTCATTCATTCATTCATTCATTCATTCATTCATTCATTCATTCATTCCCGGTACACTCACGGAACTCGGCTGTACTGGCGCCACTAAAGTACCAATTAGGGGTCAGTCCCAGAGTACTGCGGTAGGCCTAGTAAAGTGCATGTCAGTCTGTTATAAATTATAAATGACAGCTTTGTATCGCTCAAGGTGAGTGATTGTTTCACCATATAACCCTTGAAGCGCAAAATTAATAAACTTAAATATTTACCCACTTGAAGTTGTGTCTCGCGTCTGCCACCCACAACTTCAAGTGGGTGAAAATTTGCCATATGTGTTTTATTTGAGACCAACCATTTGCAAATCTGCTAATAAAACGGATTGAAAACGACCATTGTCGCGCTCAGCAGTGAAGGGGTTAATGGTTTATTCACATGAATCTCAATCAGCAATGGCATGGTGATTGTGGCAATGTAGGTTTACCAGGTTTACGGCACGTATGCTGTTAAAAAATACAACTCAAAATGTTATGTACACGTTTATATTGACTAACTCAATATTCTCAGTCATTACAGCCACGGTTCAATTAAAACGCACACATAACAACTTTCTCTTGGTGTAAGTGGTTGACAATTTGAATTAATGAACTGAACACAACAACAAATATAATTAATTTTCACCTACTTGAAGTAGTGTCTCGCTACCGCGACACAACTTCAAGTAGGTGAAAATTACTCATATTATTTTAATTTGAGACCGAACATTTGCAAATCGTTATGTTTCAACACACATTACATTCTTCTGTATTAACCCTTGTCCAGCTGAATTGTATAGGCCTACTTATGCTGTTATTTTTAAAGTGGAATTGCTTACCCAATTTCCAGCTTTTAATTACGAAAAATGATTTGCTCTTCATGAAAAATAAACATTTCCAAATTTAAATTATTTGATTAACTCAGCCTCTCCCATATTGAATTCAGTGACATTTTAGTTGGCTTTAAACTAGCTCCAAAACATAGGGCATATAGGCCCTATATATAGGCCATTAGTCATCATAATATATCTACACACACAGTTTGATTGCTTCCAAATACCATTGAAAACCTTCCTTCATTCAATGGCGTGTCTGTGTGTTTGCAACAAAAGGAATTATACCTTCCCAGTTGCTAACCTTCTTTGCACACCTATGAACCAAATCACAAACCTCGAATTCAATCCATTGAATGAAAACTGCTATTATCATCATCCATCAAAATAAAACCGTTCAGAGTTTTCACTTGAGATATTGTGATGACGTGAGGGAGGGGTGATATGGCATGGGTTTTTTGTAGTGTTCTCCGTCACTCGCCCAATAAGGAATCCCGAGCATGTCTGAGGGATTCACCCTCAGGCATGCCCAGACGTCTAGAGACTCGTTTTTTTGTTCCAAAGCGACTCCGCTATACTCGGATCGGATTGTCCCCAGAGTAGCAATATAGCTGAGGGTAACTCCATTCTTTGCCACGTGAGTGACATAACGTGAAACACTCTATTGCCGGTTGTTTTTAGGCTACCAAGGCTACCACGGCCTGCACCAGCGCCTACACTGTAGTCACACTGCACTGGCAGTGCCTGTACTCATACGGGAGCTGCATTGGCACCGTTGTTGAACCAGGGTACACCGCTGGCAATCCGCCCGAATATTATGGCCAGACACGTGGAGGCTGCAGCTTCCAACGTCAAATGTAAAAAAATATCCCTATTTATTAAAACTAAACGTCTTTAAAATTGAATTATTGGATTAACACGGCTTAATTTATCGCTTAAAGGGACAGGCCCAGGCTAAAATCATAAAAAAATCGGTGATTTCATTTTGGCTTCTTAATATGACCATATGATGTAAACATGTCCATAGACTAGAACTGCAAAAGTTTTTGATTTTTTGTGCTGCGCATTCACCAGTTAGGCTATATATAGAGACGAAATTTATGATTTCTAATTAAGGACAACCATGTCAAAAATAAGAAATACGGGAATTTCGTCTCTATATCTAGCTTAACTGGTGAATACGCAGCAGTAAAACTAAAAAACTTTTCCAGTTCCAGTCTATGGACATGTTTACATCATATGGTCATATTAAGGAGCCAACATAAAATCACCGATTTTTTTATGATTTTAGCCTGGGCATGTCCCTTTTAGCGATAAATGTCCCGTTAAAATGTTGGTCGATTAAAAAGCTGGAAAGCCAGTAAATCCACACATACAGTTTGACTGCCTTCCAGCATACCATGGAAAACCTCTTGATCCGTCCCTTAATCCTTTTACCATTGAGCATTACTGTAGTCGTTTTTAATCTGTGCTATTAACATATTAAATCACTGATATCATAAATGAAATGGGTATTTAAACATCATATTTGCAAATGTTTGGACTCAAATTAAAGAAATATAAGTGATTTTCACCGACTTGCAGTTGTGGATCGCGGTAGACTTCAAGTCAGTGAAAAATGAAACTATTTAATTCGACGCTTAAGGCTTAATGTACTGTGCTGTTTACAGGAGTCTGATGATGACGACGATGGAGAAGGATCTCGTCAGTATGGCGGAAACATTTCTCCAACAATTATTACAGGTTAGTTTAACTCGGTGACGGCCAAGTTATACTATTTAATTTTTCACCATTGAGAAAGCAGCATAGGCCCGAATACAAATATTAATTTCACATATAGCTAGTATTCGCAATATACTCAAACATATATTCTCAAGTACCAATCTGACGTTGTCTTAGTCACACGCAACCACATCACACATGAAATATAGTGTCAGAGATGAGTAGAGCCGGAAAAATGGTGCTTAATGTCGAACATGTAGTATATATCTGTTATAGTTTACAATCGGGGTTCTATTTTCGATCGGCATCTGCATTAATAATATACGTGACCTTCCATGATGAAGTAATACACGTAATAATGCGCAATATATTGACCGGAGGAGCTATGGCCTAAAATAAGCAAATAAACCGGTGAACATAAAACGTTGAACTAATGTTGGATTATTATTGGCCCAACGTCTACGACGCTGGTCCAACAATAATCCAACATTGGGCCAATGTGTCTTGTTTGCTTGGAACATATTTTAACCCTCAACAAACTTTTGCAGATCCTGATGTTTAAACACTAATATCGTTCCCAATATCAGTGATTTATTTGTTCAACTATTAAAACAGATTCAAAACGATAATAATCGTGATCAGCAGGAGAAAGGGTTATACCGCTAAATTTAATCATTTAAATTTTCACCCGTTTGACGATGTGTCTCGCTAACGCAACCCAGAACATCAGATGGGTGAAACTTACTCATATTTGTTTAATTTGAGACCAAACATTTGCAAATCTTGTTGTTTAAACCCAAAAAATCCATTCGCAATAACTGCGATTTAAAAGGCTAATAACAGAGATTAACCTTAGCGGTTTAAAGACTAACCCTTTAATTAACCCTTTCAGGCCTGAATTCACCATTGTCATCTTCATTCACTACAAGCCGCGAATTGCTGCCGCAATTCTCGACTTGCAGTGAATGAAAATGATTTGATGTGGTTAAAAAATTGCCATTTATTGGTATACCAGTTTCACGGAAATTTTCGTTCTAAAACCCCTGGCTGTAGGAAAATTAAGTATTTTTTCAGGGATGTAAAATGATGCTTTATTGCATCGTGAGGGCTTAAAGGGTTAAGCTCAAGCGTCGCATCTATATACTACATGACATATTTTGAATAAATTTTAGCAAATGAAAATTATATAATTTATCACAATAAGAAGGTCTCAAGCTTTCATTTTAGATATTATATGCCTGAGTATTTCCGAAGAACAGGACATTTTTAGTGCAGCAGCAATTCATATCTCAAGGTGAATAAAACATGAAACTGAAGAAGTAGGGTGTATAAACCGCTAAGCGCCACTATAGTCGTTTTTTCGTGTTTTTTATATTATTATTAGCCGTTAATTGGAACGACATGTGTGCTGTGGCATCAATATTTGCAAATGCGAGGTGTGAAATTGAGCAAATATGAATAATTTTCACCCACTTGAAGTTGTGGGTCGCGGTAGCGAGACACAACTTCAAGTGGGTGAAATTTTAAATGATTTATTTAAGCGGCTTAAGAATCTAAAAATACCGTAAGCAAACTATAAACACCAAAATATTCAGAACTTGATGCACCATGTGATGAAACAATAAACTCATTTTCTACCTTGAGCTATACTGTCGTGTAAAGCCAGTATCTGCTACCTTTACAAGTAAACGGATACAGCCCTGTGTTTTTTGTATACTTATATTGTCATATTTGTTGTATTTAGGAGCGTTTAACAGAGGCAGAGAAGGTGACGCTGGAGGGGTGGCTGAGCCAGCAGCTAGAGGAGGAGAGAAGCGGGTGGAAGAAAAAGATGCAGATGGCGATGAAGGAAATTGAGAGGGAAAGGAGGACGGCCTTGGAGGTACACTCCACCATCCACAGCCTGAACAACCGTCTGGATGAGGAATCTGATGTGATCGCTGTTATGGGGCATCCCCTCAGTCTCTATAGGCAGAAGAGTGTTTACAGGTGAGAAAACCCTCAGAGCACTTTAAGCGGGGGCCCTGGTATGGTACAGTGGTCAAAGGTGCCGGCTTGGAAAGTCGGAGATCGCTGGTTCTAACCCCGCTCTGGCCTCCAAGTTTCAAAGAGACAAAATGTTTCTTCCCCGCTCACGCGTAATGATTCAATATTGCGCGGAACCTCCGTGACCGAGAGGTAGCGGTTTCGGCCTCAGACCACCAGGGCTCGAATTTCGAATCTTGTGTCTGGAGGTCAGTGTCATCTCATTCATCGCACCATCCTCAGGAGGTTCTCCTAGCCCAGTTTAGTCTAAATGTTCACAAAGGTGGCCTCAAACCCCATTCATTTCATTTTAAGCAGTGAGACTATTGTAGTTTAAAGCTGTTTTATTAGAAGGTTATTAGGAATGAAATGAGTGTTTGAACATCAGACTTGCAAATATTTTGTCTGAAATTAAACGAATCAATATGAGTAATTTTCAACCACCTGAAGTTGTGGGTCAAGGTAGCGAGACACAACTTAAAGTGGATGGAGCTTTAAAAACAAATACATAGAGGGGAGAGGGTAATACTTGAAGTGCTACTTTACAATTTTTTTCACTCCCGAACTTATGCCTCGCTGCCGCAACCCACAATTTCAAGCGGGTAAAATATCCATTCCTTCCTTTATTCTTTCCTACCTTTCATTCTTTCCTTCCTTTCATTCTTTCCTTCCTTCCTTTCATTCATTCATTCATTCATTCATTCATTCATTCATTCATTCATTCATTCATTCATTCATTTATTCATTCATTCATTCATTCATTCATTCATTCATTCATTCATTCATTCATTCATTCATTCATTCGTTTATTTGATCGTTCGTTCGTCCCTCCTTCCCTCGTTCTCTTGCTTACATATACTTACTGACTTTATTTATTCATTATTTGACTTTTTTGTTGGTTTTAGAGGAGATGATAAGGACATGAAAACTGACCATATTCAACAACTGACCAAGAATGTAGACGCTATCATTAGCATGAATCACCAGCTACTGACTGAGAAGATGGCGTGTCGTCAGGACCTCCACCTTGACAATGACCTCTGCCTGGTGGACGCGGTCAAGGAGAAGATCCTGGTGATTGAAAAGAAGGCTGAGGATCTGGAGGAAGAGATGAAGGAGACAGAGAACCGTCTGATGAGAGAGATAGAGACACTGTCAGACACTGTAGAGATGCAGGAGGGTCTTCTCCAGATGGAGAGAGAAAGACATGCTCATGAGATGGAGATGCGAGGTGAGCAGGGGGACGATAAGATAGGGGTGTGGCATGATGTACGTGCTAACTCCATCCATAGAAGTAGCCCGTCTGTGACCCCTGTTATAAGAGAACATAAGTATGTCCAGACTGACGGGGTCTCTCAGAGGTATTACACAACCAGAGAGTGTTGCATTCAAGTGGATATGTCGTTAGTGACTAAGAAAGAATGTGTAGAAGAAGCGGCGGTGAGTGAAGACGTGTCTCAGCCTGTAGCTAAATCAGATACATCTGCCTCACCCAGCGTAAGTAGATGTAGCAGATCCTCTGTATCCCCCTGTGTAAGTGATGTAGCTCAGGAGGCTGGGGATGCTGTGGTGAGTGAGGAGGAGGAGCGAGAAAGTGAGGGGTGTATAGACTCCTTACATAGGACCACAGAGCAGACAGTATCCAGTCACTACAGGAGAGCAGATACACGCAATCTCAGTCACAAACACACCATAGACTTCCTCACACATCAAGTGCAGGGGTTCTCTCAAAAACTGGAACAAGCCAAACAACAGGTGGAGAAGTACCAGCAAGAACTGGCGTTTATTAAGATTGCCCCCAAGTGTAAGCACAAAGACGTGGAGCCTTCACATCAGGAAGGTGCTCTCAATGGTATCTGTCAGAGACCTAAACTTAAGGAGGTACAAAAGAGGAGTGAGTCTAGCCCTGCTGGAGGGGGCACAGATTTAAGGCGCTGGTTTTCCGAGGGCTATCTGGCAGGCTCCAAGAAAGGAGTCACCGTGGGAGGCGAGAGGGACGCCGATATTATGATGATGCATGCAAAACTGAGGAGATCTCAGCCCGGGAAGGCTGGCGATAAAGCCAGGTATCTGGGGTCTACCGCCAAATGTCTGCGCTGCCAGAAACTGTACCGCTCCAAAGACAATCACCAGAAGGCGTGTAGATTCCACCCTAAGGGAAAACATAAGCTGGAGAAGTATGACATCCACGGTAAGTTGGCCAGAGTCACATTCCTGTGGGAGTGCTGCATGCAAGGTGTGGACAGTGCTGGCTGTAGTCTGGGAGAACATGTCTAAATCATATTTATATTGTGGACAGTATATTTAACCCTAATTGCTCTGCTAAAGTTGGGCCATATATACGCTAAAAGTTTTACAAACAACAAAATGCCACTAAAATTGGTTAAATATGTTGTGGAGGACTTTCATTTTCTTGAATACTTTATTTTAAGAGGTGACTACTTTTTAAAAATAGAAATAGTTTTCGTAATTTGCAGCTGGAAATTGCTGCAGCAATTCCAGCTACAAATGACGAAAACTATTTATATTTTTCATCATTTGCATCACTTATAACTGCAAATGATTTATATAATGCCACAGACAATTCAACAGGATAATATTGTATCTGTGGACAACGCTGTTTGGAATTATATTATATTTATTTTATAATTTTTATTTAATTGTTATTTGAAAGCAGTTATTATAACAGAAACTAATTTTATATGCTATGAATTTCCTCAATTATCTACACCGGTACAGCTATATAAAATCATATTTATTATGTATGCAGCGCTGTTTGAAATTATCGTTTTTAAATCAATGTTTCATAAACAAAAACTTTTTCATAGTAATGGATAATATTGTATCTGTGGACAACGCTGTTTGAAATTATATTATATTTATTTTATAATATTTATTTAATTGTTATTTGATAGCAGTTATTATAACAGAAATTAATTTCATATGCTATAAATTACTCCAATTATCTACACCGGTGAAGCTATATAAAATCATACTTATTATGTATGCAGCGCTGTTGGAAATGCTAATTTTAATCAATGTTTTTAAATATATGTTTCATAAACAAAAGCTTTTCGATAGTAGTTATTATAACATAAATATTATAGCGAATTTTTCCGATTACCTCTAGCCGGTGCAGGTAACAGATGCAGTATTATATATTTTCATACATGTATACAGTTTAAAATGAATACAAATACAAATAATTTTTCAAGTACATGTGTGTTCTCTTTCTTCAGCGGTTAATAATATATCACAGTTCACTGTCAGACCCGGATATTCACCATTTCGACGATTATAATTAATTTTTTATTTGTGTATTTGCATTCAGCATTCAGATATTTTGTCTGATTTTCATTCACTTTGAGATGTAAAGAACTGCAGTACTTCACATCTCAAAGTGAATGAAAATGACGTGATTTTATAAAATACTTGAATAAAATATCCCAAATAAAAGCTCAGAAACTGCTTATTGCGACGGATAATATCATTTTTATTAAATTAATTTTATTTAAAATATACCATGTGGATAATAAATGCGATGTGGGAGCTTAAAGGGTTAAACGATACATTTTACACGTTGAACGTGTCTTTTATCAGCGCGATTTAAAAATGGTGGACCGTTATTTTGACAAATATGAATTTTTTTCACTCACTTGAAGCTGTGAATCGCATCAGAGAAATAGAGCTTCAAGTGGGTAAAAATTGCAATTAATAACTAATTTATTGATTTGAATTTTCGACTCGGCCCTGAATAATTTAGCCAGCAAACACAATACGTTGACCCCATGTTATTTGGATGTTGGTGCAGCGTCGGTGAGACAACATCAAAATAACATGGAAATCAACGTGTTGTGTTTGCTTGTCTTCTGGTAATGTGACAGGCGAGTCGAGGGTAAAATACTGGTGTAATTTTCACTTTAGCAAAATACAGTGAACATCAACGAGCTGCAGCCTGTATATTTAGACCGCGGTCGAATGCGATATCTTGGTGATCATAATCACAGTTCTATCTGGCATCCATGCTTCAACTTAATCAACTACAAGAGCCACCTGGTGAAATACAGGCCTACATCAAAGTACATATCACGGTGCGCCATGTTCTTGTAATAATCTGGTAAATTGGTAATTGCAGTAAAACAACTGTGTTCAGATTACCTCCATTGGTCACCTGAACAAGGGGGGATCTCAGGTGGGGGGGGGGGGGGGGAGGGGGTTCTGAAACTGTTGCAACGGGTGAATGTTTGATTGATTTATACAATAAATAAACACTTCGATATAATCAACCATTGTGTGAAGGTAAGTAATAGACGGCGGTCTTATATTCATGTAATATGGGAGGTAGGCAAACAGATCTATTTCCTTTTTCCCTTGTCATTATCACGGGTACATCAACAACCTATACAAGGCTTTATTTTGAACAAAAACTGGGATGACCTACAGCACATCGAATCTTTAATAGCTGGGAGTGTCTTTAGAAATATTTTTAGAAAGTTTATTGAAAACTGTGCTCAATTAATTTGCAGATGACACGGGTATCTTATCAGATTCAAAAGAGGCCATGTAGATTTATTTGAATGTCTTTCAAGTTTACCAAAAATGTGGAGACTAATATTGAATTATGTTAATTACAAAGTAATATTGTATGCAGTAGGCCTAAAATAAAAGTGAACAAAAATGAAATAAATCAATATAATCGTTGTAAAAGATAGATTGGCAAGCTCTAAGGTGGTCACACTGGAGAAGCTGTGAAAAACATGAGCTGGGAACTTGTCAGTTGATTTACCTTTTGTATTTGCTACCATAGTTAGGGAAATTACCCTGTGTAGATATGTAACAGAAATATCAACAACAATGAAACCCTATCGACCACAAAACGATTTCTCTGCCATTTTATCCAGCGTCCAATAGAGGCCTCCTGAGGGTACACCTGGCACCACATAGGCCTATAGATTCACGCTTAGTCAGGGCCCATTTTCGAAATTTCTGACTTGGTAAGGCATTTTTTAGTAGAATTTGGCATGCAGTTGTTCTTACACAATTTGGGAACGCTGATTCCAAATCTGCCCCATGCCAAGCTATATTTTGTGTTTTTCCTACTTAAAATTCAAAAACAAAATGGCCGCCAAAATTAGTGAAAATGTTTCAACTTTACATCACGGCTTGGCTTACAATGAACATAAAAACATAATTTCGGTGTATTAAAACCCGCCTGAGCAACATACTTAAAGTCCCCTGAATTTCACCTTGTGTGTTTGCCGCTAAAGACAAAATCCAAAATGGCCGCCACTGCAAGGCAATGTACTATAACTTTGCTTTCAAATAACGTAGAGATGTGTTTTTGGTGTCTACATAGAGGTTTCTCACACCCGGGAATCCAATTCAGAGCCGTGATAACATCTATTATCAATATTTCACAAAGTTATGGGGGAAAAAACAAATGTTGCGCCAGGAAAACGACACATCGTGGGCCAGTGTAATAATAATGATTTATTAATAAAGTCATTATTTCACATTTAGAAGCCGAGGGAAACAAACGTAATATCAGGTATGTTGTAAAAATGTTTAAGGGTATTGACAAAAAAAATATTATAACATACATATATATATTATATATGGATAACCTGTCGCTCACCATATATCCGTTCTAGGCCTATTAGTATGTGGCCTATGTGATATCCACCTGCATCGTGTTTTTACAGTACCGTAAGGAAGAAATCAATAATTTAAATGTGCGTTGGACACGGGTGGCACCCTCCTGCCCAAGCCCTGTACTTAACTAGGGTTAAGCAAAACATGAAGTTAATCCACCAAGGTGGTCTGCATAACCATGGCAATAATGACACACATACATGTTCCGTTCCTATTGAGACAAAAAGTCGTTTAAATTTAACAGTTTATGATTCTAGTA
Organism: Flabesymbios commensalis; assembly: GCA_964017125.1. Lineage (NCBI taxonomy): Eukaryota > Metazoa > Annelida > Polychaeta > Terebellida > Flabelligeridae > Flabesymbios > Flabesymbios commensalis. The sequence goes on from OZ024911.1 coordinate 16,980,602, forward strand.
ACTAGGTATATTGTGCTGATTAAAACGTACACATCACATAAAAATTATGTTTCTCAATCGGATTGACAATTTACATAATCATGCTAATAGTATCATCTTAATTTTTATATTTTTGATCAGAATAGACACCGTACAAAAGCCTGGTAATGCGCTGATAACACAGTTTTCAGACATAATTGAACGAATAAAGTCCCAACCATCGGTTCAGAGATCCACACAAAACCGCAATATAGGCTACACATATTTATACTCCCCTAACTTGAATGAGATAGATGATATCACCATCAATAACTACGATAAAATACAGTTACACGATATCGGAAATCTGTAATTTGGTGCAGAAGTTGACTTTTATATGTTTTGGGCATATACGATTGATGGTTGAGGACATGCTGGGGTAATGTTGAAAATACTGACGATGAATTTATTTTATAAATATAGTATGAACACCATTTTCAGGAGATGTTAGTAACTAACCTAGTCTTGGCAACTAAATGCTACAGACTGTCATGAACAAGTCACCAAAGATTATTGGGTACACTATTGCAACAAGATATCATACAGAATATGTGGTAATTGGGGCAATAATACCGTTCGTAGCACGATGAGGATGTTTTTATGAAGATTAACATAAAATACAGAAACTTTCTAGATGTGGTCGTGATATGGTAGAATGTATGAGGAATCAGTAGGTTCTGGTCATGCATGCTTCTAATTAGATATAAGCTCTCACTCTCACATAATATACAATAACCCAACAGGTTCAGTTTTGTCTTGAAGTGGTATGGGAGCTACCACCCTATTTTGCAGGAAGAGGTATCAATGTCAAAGACAATAAGTCTTACCATATATAAAGTGATGAAATCATATGATGGACGTGAAGATATTTAGGTCCCTAATAACTATATGTCTCCTCCAGACATAGTAGATTAATTATCATTCATACAGAGTATTTATTACTTATCTATTATATTCTTTTGTAATAAACATTGATCATCTAATAATCTATGCAAGACACATGTATCCTACATCAAACACATTTCCATACACACTGCGATGTTATCTCAGATGAATATATAACAGATAAAGTGCAGAATCAGTGAGGAGGGCAATACAGTTTCAGTTCAATGTTCAAATTCACCACTTTTGGTAAAGAACAATGCCATTCAACTATTCAATGAACAATGGTATTTAGATGTGAAAAATACTGAGGTACATGATGGGACGTTAAATGTATTACGGCAATCAAACTGTCAGATACTGACAATGTGGTAGTCGTAGGAACTGATGTAAACTAGCTCATTCTGCTTTCAAAACGTTCTCATCATAGCAATGCCTAGCTGTGTAAACCTAGAACTGGTGATATTTATCGTACCACTCAACCGTCTCTATGGCTTCCACAACACCAGCACATTAATTCTAAAAGAAAGACATTTAAATTATTTCATAAACACCCAGAACTAGAACTTAAGCCAATTGGAGTATTTCAATGTATCATCTTCGTCAATAACCCCTGCCACAAAAAGTGGATATTGTTTCCGTTGTATTTTAGGCCTGTTTAGGGCTGCTCCAGCAAAAATCCGGGCTCCTCCCATGGACGGCGATCGTTTTTTTCCGAAAGGGGTGGTGGGTTTCAATTGAGACTCTTCCGGTGTGTGTGGTATTTTGTCAATAACTATTTCCGCGGTTGGTGGTGGTAGGCTAGTCAGCAGACTGGAATCCGTGGTGCATGTGGGTGTCTTTTCTGGCATGTATTGTAGGCCTAATACATAGCCTAGATACAAAATGCAGTGTTGACAATCGCATTGTTTCTGTATTAAAACTATATCAAAGCTGTAGACCTGAGAATTAATATTAGTTTCATATTTCCCCCCTGTTCACAAAAAAACCGTGAGCCCGGATTTTTACTGGAACAGCCCTTAGCAATAAATACAGCTCTGGCCAGATAACAATATTAGAAGCAAACCAATGAGATTGTGGTTGGAGCTTCATTGATGGACAACTGCATTTTACTCGTGTAAAAGCTTGCTGCTCACTATCACATTTAGTTTGATTAGGTGTGAATTAGGACCACGAGAAAGTAGCCAATGGCGTCCTATCAAGGAGTCGCTACATCAATTCCGAAGCTGCACAAATATATGATCAATATATTATGCAAGATGATGGCATTCATGCAAATCTGAGATATACACAGCAAGCATATGCAGCTACAGTGATGAAAGTAACAGAAGCTACTTTTGTGCAATTTCCTCTTAGTTATTGTGTTGTTTTTAAATAATCATATTTTTTGCATTCCCCGTAACTACATTTATCATGGGAGTTCAAGTTGAGTTTTTTGATGCTGTGTAATTTTTTTGTATTAGAAAACTATTTAAGCGCCAAAAAAAACTTCCTACGACATTTAGAAAAATGGTTATAGTACTTGCTGTATAATTGGCGGCCATCTTGGATTCTTCCCTGAAACTACATGTAATATAAAAGTTAGAGGTTATTACTGTATTGTACTAGATTTATTGGTATTAAAAAGCTATATTTAGTCACCAAAATCAACTTTCTATGACTTTTAAAAAAACGTTATGGTACTTTCTGTATTATTAGCGGCCATCTTGGATTTTTTGCGTGATAGTTGACCAGGTCTTAGAACATGAAATTCCTCAAAACAAAAATGGTATTTTTAACACAAAAGTCAAGTTTGTGTGTCCGCTGTGCAGCCCAGACATGATGTATAATCCTGATAATTGGGACTTTATCTGCTATTTTGGCGGCCATTTTGTTTTTCAATTTTGAACAGGAAAAACTAAAAATAGAGCTTGGCATGGGGCAGATTTGGAATCAGCATATCCGAATTGTGTGAAAACAACTGCGTGACAAATTCTACTAAGAAATGCCTTACAAACTTTAAGAATGCCCCTTTTTGAAAAATGGGCCCTGACTAGCTAGTGATAAAGGAGGGGATATTCATGTTCTCCGAAGTCTTTAGACCTATTTGTTTGGACTTAATTACAAAACGGGTGTTTATCTAACAGTGACGTTATGCGCTGTTCTGTAGTTATAAAGAAAACAGTTAATGCTGTTTGTCTTCGCATTGCTGCATTTTATTATTATTAGAAATATTTTAAATAATTTATGGTGATAACATTTTAGACATTGCATTGTGGGTGAAATCCAAGATGACCGCTCTTTTGCATAGGTAAAACAATATCATTTTCAAAAGACTTAAAGTAGATTTGTGAAAAAAAGAGTTTTTCGGAGTCATTCAGTCTCCCAGTAGACCCATGGATTGCACCGTCCAGCATTCGTCAGTCATCGGGGCAGTATGTCCGGCTTTCGGACGATTGCCGGCTGATTTAGGCCTATAAGCCATAGCCCCAGTGGCTGAAACAGGTTTCAGCCACAGATTTACCCCGTACAAAATCGTGGGAAATTTCTTTAAACGGTAACATCTAAGATTTCCCCTTAAATAATCAGGTCGAAAAAGAGAAGCAACTAGATAAAAGCTTGCAATAGAATCGCATAATCCTACAAAGGCCTATGCTATGGGTGCCTTCCATCTTCCCACTGCGAAGTTCCGTCTTCCAGCATTTAACTTCTTAGTTCTGACTTACAGCTTCCGATTTTTGAGCTTCTGACTGGCGAGGTCTGAATTCTAACGTTACAGTTTCAACTTCCCAGTCCTGAGTTGTAAATTATAGAGCCATGAAATCCATATATTATTATGTCATAACACAGAAGATATAGTCGATGTCAGAACTGGGAAGTTGTTCGCTAAATTACAGAAAAAATAGTAATATGCTGAAACGTTTGCAAATTTAGTACACTCTAAACAATATAGGTTATTTAAAAGGAACCCTTCAGTCCTATTACCATGCAACCTCAGAAGAACCCTTGTAGGGTTCTCCTGGGGTTGCATGGTAATAGTACTGAAGGGTTATTTTTGAAGAACCTATATTGTTTAGAGTATATATTGTCACTATATTGAGGATATATTAACTTCCCCCCAAAATCAGCTTAATAATTGTCTTCACCTCTGCCTTATACGTCAACTAACTTGGCTGGTCCAAATGACAGAATGTAAGTTATATATATCACAATGGGAAATGCTTACACACACTGTTTCTCAGTGTTTATATAACGTGAATACAATAACAAATGTCAAGAACAAAGTGATTTACACATTTTACTCAATGTACATGATGTACAGGAGACATAATAAATATACAGTTTGAAATATTTAGCAGCAATTACGTTAAATGTTTCATTAAATGCGACAAAAGATTGTACGTGAAAGATTATTATTTTTAATTAAGAATACATTTGAAAGATTAATATTAACCCTTTCATCGCGGGGACTGACTTTAGACGTCAGAGCCTATAGACGTCACATTCTAGCCTTTAAAGTTGATCCACGCGCTGAAAAAGTAAGATATAGACGCATAACATTCAAATGAAGCGAAAAGAGATAACTAAGACAATGATGATGATTTCAAATTGAAAAGATCATTTGGTCTCCATGGTTTGTATAAAAGTATTTCAGCGTTGTAAGTGTTAATAGGTAATCTCTATACCAGCCTACATTAGACATTTTTAAATAGACAGAAAGCTGGAATATGTAATGTAATATATCTGCTCAGTTAAACAAATTAATAATCAAATGGCAAGAGGACATTTGTTACTGTGTCGGTTCTATTCCATAATCGTTGTTTTCAATAAAGGTCTGCATATTAGATTAACGCTATAGACAGTATCATAGTGTTCAGCGAATTGGTGTGGTATTCAGAAAGATATTTAGAAAGATAATATAGACTAAATAATCAATTTACACGATGCCTCCGAGTTGTATGATTACATAAAAATTAATAGTAGAAATTTTTTGAAAATGTGGTGACAATTAATAATCCACCGATTGAACGTGTCTATTCACAACTGATACAGATTAAATTAACGTTTCGATATATTTTCAAATGCCACATTGGTGATCCTTATTTTAGACGTTATGCGGTATATTCATAACAAAAAAAAGATATATATTTTTTTGATTGATCCGGCACAGCATGTGATATATTTGTGTCAGGCAGTAATCAACAATGATCGATATGAAGCACACTGTGGTATTCATGATATTCATTTACGGACTTTAAGCGTTTACGGGCACATTTGTATTTTTAGTAAATACCATGAACTTCCGCCCACAACTCACATGGGTTGGTGGTGATGTGCCACCAGAGCCCGACGACTGTGGACAGAATTCGGAGACCCAGAACTTGCTCTGGTCGGGGTTTTTCTGTAGATAGAAGAATACTTTTGGATCCAATTTACAGCCTAAATGACAGGGCACAGCTTGACTGTGTTTAAGTTTCATTATTGCGTTTTAATAATTCAACTTTTGTACCTTATAGTTTGTAAGGGCGATAATAAAGGCAGTTGAATGGTGGCTGTTAACCTTGAAATATTGCATCAGATTGGGCGATAATATAGGGTGGTCCTTACTTAGGATGATGCAATTTTAAGATCAAGATCTACCAACACACTAGATTATACTGTTCCAGTAGCCCTTAGGTAGGACGTTGGACGTTTCTAGTTCATGTTTAATTCCCTCTCTGGACTCTATTGCTATAACCGGAGTTACCTCCACTATTCGAGCCGTAATACCGTAACTGAGTATTCCCTTTTGGGGCTCATTTAAGTATAAAATACTGCTCACATGTTCTAATATAGTACCGCTTAAAATTGTACAGTGCCGTAGGGGTTTCACAACCTAAACAAGGAGACTTTTTACTGCTAGATTTACTTTTCACTCCAACTCAGATTGAAGATGGACTGTACTTTCTACTCCTACTAAATTCGAGCCATTGTCAATTATACTCTCAAAACCTTAGAAACAGGAAGTCAACAGACCCGTTTTGAAATCGTCCCATGCGTTCTTGAGCTTCCTGAGATCAATGTTTTGCATATACTGATATTCCTCAGCTTTGATTTAATTGATTTAAATCACCTCACTTCGAACTTTTTGTATATTTAACTGTATTAACGTAGCGTTAGCATTACGTTAAACTCTGAGTTGGTAAGGAATTAGCCTAGCGCTGTTCACAAACCTTTTCAGTTCAACACTTGGTGAGTTTGCTTGCGTTTTTGAATTTGACCAACCAATCTCTGCATCCACTTTTGGGGAGTCCCACATAGCCCACTAGACCTATATCTTGATCTACTTCAACTCATCTCTACTTCCCACTTGAAGATTGAAGATGTCTGGCCATAACTCAGAAAAATGCGGTGTTTGTAACCTACACGGAGACGACCATGAAGGTGAAGGTGAATTGGAGTGGGTCCAGTGTGATGAAGGAGCACATGGATGTGGTAGATGGATAGTTATCACCTGTGAGGGATTAACTACGCTCCCTACGGAGTCCAGCTGGAGGTGCCTGAAATGCAGGATTAGGAAAATGACCACGGAATGGGAAGACAAGGAGTCAGGGTGGAAAGCCCAGTGTAGCAGGTCAGTCAAGTTGGAGTCCTTGATGTCGAGCTGGGTGGAGAAGAAGGAGACAGAGTCGGCTAACCTGAGGAAGCTAGTAACGGAGGCGGACAGACGAAACCTCGAGTTGGCAAATGAGTTGAAGCTGGAACAAGGTGAAAGAAAACGTCTGGCCAAGACTAACGAATGCCTGGAGGCTCGTTTGAGCAAGGCAAATGTGACAACTCTTGAGCCAAAGCCAGTAGATTCCGGAGAGGTTGGCAGCCCTCCAAGAAGTAAATCAATGGGGAGAAGCAACAGATGCACCATTGAGGACATGGATCTGACGCAGTCTTACCCGGAGGATTTGGTGGTCTGTTACGAAGAGTCCAGGAGCGAGGGAGATGTCCGGACTGTTTCCATATCCTCCAATATGCCAAGTCTTGAAATTAGGAAGGAGGCCCAAGCTAAGGAGAGAGAAGCAGCCTCGAAGAGAGAGGAAGAAGACAGGGCCAAGCTGGAGCTGCTGCAGAAAGAGTCCCTTCGAATAGCTAATGAAAAGAGAGAACGAGAACAAAAACGGAAGGAAGCTATCCGACTTGAAAAGGAGAGACTAGAAAGGGAGGTGCGTCTCAAGGAGGAAAGAGAGAACGCACGACTACAAGAAGAGATGTCGAGCATATTGGAGAAAGAGGACGAGGCAGTTAAGGCCCGCAACCTTCTTAAGAAGCAAGCAGATAAGAACGAGTTGGACCTGTCTACCGTGTCGAGGGAGAAATCGGCCATTAGGAAAAAACAAATGGAGCTTGAGGAAAGAAAGAGAAAGAGAAGGCGTGAGGACCACCCTTATGAGCATCAGGCTGCTAAGGCTCAGCGTAAGGAGCGGAGAGAGGACGAGGGCATGAGGTTGGCTATCATCGGAGATAGCCTCGTGAAGGAGACGGCGAATTGCCCAGGTATTGCTGCAACAGCTTGGAAGTATAACTGGAAAATTGATTTCAAGGGCGGAGCTTCCATCCAAGACGCCAAATCGATGGTAGACAAAATTAACTTAAGGGAGGTTGATTCTTTGATTTTAGTCGCTGGGTCCAATAACCTAGCCAACGCCCAGGAGTGCAACAGCGCCACGGCTGAGGCCCAAGCTATCGCCACAGTGGCTAGCGTCACTAAAGAAATTGTTCGTAAGTGCTCTGAAGAGGGAGTGAAGATTCTGGTTGCCATGCCCCCTCATAGGAAAGATGTCCGAAATGACTATAAAGTGAAGGCCGCTAGAGCGATAGGACAGGCAGTCACTCAGGCAGGAGGCTTCGCCTTTTTCATGGAGGAGGAGAAAGGTGGTCTGGTGAACAGAGAGCATTACTTATCACGACTCAGTAACAGGCTCCACTTCAAAACCCCACACTGGAGAGAAGTGCTGCAGCAAATGATGATTACGCTGGAGATGGATGTACAGCTTCATCCCTACGACTCTACATTCACCCTGGAGCAGATGTTTGAAGGAGTCTGCACTACATGCGGGGAGATGGACCATGGCCGACGACCCCATACCCCCTTCTCTCCTTGTGAAAGATGCGGGAACAAAAACCACGCTACAAGCGTTTGCAGCAGAAATGTAATGTTGTGCAAAGGTTGCGGCCATAGGGGTCACTGGAAGGAGGAGTGTCCGAAATATCGACAAAATTACAGCGAACGCAAGTCAGGGTACAACAGGCGGTGACTGGAGGGTTCGGCTACACCAGACTCGGGAGCCCCGAATAAAAACAATTTTGGAGGATTGAACTCTACCCAGAAGTCTAGCACAGCCGATCCCACTGCAAACCTCAAAGGGAGCATGCGCACTAAGAAACAAAAGGTCAGAACTCGGAGGCCTAGGAAAAAAGGGCCCAAACAAACAGCCCTTCTTTCAAGAATTGTTTACAATAACATAAACGGACAGTCTGTCAATTTATGGGATGAAATCAGTGAAAGAATAGCGAGCCAGGAGTCCGACGTGTTATGCCTTGTTGAAACGCATTGGAAACAAGAGGGAGAGGAAGGCAATATCGAAGGTTTCAAGAAATTCACTAAATGTAGAGCCTTTGGAGAAAAAAAAGGAGGAGGAGTTGCTATATTTGTAAGTGACAAGTGGAATTCATATGAATGGGAAGGCCAGTCTCCGGGAGGGGTCACAGCAAATGAACTTCTGTGGGTCGTGATCCCGTCCGAACCAAAGAACATCGTTATAGGATTAGTCTACTTTAGCCAAAATAAAGACAAAATTTGGAATGACGAACTGGAAGAAAGGCTTCATCAAGACATTTCACAACTAAATTCTGCGGGTAATGCTATCTTCCTTCTAGGAGACTTTAATGGTCACATTTCCGAGAAAGATGGAGGAGTTAGAGGACAGGGAGACGCCGTTTTAACTGACTCTAATGGTCGGAGGGTCCTTAACTTAGCCGAAAATCTAGAACTCTCTATTTTGAATATAAAGGAAAACATTTGCTCGGGGAAATGGACGTGGAGAAGGCGGAATAGTAAATCAATAATTGACTATGTCATGGTTTCCAGGGAGACAGAATGTCAAATTTCAAGGATGGTGATACAAGAGGAGGGTAGGGGTTTGGCCACTTCCTCGGACCACAGCTGGATTGATATAGAATTGGACTTAAATTCCAATCTGAAAGAACAAGAGGACATAAACTTGAGTCGGAAGTGGAATATCAACTTGAAAACAGATTGGAAGGCGTTTCAGAATGAACTTAAGCCGAACTTAGAAAAGTGGTTAGCTGAGTGGGAGAAATTTGACCCAGATTCTCATGATACTTCAAGTCCTGATATAGCCTATGACAATTTAATGCAGATTTTAAATGAATCGGCGATGAAAACCGTTGGAGTAAAGAAAGGTCTCGGGAAGAAAAAAAAGAAGCCCCAGGCTGGTAGAAAGCTCAGGAAAGAAATAAATCGACGAAACAAAGCTGGTAGAGCTTGGAGAGCAGCGAGAGGAAGTCGCCATATCATACGGTTATGGGAAGAATACATGTCACGACAAGAAATAGTCAAGAAATCCAGAAAGCGCATTCGGAAACGCAATAGTTTCAAATGGATCCGTAACAACTCTGGTAATGGTAAATCACTGGGTCAAGAAATCTGAAAATTAAAAGACAAAAAACAGTACTACTGAAATAGAGGAGTTACTTGTGGGTGACAAATCTATCACTTCTCCCCAAGAAATAAAACAAGAAATTGAGAAATATTACAACGAGCTGGGTGCTGGTCATGATACTCCAAATACGCCCCCCTCTTACCTTCAGGAAGATTCTGATGATGAATTAGATAACGGAAGATTTGACACAAATATCTCCAGAGATGAAGTTGAAGAAGCCATCTCCAAGATTAAACCAGGGAAAGCATGCGGAGCTGATGCATTTCCTAATGAATTTTTAATCCACGGCGGCCCGGTATTGTTGGAGGCTATTACTAAAATGTTCGCTACAATACAACTAGAAGAGTGGATTCCCAATGACTGGAAGGTCGAATCTGTGAAGTTAATTCATAAAGGAAAAAGTAAGAAAAGTCTTGACAACTTCAGAGGCATCGCCATAACCAGTAACATGGCTAAACTTTTTTCGAGAATATGGAACAAGAGGCTGGAGGAATTTGTAGAAGATGAAAACATTTTGGGAGAATTTCAAGGCGGATTCAGAAAGGGCCGTAACACCATGGACAACGCTTTCATCATTACTACACTTATGGAGAGAGCAAGGAAAAAGAAAAAATCAAGCTTATTCATGGCTTTCATTGACCTTCGAAAGGCTTTTGACAGTGTTTGGAGAGAGAAACTGTGGGAAGTCCTAAGAGAGAAGAAGCTAGGAGGAAAATTTCTCAACATCGTGAAGGAAATGTACCGAGGAAACAAACGCAAGATTAAAGTTGGAAGATCGGAAACCAATTGGATCCCCTGCAATAAAGGGATCAAACAAGGGTGTGTGCTATCCCCTATGTTATTTGCAATTTTCCTTGCTGACCTGGGATCACGCCTCAGTAAATTTAAAGGAGTCAAACTAGGCAACGCGGATATTCAAGGCCTCTTTTTTGCAGATGATATAGTCTTATTGGCCGAAAACGAAGAAAATCTCAGGGAGCTATTGTCCACTCTAATCGCCTTCTTGGACGAACGGAGATTAGACCTTAATCAAGCAAAGTCCAAGATAATGAAGTTGGGTAAAGGCTGTTCGGAGGAGAAATCCTGGTCTTTCCCCCCAAATAAAGATCAGAGACAGGGGAAGTTTACCGTAATAGAGGAATCTAACTCTTACAAATACTTGGGCATCGAGCTGAGTAATAGAAGACTACTCCTTAGCCATAGAAAAAAGATGTCCTTCAAAATGCCTAGATTAGTAGGCCTCATGAAACATAAAGCCCTCAACACCCCAAGCAGGAAAGTTGCAGCAGACAACATATGGAGGCAAATGGTCAGACCCATCTTGCTTTATGGTGCGGAAGTGGTCCCATATACCAAGGCATGGATATTATCAGCGGAAAGAACTCAGAATGCAGTGGCTTCCTGGATACTGGGAGTGAGTAGACACGCCTCTAGTAGTGGGAGACGAGCGGAACTAGGATGGCTGAGTGTGGAAGCTACTGTCTTCAAAGCTAAATTAAATTATTGGGAGAGCTTAAAGGTATTAGACGATTCTCGCTGGGCCAAACAGGCACTTCTGGAAATTCTGAACAACGACTTTGGGAGCTCCTGGTATAAAGATGTTATTAGTCATAGAACCATCCTCATGAATGTGGAAGAGAACAACGAATCCCCTGACACGTCCATCAAGGAGTCCATTATAACTTGGGAGCAGTCAAAGTGGATGAATGACAAACAGATCAAATGCAAACTAAAGCATCACCCTAAAGAAGATTGTACAGGAAGCGAGAAGTTTATATGGGAATCGACTCAACGAAGCAAGATCATGTGTAAGTTGCGGCTGGGAGATATTGAATCTTCACTCGAAAATGATAGAACTTCCTGCCATGCTTGTAAAGAAACGCACCTGCAGGATATTAGAGAACACATTATCCTTGATTGCACAGTTATGGCAAAACAAAGAGAAAAGATATTGATTCCACAGAACTTGACCCTCAACAGGAATAATCAAGAAGAGAGAGAGAATGTACTCAAAAGAATTCTGAATGAAACCAGCGTAGTTAATCTAAACGCACTGAGAGATTTATATGTTGATTGGCAAAAGCTATCTTAGACCCCTAGGTCCTAAACAGCTGGATAATTTAATCTGACGTATATATCATAACCCTTACGCCTGTCCCAAGACTCACACTTTTCTCAAATCAAGGATCAACCAAATTCAAAATCCAGTTATAGTGATGTACAAGCGATTTGTTCAGGCTTTGGGAACCTCGTCCCTGGATTTATCTGGTGCTATGCGGACTCTTGGTTCAACTGGGGGTAACGAGCATTCCCCCAGGCCGTGGGAGTCCTGTACCCAGTTACTTCCATCCTTCATCAGAATCCCGGCTTAACCAGGGGCAACAGGCCCTAATCAAAGTGAATAAAAATTACTCTTACCTACAACAAGGTCCAATAAAACTTAAAACTCAGCAAGTAGTGAAATACAGGTGATTTGAATACCGCATCAGGCAGTGGGAGCCTCGCCCCTGGATTTATCTGGTGCTATGCGGACTCTTGGTTCAACTGGAGGTAACTAGCTCTCTCCAGGCCGTGGGAGTCCTGTACCCAGATTGATTCAGTGTCCCCTCACCTGAAGTAATGCTACTGCAATGAAATGAATTCTCGTCAGGCCGGGGGAGTCCCGCTTACTGACTTATTGAGTGCTATACAGACTACCAAGGTAAATGGGGAGATCAAGCCCAGAAAGAAATCTTCCAAGCTAAATCATATGATTTTCAATTCTCTAAATCCAGCTATTACAGTAGAATCCAAGTAACACGGAAATCACATTTGACCGTGAAAGCCCTATAACCGGGTCTTTCTGGTGCTATGCGGACTCTTGGTTCAACTGGGGGTAGCATGCATACCCCCAGGCCGTGGGAGTCCTGTACCCAGTCACATCCGGGGTTATACGGACTCTGGGCTTAACCTGGGACTAACATCGGAAGACATCTGAAGACTTGCTACTATACTATAGAGACTACAGCCGAGTAATCACTCGTCAGGCCGCGAGAGTCCTGTACCCAGATTTATCTGGTGTTATGCGGACTCTCGGGTTAACTGGGAGTAACAAGCTCAGAGGGTCAGCAAATCTCAGATGATGTTTTTCATGATCTGAAGAAACGCTACTAAAGTTGATCCAACACTCGCCAGGCCGCGGGAGCCATGTACCCAGATTTATCTGGTGCTATGCGGACTCTCGGGTTAACTGGGGGTAACAAGCTCAGAGGGTCAGTAGATCTCAGAAGATGATCCTCATTCTCCGAAGAAACGAGACAGAAGTTAATCTAACACTCGCCAGGCCGCGGGAGCCCTGTACCCAGATTTATCTGGTGCTATGCGGACTCTCGGGTTAACTGGGGGTAACAAGCCCAGATGGTCAGCAGATCTCAGAAGATGATCCTCATTATCTGAAGAAACGAGACAGAAGTCGATCCAACACTCGCCAGGCCGCGGGAGTCCTGTACCCAGATTTATCTGGTGTTATGCGGACTCTCGGGTTAACTGGGGGTATCAAGCTCAGAGGGTCAGCAAACCTCAGAAGATGTACCGCAATATCTGAAGAAACGCTACTAAAGCTGATCTAATACTCGCCAGGCCGCGGGAGTCCTGTACCCGGATTTATCTGGTGCTATACGGACTCTCGGGTTAACTGGGGGTATTAAGCACCGACAGAACTACCAAAGAGCTGCAGAGAAGAGGGAGAGGGCCTGAACCAAGGGAGTGGACCCCAGTTATAAGGTAAGAGGGGGGAGTAAAGTAGATATAAAAATTAGAAGGTGGGAGGGGGTACGGGAGTGGGGAAATAGGTGGATGCTCGCTGCTCCAGGCCCATGGAGGCTTGGAGTCGCTGTAGCCCTGCGGAGCAGGTCACCACAGACAGCTGCGGAATTAGCTCGCAGCGGGTCGATAAGATTCTATTCTATTCTATTCTATTCTACAGGAAGTCATGCGGTTTTAGAACTGTCATATTGTTTAGAAAATAAAACTAACAAAACACAGATTTGTTATGACTTGTTAAGTCTTGTTGTGTAATTGAATACACGATAATTGGCGACGAATGTCTAAAGTGTAGACTGCCACACTGTGTCAACAGAAAAATGACGACAATCGGTAGAATCGATGAGTTTGAACCGAGTCGGGAAGATTGGACTCAGTACACGGAACGCCTGACGCAATTTTTGCTGGCGAACGACATCGATGATAATGTAAAAAAAAGAGCTGTTTTACTCAGCATGTGTGGATCAAAGACATATGCTATTATTCGCAGTCTACTCGCACCCACAAAACCAACTGATAAGTCTTTTGAGGAGCTAATTAAATTAATGACTGATCATTATAATCCTGCTCCGTCTGTCATCGTACAACGATTTAAGTTCCACACACGTCAACGCAATCAGGGTGAGTCAGTCGCTACCTTTGTTGCTGAATTACGGGCATTAGCAGAACATTGTAGATTTGAAGGTGAAGGCCTACTAGAAGACATGCTACGTGACAGATTAGTGTGCGGAATATCGGATGCGAATATTCAGCGTCGTTTGCTATCAGTGACTAAACTCGATTTCAAAAAAGCTAAAGAAATTGCCATAGCAATGGAGCAAGCTGACAGGAGTGCACAAGATATAAAAACAAAGCCTACGTCAACACCTACAAAGGGGGATAAGCTTGTTGAAGACGTAAATTATGCGCAGTACAAGCACAAGCGTGATCAGCATAGGCCAGCGAGTTCACAAACGTACTCTAAATCGAGCGCAGCTACAAGTGGTAAGCCATGTCATAGATGTGGAGGGAATCATGCTCCATCCACCTGTAAATTCAAAGACTCTGAGTGCCATTTTTGCCAGCGCAAAGGACACATACAGACTGTTTGCCGCTCTAAATTAAAGTCAGATACATTTAACAGTAAACCTGGTAAAGGCAGACCTACGCCTAAAGCTAACCGAGGTGTTAATAATTATCTAATGACACATGATGATGACGTTGATGAACTAGACGATTCATATAGCATGTACCATATGATCGGCTGTGGTGATGATACAAATAAAGATAGTTTCAAGATCGTGCTGAATGTCAATAAAAAACAGCTGACGATGGAAATTGATACAGGAGCGTCTGTCTCTGTGATTAGTGAGAAAGTCTTTAGAGAACGATTAAAGGGCTCGAAAACAAGTCTGAAAGAAACAAGCGTTTCATTGCACACGTATACAGGAGATGAAATTAACATTTTAGGCCAGTGTGATGTTCACGTAAAACACAATAATCAATATGTGAAGCTACCGCTTATTATTGTTAAAGGTGATGGTCCATCTTTACTTGGTAGAAATTGGATGCATAAACTACGCCTTAATTGGAAATTTGTCTAAACTGTTGAGTCAAAATCTATGTATGAAAAGGTATGCAGTGAATTTCCTGATGTTTTTAGTGAAAAGCTCGGAAAAGTTAAAGGCACTCAAGCGCATATTCACATTTCAGATGATGCTCAACCACGCTTTATGAAAGCGCGTCCAGTACCATATTCAATGACAAATAAAGTGGAAGCTGAATTACAAAGGTTACAGAAAGAAGGTATAATTTCGCCTGTGAAATTTTCAGAATGGGCAACTCCGATTGTACCTGTGTTAAAACGTGATGGTTCTGTTCGAATATGTGGAGACTATAAAGTCACGATAAATAAAGTCTCGCGTCTTGAACAATATCCAATTCCAAGAATTGAGGACTTGTACACAAAGTTATCTGGAGGTAAAAAGTATACAAAATTAGATATGAGTAATGCTTATCTCCAAATTGAACTTGACGATACTTCAAAAAGATGTACTACGATCAACACACACATGGGATTGTTCGAGTATAACAGACTTCCCATGGGCATTGCTTCCTCGCCTGCAATATTTCAAAGAAAAATAGATACTGTTCTACAGGGCCTTTCTGGTGTAGTTGCATATATGGATGACCTTTTAGTCACAGGTGCTGATGATGAAGAACATTCTAATAATCTCCGAGAAGTATTAAGCAGATTGAGTGAAGCTGGTATTCATCTCCGCCTAAATAAATGTGTTTTTGAGGTGGAAAATGTAGAATACTTAGGTTATATGATTGATGAAGAAGGTATTTATCCAGTTGAAAAAGCAATTGAAGCAATTGAAAAATTACCAAGACCAACTTCAGTCACTGAACTAAAATCATTCTTAGGACTGATAAACTATTATCGGCGTTTTCTTCCTAATCTAGCTCATGTACTCGCTCCATTACACAAACTTTTACAGAAAGATTCTGAGTGGTTATGGACAGACATACAAGACAAAGCTTTTCTAGCTGCTAAATCAAAACTGCAGTCATCAACGTTGTTAGATCATTTTGATTCTGATAAAGAACTTATACTTACCTGCGATGCATCACCATACGGACTAGGTGCGGTTCTTTCGCATAAAATGGAAGATGGCTCAGAAAAACCTATAAACTTTGCATCTAGAAGTTTAGCTCCAGCTGAGAAAAATTACTCCCAGCTAGAAAAAGAAACATTAGCGATAGTATTTGGAGTGAAAAAGTTTCATTCTTATTTGTTTGGACACCATTTTACACTCTATTCAGATCATAAACCATTAGAAGGACTTTTGGGAGAATATCGTGGTATTCGTCCTATGAGTTCAGGTCGTATTCAGCGATGGGCGCTAACATTGAGTGCTTATGAATATAATTTTCATTACAAGCCTGGAAAGAACATTCCACACGCTGATGCTATGAGCAGACTTCCTCAAGATACTAGACTAAGTCTCACAGAAATCCCCGTGCCAATGGAAAATATTTTATTGATGGAGACGTTAAATCAGACACCCATCACATTCAAAAAGATTGCATCTGGTACAAACAAGGACCCAGTATGTGCTGCGATACGCAGATGTGTATTGACAAGCTGGCCGGATTATACAAAGACTAAATATCCAGAATTCTATTTGTGTAGAAATGAACTTAGTGTGGAGGAAGGTTGTATATTACGTGGTTCTCGTGTCGTAGTACCACCACAGTATAGAGCTGATGTTGTCAAGTTGATTCACGAAGGACATCCGGGTATCGTCAATATGAAGCGTATTGCTCGAGAATTTGTATGGTGGCCTGGGATAGATGGTGAGTTAGAACGTAAAGTGAAAACGTGTGAGCCATGTCAGCAAAGCAGAGGCTCTCCACCCGCTTCACCCCTTTCACCATGGATTTGGCCGAATGAACCTTGGTCTAGATTACATTTGGATTTTGCTGGTCCAATTAAAGGTCAAATGATACTTATTATAGTAGATGCTCATTCCAAATGGATTGATACTCATGTAATGACAACAACAACTTCTGAAGCCACTGTGGATAGGCTAAGACAAACATTCTCAAAATTTGGACTGCCAAGCACTGTTGTCACTGACAACGGGACACCGTTCACAGGCGTACATTTCCAACAGTTTATGGAGGCCAATGGAGTTAAGCATATTACGTCTGCCCCATTTCATCCATCATCAAATGGATTGGCTGAGCGTGCTGTGCAGTTAGTAAAAAAAGGGATTTCAAAATTGAGTGAAGGAACATTGGAAGTTAAGCTGTCTAAAGTGTTGTTCAGATACAGAACTACTCCGCATTCAACGACTGGGAAACCACCATCAGAATTATTGTTCGGTCGTAGAATTCGCACGCATCTTGATTTGCTGCACCCAGATCAAAAAGGGAAAGTTATTGAAAAGCAGCACCAACAGAAAGTGAATCATGATAAAAATGTTCGATCGAGACAATTTGAAATTGGTGACACCGTGTATGCTAAAAACTATGGTAGAGGGCCTAACTGGTTACCTGGTGTTATTATTAAATGTCGTGGAGTAGTGTCATATCATGTCAGACTTGCCGACGATCGTGAGATTCATCGACATCAAGAACAGTTACGTCATCGTGTTGTTGCAGCAGAAACGAATGACAATGTAATATCCAATTCACAAGATGTAGTTCCTCTTACACCTCTCGCGGACACTATTTGTGATAGTGATGCTCTTGATGGACTGATTGATGAAATTGTGTCAGACAATGCCGAGCAGATCATAGACACTCCTTGTGCAGTTGCCGATGCAGTTCCAGCAGTAGACGTGCCAGTGAAACGTCCAAGTCGTGCTAAGAAACTCCCCAAGCGTTATCAAGATTAAACTCTGATTTTTATAATTATGTTTTTCATGGTAAATTAACCGTGTAAGTTTACAGACTTTAGTTGGGAGGAATGTGGTATTCATGATATTCATTTACGGACTTTAAGCGTTTACGGGCACATTTGTATTTTTAGTAAATACCATGAACTTCCGCCCACAACTCACAGGAAGTCATGCGGTTTTAGAACTGTCATACTGTTTAGAAAATAAAACTAACAAAACACAGATTTGTTATGACTTGTTAAGTCTTGTTGTGTAATTGAATACACGATACACACGAACCGAGGATAATGAACAAGGCATCTTGTAAATAAGGTTTGAGGCGTTGAGTTATCTTTTATAGCGTTTTTCGTGAAATTTAACACACATAAGAGTGGTTCCACTTTATGCATAAAATGCGGTATGCATAACAAATATAGGATTAATTCATCCGGCGGTTGAGCCTCTCTATTTGTCCAGCATCAAAAGAGACCTGTATTAACATGATTAAAGATAATTGACCACACCGTTGTAAAAGAAGGAGGCCAAGCAAGTAATAAATTCAAATAATTGAGCTCGTTTCTTATCTTTACCATGATGTGCCATAAAACAACATTATTTTTCATATTCACAAAAATATTCTCAATTTCACTGCATTTAAGTCATATGATGCTCAAATTATTGATGATGTATTTCACGGGATGTTTTTCTCCCAGTAACATGTAGTAGTCATATATCACCACCTCACCACCCCATGTACCAACATACAACTTATTCTGCTGCTGATCCAGAAACAGACTGTAAGGATGATTGATTTTGTCTTTGACCAGACATCTTACATTCCCTCCATCTTTACCGAATAACAACAGCTGATTGTTACTTTTATCAGCCACTATGTATCTGTTATCTATGTCTGCTACTATATCTTGCAGATCAGATAATGCTACATGATATGCTGTGCTTCGATGGCGTTCTTTTTCCATCCCCTTTTCATCAATCCAGGTGATCTGACCATATACATTTTCAGTAATAACATAGCCACCAGAGGGATCAGCTGATAAGTACCGTGGCTTCACACCAGAGGGCAGTCTCACTGTACACATTTCTCCTGAATCTTTATAAACGTGAAGGCATTCACCATTTGAATCTGCGACCACTGAATTATTCCGGTTATTCACACAAACTCCAAGTGGTTTGTTTTCGAGTTTCTGACTCTGTGTGGTGCCAAGTTCACATTTATCACCTACAGTCTTTACTGGCACTAGATATAAACAGTGTTTATGATAATCTGAAATAACAAGCTTGTCATTATTACCATGATTATCATGTTTCCTTAATATTATATCTATCGGATATGTCATTCCAGGTATTGTGTGCTCTTTAATCAATCCGCCTGTAGTACTGTACATGTAAAGTATAGAAGAACTGTTCTTCACCGTAAATATAGTGTTGTTGTACAGGCATATACCACGCACAGTGCCACCAACAGTGAACCTGGTGATTTCCCCATCTCCTTCTGTCTTTGATGTATGTTGATCAGGCTTGTCACATAGAGCACGGGCGACATTTACAGCACCTTCTTGTAGACACGGTAACACAGATGTTGTGATAGAGGTTTCTGTCAGAGTGAGATGATCTACATCAGACATATTAATCTTATTCTTCTCTTGTTCTGACTGTTTCATCCACGCCACACCAGGTATCTCTGTCTTCCACCTCTTCTTTACAGCCTCCTTGAGACTGGGCAGGTTACTCATCTGGTCATACACGTCACCTTTGGTCAGGAGACTCTGGCATAGAAAACTCAGGCTCTCTAAGTTTACTTCAGCCAACTGCAGTTCATCCTGTGTAGATGATGCCACTTTGTCCACTCTCGTTGCTGCCTTCTCCAGGTCTGCCATCAGCCCCTCCTCCTGCTGAGCCAGCTTCTCTCTGATATGTGTGAACGCGCTGGTCACCTGTGTCCTCAGGCTGACAATGTGATGCTGAGCCTTGTTTATCTGTTGCTGAGACGTCTGTTTCGCCAGATGTACACACTTCAGTAATTTGTCGATACGTTTCATAATTGCATCCAGTTTCTCCTCACATGGCTTGACGAATGGTAGAAGGGAGGTGATGTGATGGTCACCATGATCACGTTTAATACATGCGTAACAAATGATTCCATCACATGTCTTACAATACATATCAAGCAGCTGGTTTGGATGAAGACCACATGGATGATGGGATTTTTCTGTTGTAGGTTTCTTAATATTGGCTTCCTCTAGAGATACAGTTTCATGTTTCCTTGAGAAGCGACCAACAGCGTGTTCATCAGCACACGTCTGACACAGATACTCCTGGTCTACTGTACAGTACATGACGGCTCCACCTTGACAATCCTCTAGTGAACACACTACCTCCTCTCTATCAGCACTGACGGATACCTTATCCTTCTCTATCATGTCTATATCGTCATCAGTCTCCTTCGTGATCAGGTCTTTCAAATTATCCATGAAGAAGTTTGGAGGCAGAGTGGTGAGGTCACCATCAGGAAGGGTGGTTACCTTTCTACAAATAGGACAGGTCATCCTCTGGGGGTCAGTGGATTGTGCTATGTACTTCTGAAGACAATCTACACAAAAACTATGATGACACTGTAGAATACAGGATTTCTGCATGTCCTCCATGCAGAGAGTACACTGTAGATACTCCATCAACACAGACTTCTTCACGCTGGCCATGGTATTTCTGACTAAAAACAAAATCAAAATAAATTATATACATATATAGATGACCATGCGATGACCTAAAATGATATACATAATATGTAGTTTAGGGGTAAAATTCTTCAAATTCATTTCTTAATGACGATTAACTGATTAAGCCAGATACAGTTGTTTCTTGCAATTCTTCTGAAACCGCCCAGATTGTACATGAACCTGGTTAGCCCCTGTATCTGGTTGAATGCTCACACCCCAATTGCCTTCAAATTTGATTTGGAGATACAATAAACGCCAGAGGGCTAGTTTTCAAGTTACAATAAAGTTTGGACTAAGTTGTATTCGTATTTTCCGGCCCTTTTAAATTTTGTTGACCAATTTGAATTTATGCAATTTTGTTGGGTCACTTTTTTATTATGACAGATTAATTTGAATTTTTATTTTTTTGGTGGTTAGGACTTCAGAATTCAGAATTCGAAATTTTGACTTCGGACATCAGACTTCGGATTTCTGACATCAGACTTCAGATTTTGGACTTTAGACTTCGGATTTTGGACTTCAGACTTCGGACAGACTTCGAACTTCAAACATTGATTTCGGACTTCAAACGTCGAGCTGCAGACTTCGGATTTTGGTCTTTGGACAGACTTCGGACTTCAGACTTCGGATTTTGGATATCAGACTTCAGTCAGACTTGAGTAAGTAAGTAAAATATTTGCTTTACTTCACTTTTCGGCCAGTATGGCCATTTAAGTGAAAATTCCAGGTATTACAATATTCCATAGTGTATAGTTAAAGTAGTAACAAAACTAATAAGACAAAACTAATAAAAGCATGTTCGTACTAAAATATTCAGTTTAAAGTGTTTGATATGACAAGATGACGATGCTCCTGGCACCTATATGCAACGAGTCTGATGACATGTTGAAGCGCCTGCACTACAACACAGTTTAATGGGTATAAAAACATCAGTATAAATAATGTAAAACATGAAGTGATTATAAAATGAACGACTT
Source organism: Flabesymbios commensalis (assembly GCA_964017125.1). Taxonomy (NCBI): domain Eukaryota; kingdom Metazoa; phylum Annelida; class Polychaeta; order Terebellida; family Flabelligeridae; genus Flabesymbios; species Flabesymbios commensalis. The sequence continues at coordinate 17,002,084 of OZ024911.1, forward strand.
TTCAAGTCACTATATCTCCATGAAATTGGAGTGATTGTGTAAAAACTACAAGTCTAAGTCAAAACAGTGTCATTGTCAAAACAAATATATAATATATACTATAATACTATATACTATAATCAAAAAAAGTAAACCCATTTAGACATAAATATGAATGACATAAACAATGAACAGAGAAACCATTAAGTAAGTAAGTTAATATCTTCTTTACTTCACTTTTCGGCCAGTATGGCCAGAGAAATCATGAAACCACAATTTTTTTTCAAAAATTAAAGACTTACAGTGCCCCCACAGTTGGTAATAAGGTCTGTGATATTGGAGGACATCACAGAGCGACCACGAACCGTGAGGACACCGTAAGTCACCACAGGCTAATTGTACGGCAATGGCTTCTCTATGACATGCTGCATTATCCGCCAGGATGCCACAGAGAAACCATCAAAACAATGAAGTGAAAAAATAATTATATGGCAATGGTTTCTTTCGGACATCCCGTCCAACACCAGGATGCCAAAGAGAAACCACTGCAAACACAAAAAAAACAAATCGTAGAGGAATTATGAGTAGATCTACAATGAGTACAATGAAAAAATATATAAAATATATAAATATGAATATATAGAAAAGATATAAATAATTTGAAATAAAACTATTCGAAAATAAACATAACAACCTCAGTGAAAAACCCTAAACCACCGGAAAGCAAACACAAACAACTTCACGTAACAAAAAAAGAAAAACCTGGTTTGATGAAAGGCAAAAGGCAAAAACGTTTTGGGTGTGCTTGGCCTTCTAAGAAGTTGCCCAGGGGGGACCACGCGGAGGTGACACCCTTCCCCCCCAGTCAGACTTGAGACTTTGGACGACTTCGGACTTCAGATGCCATTTTGTTGGGTCATTTTTGATTGTGACAGATTGATTTGAATTTGTTTTTTGGTGGCTAAGAATTCAGACTTCAGAATTCGGAATTCAAACGTTGGACATCAGACTTCGGATTTCGGACATCAGACTTCGGATTTCGGACATCAGACTTCGGATTTTGGACTTCGGACAGACTTCGGACCTCAGACGTTGGTTACGGACTTCAAACGTCGAACTTCAGACTTCGGATTCTGAACTTCTGACAGACTTCGTACGTCAAACTTCGGATTTAAGACATCAGTCTTCGGACAGACTTCGGGCTTCGGACTTCGAACATACTTCGGACTTCAAATAAATTTCGGATTCCGGACTTCATATTTCGGAGTTCAGCCAGTGGCCTTGGGTCTTCGGACAGAACTCGGAATCCGGATTTTGGACCTAAGATTTTGGACAGATTTCCGACTTCAGACTTCGGATATTGGACTTCGGACATTCGACAGACAACTTCAGACTTTGGACTTAACCCGTCGGATTTGGATCCAGACGTCGGACTTTAGACTTCAGACTGTGGATTCTAGACCTCAGACTTTGGACTTCGGACATACAACTTCAGATTTCGGACTTTGGACTTCAGATCCAGACTTTGGACTTTGGTTCAGCATAACCCCTACCAGGCGTTTGTACTTATGAATAGATATAGATTTGTTTGTCAAATGGAAGCACATCCAGAGGGCTCAGTAAACACATTGACTTGACTCTCTGTTGCTTTAATGCTGTATCACTGTCTGCAATATTAAAACAACATTGGGTCGACGTTTCATGTTTGATAGAATTACAACTGTCATTTTAGTTGTCAAATGTAGCACTTAAAAGATTACTACTGACCATTGTAAACACTCAAGGTTGGTTCAATGGTGGGCATCCGTCTGCAAGACTGGTCCTACATTGGTTTCAAGATGGCGGACAGGGAAGTCGTTTAAATTTGGCTCCGTGTATTCTGTCCTTTTTAAGGCAGATTTATAACAAGATAGTTGCCTTAACTTGCTTCAAACTAGTATAACGTATCTGACTTATACATATGATGAACAAAAACGGATGGACAGTAGGCCTACGTGAAAAATAAGTACTTTTTTCCTGACTGCAAGGGGGATAACGAGAGAACAAAGAGGACACGCAGTGACTCCAGTACGCCCCCCCCCTCTCACCAGCGCTCACGTGCTACAGTCGGCTCCAAAAATAGATGAACTGGATAACCATGATAAACTTAGCTTGGAAGAGGTCATTAAAAATACGTTTCAACAGAGCCTTGGTGCCGCAGGGACCCATGGAGATAAGGATTCTGAAACAGCTGGATGGAGTTTTGGCCTAGGTAATGTTGCCCCACAATCGCAAACACAAGGCAAAAAGAAAGGACGCCAGAAGTCAAAGGAAATGAATCGGGCTTTAGGCCACTTTTGTGCACATATAGGCTAAACTGGGCCAGGAAAACCTCCTGAGGATGGTGAGATGATTGAGATGACACTGTCCTCCAGACACAGGATTCGAAATTCGAGCCCTGGCGGTCTGAGACCGAGCACGCTACCTCTCGGTCACGGAAGCTCCCCACAATACTGACTTTTACACGTGGATGGGGAAGAAACATTTTTGTTTCTTTCAAACCGAACCCCGAACTCTGGCGTGAAAGGCAGCGGTGCTAACCACTACTCTAGGGCCCCCGCCCAGAAGTCAAAGGATCAACAGAATGGTGAGCCAGTGAAACTGCCTGGTCCGAGCAACTCAACTCCCAAGTTGACAATGTCGGACGGTGGAAACCTGGCTGCCGAAATCGCCAGTCAGGTGGTCACAAGACTTGTACCACAGCTAACAAGAGCAATCAATGCAGCTTTTGGAGCTGTCGTGGACAAAACTGTTAAGAAAGCTGTGGCGACGGCTACTGAACTTGTGGGCGCAATGGTACAGCGTCAGTCTCTCCTGGTCAGATATAAACTTGACCGCCAAGAACAATACTCCAGGCGTGAGACGATCAGAGTTTCAGGTATTGTAGAAGAGGAGAACGAGACGAATGAGCAGCTGACAGAAAGCTTGTTAATATGGCGAAGGACTGTGGCACTGATATAACGGCTGAGGACTTATCTGTATGTCATCGAACAGGACCGATAAAGCACAGAGATGGAGGCAACCGTGTCACTAAACGGTCAGTCCTCTGCCGTTTTGTATCCCGAAAAAAAGGAAGACGTCATGAAGCGCAAAATTTTTTTAAGAAAGTCAGAAGGTGACAAGTATAAATATACGTACATCAATGACGATTTAACATCCCTACAAGCAAAGCTGTTTACCATCGCCCGTAACCAGCCAAGTGTGAAGAACGCTAATACACACAATGGAAGAATAGGGTGTTAAGGCCCAGTCACACTGAGGCGGTCCGAGGTGGCGGTCGGTCCAAAGAGAGATACGGTTTGAACTGTGCGAAAGTCGGCGGTTCGAGCCGCGGTCCATGATAATTGGAATGTCATATGCGGAGTAATATAGTCAAATACGGCCTCATAAGGTATTTTTCAGAAAAATAATTATTCGGCAGTTGTACATTTTTTTCGGAAATTTACGAATGTTTCTGGCGGTCATATTCGGTTTTAAAAATGAGATTTACTGTATTGATTCGGGTATTTACAGTTATGTATGTTTCTATACGGTCAGTGTCGGTTATGTACGTTCATATATACGATTATTGGGGGAGCTGTTTTCGCTCCGCAACACACCTCGCTACCAATGGACCGGTTATAAATATACGATCGGATACGTTCGCAAAATGAGAGATACGGTCTAGGTAATTAGCACGGTTATTTATGGGGAAACTGCCGGAGATATAAGGTTGTTGATTCGTTGAAATAGGGTCTTATACGGTCCCAATAATTGTATATACGGTCACTTGCGTTTATATACGGACAGAAAATGTGTTTTTTTTAGGAGATATACGGTTACCCTTGAAATTCATAAATACAGGCGCAAAAATTCCATTTTCCGAAGGTCAAATATACGGACCGACGGGCGCTGTGAAAATGTCTTATACGGTTTACTGGGTGAGTATATAAGGTGTGATACGAGATATCCTGTGAAACTCAATGACCACGACCTCCTTTGTTTTCACCGAGCTGGCTAATACAATGAAGTATGGGGGAGAGTTGTTTTCACCGAGTGACGTCACTGCGTTTCACAGAATGAAGTATGGGGGAGGGGTGTTATATAACCCTGTTTTCACCGAGTGACGTCACTGCGTTTCACATAAGGAGATATAAGGAGTTATACGGAGTTAATCACTAGGTGCGGACTCATGCGGAGCGGTAGGGTTTGATACAGTCCAATCCGAAATATGCTGCTCCATCGGATCCATCTTCACATTGTCAGGTGATTTGCGGCACGCAAACTGGATCTGCGATCTGCGTGAATACAGACAGGACTCGTCAAGATGAATCAGACCACGAAGAAGACTAAACTCCATCCTCCTGCTACCCCCAGCCGCATCCGACCAAGGAGGTTATATAGTCCATATAACCTGCTTGATCCGACAGAGGTGACAAGGCGGTTCTCAGGGCCACCCAATGATAACAAAAGATTAAACAAACTATAAAGTTGTTGCAATGACTTGTGAAAATAATGAGCTTAATGAAGTTATAGAACAAAATATTAAGAAATATAATAAACAAAAAATAAATAAAAAATTATAAAGAAAAAAATAAAAAGTCTGATAATAAATAATTGAAAATAATTCAATTGAAAAAAGCTATATGGAATACGGAATATTTCTAAAAAATACAAGTATAAATTGAAGCATTTCATTTTTGATTTTTTGTTCAAATTACATAGAACACAAACTTGTTATTGCTACCCCGATTCCTAGCTTGTAGTACCTGGATAACTCAACACATTTAATTAAAATTGATTTGGCATCTGAAAGAGAGGCTTATATAACACTCTGTTGTCTATTTTTAGACAAAACTACATTCAACTGCCTGTAATGTGAGTTGCCTGACTTGCTCCATGTTTATTTTTTAACATAGAGCAAGTCTGCCAACTAACATCAGACGCGTTAACATATAGTTTTTTTCTATTAGAAATCAACACTAAAGTGGTAAATAAACGAATAGTCGCACCTGTATGCGATTACGCGTTAGGCTTCAGAACAACATAGTGAGGTAATTTTGAAATTTAAATCTACCACAAACTTGTAATTGCTGCGGCAATTCATAGCCTGTTGTCATGGTTGTAGACAAAAATAACTATCTATTTTATTAGTCAAAACAAGTTTTTGTACCTAAATAAACAGATATACGTTTTGTCACACCGCGTTAGCATGTCCGCAAGGCATCGTAATGACCAAATATGACTCTGTGATGTGAGCACTAACATTAAATAACACTAGATAGCCTCATTTCTCCTTATCTGGCCGTATTATACTGTATAGAAACGAGTATATGGACCGTATCGGACCGAATATGGATCGTATTGGACCCCATCCCCGGACCGTATCGAATCGAACCTACCACGGACCGCGCTACACTGCTCACCCTAGACACTACTCCTTCGCATGTTAAAATGTGCAGATGGTTGATGTCCCCCGCTCTCAATTTCAAGTATTGTAGTAAGCTTGTGATTGGCCGGCTGTCTTGCTAAAAGTACCCTGATCGGCTGGCGAGAATATTATGGCGGCGGAGGCGTGGGTGTAGACAGACACCTGAGTGGAGCCCAGCAAACGCGAGCATTTGACCCAATGCTGTTTCAATATTGGCCCACCGCCAACGGCGCTGGACCAACATTGAAACTACATTGGGTCGAGTCTTCGTGTTTGCTGGGAGAGCTGTCCGCATTTTGATACACGCGTGCCGTCTGTGTCTGGTCGGAACAGGCATCACAGTGCTCTGTGTAGGACCGCGCGTGAACCGTACGAAGTTTTCGAACATGTTCAAAAATATATAAAAACACTCACGGTCGCTGGCAGGTCGGCTGGTGGTGTGCAAGGTCCGATACAGTTCGATTCGGTTCCTTGGCGAACGGACCGTAAATGCCGAAAGTATCTCTCTTTTACCCGAAAAAGCCTCGTGTGACTGGGGCATCAGATAAAGGACGAGAGCAGAACTCAACCAGTGATTATTGACACTCCTGATGACTTGTTTCGTCTAGGAATAGACTCAGTGAGCTACAAGGAGCTCGGGCTCGGTGAGTTTATGTTCCCTTCCCCTAATACACAAAACCTTTACGACAGGCCAGGGGCACAAAACCCACATCTAAATTCTACTGACTCATGTACACCTGTGAAAACCAATCTATTGATTAACGTGCACATGTAAATACAAATGTATACACTGTTTCATGTTCACATACAAATACAATTCTATGTACTGATTTATGTGCACCTGTAAATACAAATTTGTCTACGAATTCATGTTCACCTGAAAATACAAATTTATCTACTGACTCATGTTCACATGTAAATACAAATTCATCCACTGATTCATGTTCACATGCAAATACCAACGTATCTGATGCACTGACTAACCGTAATCATGCACTTTTTCAGCACAGGCTATGATGGTATGTCCTCAAAGTATGTGGTGTCAAACAGAAAATGCAATGCTCCGACTTTCAAAAAGAAATACACTATAACGATTTTGTCATACTCACAGAAACCAAACTTGATGACATTGGTGTAGAAGATATTTCCAAGAAATTATCTGACTTAGGATACTTTATCTTTACTAAAAATAGATCTCATTGTTCAACCCATCGTTCCGGAGGGATACTTGTAGCTATACGTAACACTTTACAGAACTATTGTAAACAAATTGAATCAGATGCATTACTTGTCTATGGTTTTCTGTTGATAAATGTGTTTTCGGATATAAAAAAAAAATTACTTTGTGGAGCAGTATATTTACCACCAAAGGGTACCAAGTATTCTGACATAAATATGTGAAATTGATTATTTAACAAAAAGATGTATTAATTTATTTCAAGTTTTAAAGATGGGTGATTTTAATTCACGTATAAATAAATTAAATGAGTGTCTTTTATCCATCCTGTAGAGACTTCAGTTGTATTCGTTATCACTCTACACCTGAATGTGATGAGGCCTTTTCCACCTATTCGAGCACCCCTCTCAGCGCGACTCCCAACTGTCGGCCCCTCCCCTAAATTTCAAACTCTGCCCAAAATTATGAATGTGGTACATGTAGAACAAATATAGCTTTTATTGCAATAAATATGTTACCCATACATCTCTAATTCAAGTATGTCATAGCATACATATTTTACCATAAATAGAGACACATATAACGTTCTAAATTATTTTCTTGACTTTATATGAGCACATTTAATCTCGAAATTACGTATTATTTTTCAAAATGAAACCACATATTTTGCGTGCGTTTTCGTTCATAAGTAGATAATTAGGGGGATTATATCGACACAAAATCACAAGAATAAGAGTTTAGCCACTGTTTGAACTGTTTTTGATTTATTAGCTGATGTAATCCCCCGTTTTAGGCTCTAATTATTCAATTTGTAATCAGAGGTGGCAATATTGGTGGCAATATTTGACTGTATAATCCAGTTGTACACACTCTATAATTGTGTGATAGGCTGTACAAATAACATTTTGCAGATGGCGAGGACACAGTGCTGCCTCAACATTGGGCCATTATCATCGACACTGCCACAACCTTGTAACAGCGTTGGCCAAGTTCTCGCATCGCTTCGCGTATACTGTCACTTGGCTTGATGTTCCCAGGCCAGACAGTGCCGTCTGATTGCCGGCGCGTTGCGATTAGCTTTGATGTCTAAGCTTGGGGGGTGTCGCACGAGAAGCACGTGTGTCCACAGGCTCATATCTGGCAGCGTGTAGTGGGAAGTACACCCTGCGCGCAGGATGCTTTTATCTGACTATGTATCTTTACATGAATTACAAATTGACGAGGCTATCGCCGACATTTTATCAGACGAAGAAAGATTAGAAAGCTTAGATATTCCAGTTGTTCGGAAACCAGAAGATTATGTATGTAATAATTATGGCCGAAGGTTTTGTAAAATGTCTGCACTATATATATTTAATGGTAGAGTTGGAAATGACAGATTTATAGGTTCCTATACAACATCCAGAAATAGTGTTGTCGATTATGCAATAGGGTCACCATCTATTTTTTCTAAATGTGTGAATTTTGAAGTCCGTGATTTTGATTCTTTATTTTCCAACATAAACTGTGTATTGCAATTTAATCTTAAATCTAATGATACTGATACATGTACCATATCTGAATCTGATGTTCAAACTAATGTTGATAAACCAACCATTCATAATGACAAACTGGGGTATATTTGGGACTCTACCAAGAAAACAGATTTATTCAGAATATTAACACTGAGAAAATTGAAAACATTATGGATAAGTTAAATTTAGGTGATATATATATTGATATTATTGTTAGTGTTATAAATAAAATATGACAACATGTCTGAACGAACATAATAACACTATTAACGATAATATACCTAATGATAATTCTATTATTTTTCAACCTGAACTTCATTATGATTTTACCGATGAAGAAATACGACACATAGCAAAACATCTCAAGAAAAACAAAGCTACTGGTGATGACAATATAGTGAATGAATATATATATTCCACAATTGATTTATTTTTAACTGTTTTTAAAAAAGTGATTTACCTATATATTCCACACAGGCAATGAACCACAAGATTTGGGTTATATATTGGTAACATTGTCCCTATATATAAAAATAAAGGAGACCCCGCTCTGCCAGGTAACTACAGAGATATCAGTATTTTAAGTTGTTTTGGCATTTTATTTCACAAGCATCATCAATTACAGGATCGGCTATTTTTTTTAAATAATAATATTCTAAGTGAAAATCAAGACGACCATATTTTTACAATTAAAAATCTTATTGATGTTTTTATATATATAGAAATTTTTTATTTTATAGATTTTAAGAAAGCATTTGACACTGTATGACGTTCTGGCTTGTGGGAAAAATTATTAACATGTGGTGTAACTTGAAACTTACTTAATGTTATTAAAAGTATTTACAATAATATTAAATCACGTATTGTATCCAACGGGGATAAATCAAATTATTTTTTATGTTATACTAGTGTTAGACAAGGGAAAACCTGTCTCCATTGCTATTTCTTTATTAATCAATGATATGGAATCTTTCTTTTTAGAAGATGGACTTAATGTATTACAGCTAGATTATAATATATATGATAATTTAGTCAAAGTGCTTTAGATGCTGTATGCAGATGATACAGCTATATAGGTTTGCAAAAAGGTTTAGATTGTTTATATTTGTATTGTAATACATGGAAGTTAGATCTGAATGTAGAGAAAACTAAAAGTGTTGTATTAGGAACATCTAAATGGAAAGGTAAACATATATTTAAATATGATGGTCATGTTCTTGCTGTTGAAGATAGCTTCAACTACCCCCGGGGGTGTTATTTCAAATTATAACGGCTCATTTGCCAAACACAAGAAACATGTAATCACATGTAATCACAAAAAGCTGTGTTAGCACTTTTAAGAAGAAGTAGACAGTTGGATTTTCCCATTGACTTGCAGCTCTAATTATTTGATAATGCCTATTTTATTATATGGATGTGAAATTTAGGGATTTGAAGTATAACAGTGATTGAAAAAATACACCTAAAATATTAAAATACATTCTTGGTTTAAAACAATCACCACCGACGATCTCAAAAAAATTGCCAAAACATACACACATTTGAAAGTATTATGTCCAGTGATGTAATTGTATTAATTTAAAACTAGTGCGCTATATTCGTTTTGCATTTAAAATATTTAATATGTATATTTGATTTATTTGTATATTTAATAATATACCTTGCAGAGTTACTATGTGACAGCATTGAGTCCAGACCTCATCTGCATCCAGCGTTCGCAGCACTGAGGTGAAGCGACACAATGCTGTCACAGGCATTGAACAGATGTAATGTGTTACGTAAATATGAATCTATAATTGTCGTGTATATTTAAATGCTATACCTATTGATGATTATTCTATTATTAACTTGATTACCTTGTTGGAATGTTGTTACATTCGTTTGACATTTAACATTTAACATTTATTTTGTATATTTAATTTATTTTTAAATAGTAAACTTTGCAGCGCTACTATGTGACAGCATTGTGTCCTGACCTCGGTCTGCAGCTAGCGTTCGCAGTACTGAGGTGAAGCGATACAATGCTGTCACAGGAATTTAAAATTTGTGATGTGTTATTTATATATGGATTTATAATTTATTGTCATGTATATTTAAATACTATATAACTATTGACAATTAATCTGTCTTACGTGTAGTCACCAATTTATGATTGCCTTGATTAACTTGTTCAAATGTTGGCACATTCGTTTGCAATTTAGAAGATTTAAAATGTATATTTTATTTATTTTATTTGTTTATTTTAATAGCATACCTTACAGAGCTCCTAGGTGACAGCATTGTGTCCAGACCTCGGTCTGCAGCCAGCGCGCACAGTACTGAAGTGAAGCGACACTTTGCTGTCACAGGCATTCAATATATGTAATGTGTTATTCAAATAGGGATTTATAATTATTATATATATTCAAATAATATATACCTATTGATAATTAATCTGTTTGACTTTTACTCATTAATTTATTATTAACTTGATTAACTTGTTTTAACTTGTTTGAATGTTGTTAAATTGTAATTTTGTTTGAGCCCCATGCTTTATTAGGCCAGGGTTAATAAAATTTGTGTATGCTTTGTATCCTTGAAACAGCATTAGGCAAATGTAATTTAATTATCAAATTAACCATTTAAAGGGTTAATAGATCGACCCAGGCTGGACACATTGGCCGCATTTGAGCCTGAGTCTAATAATGCAATGAATAGAGATTAGCCGTAGCATAAAACCTAAATACCTCAGGATCTTTTTCCAAGATTTGAAGTCGATTGGAGTCAGGGAGAAATAGTAACTTACTATACAATTTGAAAAAGAGAAAAAAACTAACAAGAAACGTTGCAAACTCAAATTGTTTTGGCATAGCCCAAACATAACTAGCAAGACCCCATTGTAAAATCAATAAGTGTGGACGTAGCTTACTCAAGATGTTTGGGCATAGGTTTGGGCTATGCCCAAACATCTTGAGTTTGATTTGGTTCTAGCTTCTTTTTATTATTCTAATCGGAGTGTTATTTTTATTAAATCAACTTCAAACATTGGCACAATGATCCTTAGGTATGGGGGAGGTGTGCTATATTTTTTTATGAATTCCCAGTTGTCATGGTTGTTTTTCTGGATTTATTCTTAATTTTCTGGATTACTATGTGGATAGATGTCGGGTCAAGGATGTACCTGTAGCGTGAGGCCACATGCGTTGTGTGAGTAGACTCAGGCTGAAATGCGGGCAGTATGTCCAGGCGGGGTCTCCCTATTAGTCAGGGAAAGTTAAGCGATTTTTTCACAAAACCTAAAACAAATTCCTTTTTTTACCATTGTATAGTATAGGGACAAATTGTTTACGCTCAACTGTCATAGGAGGTTTTTTCACAGAGCAAAATGTAAGATGACCGAAATCGGTAAGGGAAAAAATAGAAACCAGACATATCTGGTCGTGGCATGCTAAGTTATTCTACATTTTATCAACGTTGGGTAAATAGTTACGTTAAATGTAGTATTATTTATGAAACAAAATAACATCAATAGGAGAAAAGCCAACATGGCCGCCAAGACAGCAAAGCACGATAGTTATCATTAAACGTTCACGTTTGACGTTTTGGCTTCAAAAGTGCAACATGCAAATCGTGTTCTCTATTTGATGTATGTGGAATAGATAGAGTGTATGTGTAGTGCATGTAAAAACGTAGATTGGAATACGTTAGGAGCTTTATTGAGTTGTAAAATGCTCCAGAGAGTCGAATGTACTGATAACATAGATGTTGATCTGGACTGGGAATATTGGCTCCAGTGCTACGATGATGCTGTTAAAACATTACATAAGAGGATCAAATTTACCCCCAGCAATTTACCACCTTGACTCGACTCTAAAATGAGACGTCATTGGAATAGATTTAGAAAAGTAAGAAAGGAATTACAAAACATATTGCAGGACAAACACAACTAGTACATTGCTGATTCGTCTGACACACTAAAAGAAAACCCTAAACGATTCTGGTCTAATTTTCGATCGAAAACAATATACCTAGGAAAAGTTGTTACGAAGGACTAAGCGCCACCAATCCCAATGCTATGTCTTGTATATATAAAAAATATTTTGAATTAGCTTCTAATAGCAACACTGTACCAAATATCGTCGAATACAAAAACATTTACATAATTAGTATTATTATTTACAGAATCAGATGTTTTAAAGGTGCTCTCCAGCCTGGACTGCAATGAACCATGTGGTCCAGATGGAGTGTCATCAGCTGTATTAAAAAATGTGATAAAGAATGGGCTGCTTCTCTGGTGACTTTATTTAAATTGAGTCTGAAACAGTCTAAAGTTCACACTTCTTGGAAATTAGCCAAGATTTTACCTGTTCATAGCAAAAATAACAGGGAATCTTGTTTCTAATTACAGACCAGTTTCGTTAATAAGTATCGTGTCAGAAGTGATGGAAATGTGTATTTGCAACCATGCTGGTGTAATTACCAATAACCTGATTTGCTCTGAACAACGCGGATTTCTGAAAGGCAAATATTGCAGTACCCGACTAACTGATGTTTACGATGAAATTGGTTCATATTTTGACAGTTAAAACTGACATAACGACTTTGGTTTCAGTGAAGAATTTGACAGTGTATCATACAGATTGCTTCTTCACAAATTAAAAAATATGGTTTTAATAGTCATTTGCTGGACTGGTTGACATTTTATCTAATTAATAGGAAACAGTGAGTGGTTGTGGAGGGTTTTAATGTTGAAGCTGGTTAGATGTTTCATCTGGCGGTCCACAAGGTTTAATCCTGGGACCGTTGTTATTTTAGTTATTTATTAATGATATGCCTAGGGTTGCAGGCTCTAGTAGGCTGAGTTTATTTGCTCATGATGCAACATGTCATAGGAAAGTTTTCATTACTCCAGAATGATCTAAATAGTTTATATGATTATGGACAACGTTGGTGATTGAAGTTAAGTTTTGAGGAAATTGCCGTATTATCTATTACTAGGAAGAAAAAATATTTTTGAATTTACTTATACTATTAACAATATACAAGTGCGCAGGGTGCAATATATGAAAGATATTGGTGTGTATGCTACTCGTGATTTGCTAAGGAATTCCCATATAAAAAACATTAGTTTCCAAAAGTAACATAATGATAGGGATGATAAAACGTTGTTGGTTGCGAAAGGCAGATTTAGTGTTACATCTTACTTGTACAGTGCTACAGTTTGGTATCCATTTAATTTTGAAATAAAATTTAAGCATTATAATCTATTCAATGGGCACCTACATGTTATATACTGAATTATCCTGGTTTAAAATACAACGAGAGACTTACCACTCCACTGAATATAAGACGCAGTCAGTCTGTTTATAGTTTTGAAAGTCGGCTCAAATGTTATTTTAGTAACTTAGTATGTGATTTTAATGTAAATAATATGTCGTTCATGGTCATGGGCATGCAAATGTTACATGTGTACGTGAAACCAGTCATCATTTAGCCGGTAAAGTGCAATTATGCAATTTTTATATTTCATGTTATTTTTATATTAAATATTTATATACATTTTGGACCACCAGGCTTGTATAGATAGTACAGTACATGTACTGTACCGTGTCTGTTTCTGGTGGCCCATTCATAAATTTTTACTACAGCACTGATTTTTACAGATTTAGCTAATTTTATGTGATACATTAATTTAATTGTTTTTGTGTTGGTGGCAAATAAATAAATGTAGATGGTCCATCATGAACTCTTATGAATATCCACAAAACATGAACTGTATATTTTGTAATGACTCCCCAAAAAGACGATAAGCCTATTAAAGCCACATCCAAAGGTTATACAAATAATTGCAAATAAAGGCAAAAATAATGTGGAACATAAAAAATTAGCAAAAAACATAATGGAAAGTGATTCTTCTGCAGTCAAATTGGTGTTTAATTGGCTCGAAGAATACAAACCATTTGATGAAATTTAATTTGACACGTAAACTACAGACAGGCGCAATGAAACATTTGGCGGTCATTTTTTTTATGTTGTTTATTTATTGTACAACTCTACTTCCGATCCTTTAATCAGTACAATTGTAAACCAATTAAAAATCAATTATCACTCACTATGTTATTTCTGAGAGAGAGCCGGCCTTTTTGTATCTTACCCTCCTAAAAATCCTCCTATGAATATCCAGAGTAAACATTTTTTGTGTGGCTAATCCAGACCTTATACAATACCGTGGTACAAAAATATTTTGATAAGAAATTTTTTCAGTTTTTTTTCTAACTTTCCCTGACTAATCAATCCTTTAAATCATTAATGTCAGATCTATAATTAAAGGAATTTGTTCAGTAATGTTTTAATGCCGGGCCTGGCTCGCAGACAGTGGCCCTGTATTAATCCAATATTGCGTGTTTTATATGGACAGTAAAACTTTTAAATGCTACATTTGACAATTCAAATAACAGTTCCAAATCCATTCAAACACTTAACGTCGACCCAATGTTGTTTGAATGTTCGGACAGCGTCGCAGACAGTGATACAGCAATTATTCAAGTCCACTTTTACCGGGCCTTCTGAATGTCTTTCATTGGCAAACAAATATGTATATCTAAAAGTACAAAAGATCAGAGATGACTTCTGATGTCTGAAATTTGAAGTCTGAATTATCAGGTCTAAATTCTAAAATTTCAATTTAAAACATAAGCTAAATTCCAATCAATCTGTCATAATAAAGAAACTCAACAAAATTTAAAATGGCTGCACAAAAAACTCGTAAAACTTAGTTCAAACATTATTGTTACTTGAAAAGTCACAATCTTCTCCAGGTAACTTTATCTGATATAGCATATCTATGTATTGACAAAAGCATGAGTAAGCTGAATATTTTTGTGAATTTTAGTCAATATTTTTCTTCTCAAAAGCAATTTTCAAGAAGGAAGTAATACCACTATGCTCATTTTAAAAGTGTATAGGCTACCCAGCAAACACAAAACATTTGTATAGCATTTGTACAACGTCGGCCCAACGTCTTTTTTCATTTGCTCCAAAGTCACCCCAGTTTACGGTACCTTACCTGTAAATGTTTGGAATATATCTACTTTCATGTGCTCGTCATTGCTGCAACACACACCTTCGCTACTAGTAGAATTCTACAGTTGTGGACTCTAAATATTGTATATTATGAGGTTCTAGATCGGCAACAAATATCCCAGTATTTGACAGAGTAGGCCTATACTGCACAACTCAAATAACAGTGTTGATCAATGTGTAGGCCTATCCTGTACGCATCTGGTACATTTCACGTTAGGCATACGTTACATAAACTTGGTCGACGAATAATCAATAGCCATGATACTGACGAGCCAGGGGCGAATCCAGGATACTGAGAAAGGGGGTGCCGAACCAGCAGGGTTTGCGGTGTATAGTCAGGCAGAATCAAAAGATGACCTTGCAATTTCGAATTACAATCATATATTTTTACATTTTCAGTTGAATATAAGCCATAGATCAAGAATCAGCTGGTATTCCATGTACAGATGTATACAACCTTTGTGGGGTTTTCAAAATCCAAGACGGCCGCTAAAATGGCTATATTGAAACATAATACAAGCTCTAACTTCCTAATAAATTGACTTAGAGACATGATTTTGCTGCCTAGATCCTAAATGGCCGCCAAAATAGCTAATAAACTTCTAAATACCGCCATAACATCTGAAAATCACAATCGCTAGCGATGTTTACGATTACTTCTGATTATATTATCACATTTCTGAATAATAATATGCTCTCTTTTATGTGTTTTGGCTGAATAATGACTGCAGAATATGGTGGGGAATGCTTCTTCAAAGACTTGAGTTCTTGTTGTTCACACGAGAACAAACCTTTTAGGTAACCACGTAAGGATTGAAAGTATTAGTTCGGCCAGTGATACAAGGGGTGACATCATTTATGATCAATTCGGATCATCAACTTCAGTTCGTGCTCACAAAAATTGAGCATCAAACTATGTGAATTGTGAAAAAACGTGCTGTCTTGTGAGCCCCAACTATATAGCTTTAAAATTTAGGAGGGACAATTTTTATTTGAGAAAGCACTACTTTTTCACAAACGTTACTGCATGTATTCTATTAAATTTTTTATGAGTACAATCTAAAAGTACCAAGGCAACGATACGAGCCATTCAAAACATACAAGTTACTACTGGAAGGGAAATGTCATCAACGCAAGGATGGGTTGAGGGTGGACTTAGGTATGCCCGATACTGCCCGATACTATCGATCTTGCTGAAGCAAGTTTCACATTCTGAATGAATGGGGCCAAGTATAATAATCAGGCTTTCCTTGAAACATGAATGATCGGAGTAAATTTTTCAACTCGGTAGACATCAAGAGACCAAAGTGGATTATTTTTCTCGAGACGAACAAAAGTTATTTCACGATGACGTACTTGCATTGCATTCGTCTGGTATTGTTTCAATTCTTCTGTTCAAAAGCGACCCCCAGGTTCCATGTTAAAGAAGCCCTAGAGACCATAATCTTGTCTCTAAGTCAATGTATTAAGAAGTTAGAGCTTTTTTATGTTTCTATAGCCATTACATGTTAAAGAAGCTAGTGGAGGTGGAGAAGGAAGATGACAGTGTCAGAAATGCCATGCCCCATCCAATCGCGCCTGAAAGTTTTTTGAACGGTAGGCCTATGAAAGGTCAAGACACCCGCCTATGCCGCCAGCATATGCTCTTCATCAGATAAACAGACTACCTCCTCTGGAATAAAAAGTGACTTCGCATTGTTGAAGAGAGTTATCAACACACCATCTTGATCTGAATATAATGGTTGTATGGCAAGAAAAGCACGAGAGTAAATTTCCACGAAATGTTAGGGCATTGGAGTTATTTATTGAGGAATTGTTGAGGCCCATCACTGAATCAAACTATTAGCAGGATTTATAAGCAACTCATCAATTTTGACTATAAGCGCCAGCATGTTTTAGTAGATAACCACACAAAATTTTCACGGGATCTCATTTATGCGTGTGCACTCGGTGTTCTTGTGAGCAACATAGATTTGAATTTCTAGAAAATACTGACACACGAACTGACTGCATACCTGTTGTAATTGAGGATAATGGTGACATGCGAGTATGTAAAAAATAATGCTACTTTGAAAAACAAACTAAAAATAGAGGTAAACGGCAGTACTGGCACACTTACACAGTCAAAAATCATGGTGAGAAATGCTCTGATTTGATCTGAACCTTGGTTTTACCAATGAAAAGCAAAGTATCTGATCTCCTCAAGGTCCAAATTTCAAACATTCTACGTCAATATGATGGGTAACTGTGCTAAGGACCCTAGCAGTTGTGCTTTTTCAGGTTCTTGTACCTCGTTGTTGACCCAGCACTTTGGCCTAATCTATATCCAATTAAAAACCGCTCAAGATAGCTACACCATTACTATAAAACAAAATGTGAAGTCTCAAGGAAGTCACCCTGAAAATGTTTAGCTCAATCGAATTCGAAATGGCCGACAATCGGCCATTATTTACCTCAATAGGTCTGATATAGAGTAAAGCGTGCTAGATAGCTAATCCATTACTATAAAACAAAATGTGAGGGACGATGCAATAAGAAACCAAAGTGTCAATGACACAGAAACTCGTCCTTAATTAGCGCAAGTTGATTACGAATTAAAATTTCTGAAATCCGTGAAGCAGTTCTATGCACAAGCACTCTTTCAAATAAACTAAACAAAATTGAAATCGGATAAGAATTGAGGGAGGAGAAGCTTTCTTGTGAATTGTGGAGAGAGTGCCGTAATCAGGTCTTAATTAGGTGATAAATTAATTAATAATTAATTTCCGCGATAAAGTTTAATGCACATGCACGAGCTCTTTCGAACAAACCAAACATAATTTATATCGGTTAAGAATTGAGGGAGGAGAAGCATTTCTTGTAAATTGTGGATAGAGTGCCCTAATTAGGTCTTAATTAGGTCATAAGTTAATTAATAATTAACTTGATCAAATTCAAAATGGCTGCCTATCGGCAATTATCTACTTTCATCTGCCCTATATTTGGTAAACAGTAAACAGGTAAACCGTGCTAGATGGCCTGACCATTATTAAAACAAAATGTGAGGTTTCAGGGGAGGATGCACTCTGAAAAATTCGACCTGATCAAATTCAAAATGGCAGCCTATCGGCCATTATTTTATATGCCTGATATTTGGTAAACCGTTCCAAATGTCGAAACTGCTACTATAAATGAAAATGTGAGGTTTCGGGGGGAAGATACACCATAAAAAAACTGAGATTTATCGAATTCAAAATGGCCGACAATCGGCCATTATTTACCTCACTATGTCTGATGTCAATTGAACCCTGCTAGATAGCTAGACAATTACCATAAAACAAAATGTGAGGTTTCAGAGGAGGATGCCACCTGAAAAATGTCGACTTTATCAAATTTAAAATGGTCGCCTATCTGTCATTATTCACTTTCATATGTCCGGTATTTTGCCAACCGTGTTAGATGGCAAAACCATTACTATAAAAAATACGAGGTTTCAGGCGAGGATGCACCCCGCAAATTGTTAACTAGTTCAAAATCAAAATGACCGACTATCGATCGGCCATTATTTACTTTAAAATGACTCTAACCCGTGCTAGATAGCTGGGCTATTACCATAAAACAAACTGTGAAGTTAGTTTCAAGGGAAAATGCACCCTGGAAAAATTCAACTTGATAAAATTCAAAATGGCCGACTTTCGGCCATTAAATACTTTAATATGCCTTATATCTGGTAATCCATGCTAGATAGCCAGACCACTACCATGAAGCAAAATGTGAGGTTTTAAGAAAGGACATGCCTTGAGAAAATGTATCCAAATCAAACTCAAAATGGCAGACTTTCGTTCATTATTAATACGAATATAGTATATTATCTGGAAAATCGTGGTAGTTAACTAGACCATTTGATCCGGATCTCACAGATTTTGCATGACACTTTTATCAGAAGTATGTCTCTGGCCAAGGACCAATCCATTAAATTGTGGGAATGATCTATATTAGGATCGGGATCCGGATTAAGATCATTATTTTGATGGGGGTTTGCAGTCTCTGACTGACTGTCTAGTTATTGATTTCACTCTTACACTTAGCCTCTTAGGCCTAGTTGTCTTGCGTCTTGATTTTTAACCCAGTGACTATGTTAATAACGCTACACAAAATCGCTTCAATCAAATTCTAATTGGAGCGGGAGCCCTTGGATTTCTGTAATTTTGGCGACCATCTTGGCGGCCATCTTGAATTTTGAAAACCCCACAAGGTTTGGGCATGGGACGCCAACTGACTCTTAAAGAGATAGATATTGTACATGCAAAAATTAAAAAAAACTATTGTAATCCGACATTGCGAGATTCAGCCCCCAAAATGCCAATATTCTGCCTGACTAAGTAGGCCTATACTTCGATCAAGGTGACTACTATGAGTACTATGAGTAAGATACCCATGTTTTGACATACGCTTGGCAGACGATAAGACGATAGCCATAACGCCACTTGACAGATAACCATCATGTGCACGTCTGTAGCATCGCTAAATGTAAGAACGCCGGTAAATGTAAGAACGCTAAATGTAACAACCTTCTTCGCTGTCAACGGCAAATGTAAGAGCTTTATTACATATACCGGCGTTGTCAACTAGTAGGGGGGGGGGGGGGCGGGGCTTGAAGGAACTGGCCCAGGCTAAAATCATCAAAAAATCGGTGATTTTATTTTTTTATTCCGGGTTCCTAATATGACCATATGATGTAAACATGTACGTAGACTAGAACTGCAAATTTTTATAATTTTTGTGCTGCGCATTCACCAGTTAGGCTAGATATAGAGACGAAATTCCTGCATTTCCTATTTTTGACATGGTTGTCAATAATTCGAAATCAGGAATCTCGTCTCTATATCTAGCATAACTGATATTAGCCTGGGCCAGTCCCTTTAATCGAATAATCGTTCACTTTGTTTCAAAAGTCTACAATTTTTGTCACAAGCTAACATGACCTACATATTTCAGAATCTGCCGACACACAAGCGATTTTTTTCCACTGGCGGCCATATTGGAACATTTTCAAAATGGCCGCCACGGTAACGTTAATACATTACGCATGCTAACTTTTTAACTAAACATCACAGAACCACATGTAATACCTCTTTTCCAGGGTTTTTTCGATCAAAAGTTGAAATGGCAAGGTTAAATAACAGAATCAAGGTCAAAATCGTTCAATATTTGGCTATTACTGTTTTTCTCTTTGGTCGATGTTTAAAGGCTGAATAAATCCGTAGTTTTTTAATAATTGCATAACTTTGATTATTCTGTGCACCAAAGATCTAAAGTAGCGTGTTTTAATAGTCAGGTGATAATAAACAACACAACTAAATATGGTTCTCCCTCTCAGTCCACTCTCCAAATACCCCACAGTAGAGTGTTAAACTCTTCAACCACCACTGTAGGCCTACATATGCATTAAATTACACACTAATATTCGTCTCAAACACCTTATTGGCACATTCATCACCTTGGCCTCAGTGTATACTATGATCGTCTTCGTCATTGTACCCCCTGATATTATCGGCCGTATGGATTTGTTTATGCCAAAAATTGAAGATGGAAATGTGGTGAGGCCATCACATTATAGGATTGCAGATCACAGATCCCTCGAACCTCGAGTAGAAATTGGCATCTTACCTCTCTTTCCTGACAAATCTCCTGATTCAAATCTAGTAAAGCATGTGATGCTCATTGTAAAACTGAGAATAAAGCTCATTTAAGCCGTGGCTCTGGATGGGAGTAGGTGATGTCTGAGGCTGAGGTGTTCATCTGTGGCAGAGCTGTATCAACGCTGGATTACCACCATATTAAACCCACACGGTATGCTCATCAAGTGTAACTGGTGGCTATCTATCTCCTTCAGCAAGGATCATCAAGGATCTGAGAGATGGTGAGAGATTTGAGCCTTGGGTAAATTGTGTCCCTGGTTATTTGTGTTTGACCACGAAAATTATTAGGCCTACTATTATTATTTTTGTATTTCTTTAGACGTTTGTATCCAGCTGCATATCCGATCACAGCGCTTACAGAATAAAAAGTCATGTGCTAAAAATTTCAGTGATCTTATTTAAAACAAGGTTTAAAACGTGGGCCATCAGTGTAATCTAAATGCAGACTGGAATATGTGTGTTTTCAATGTTTGATTAAAGGATTGTTGTGTGCGAATTGTCCTAATGTCACTGGCAATTTGTGCCAAAGTTCTAGGGCACGTGTACAAAACCCCTCTTTACCAACAACTTTGGCATATGAATGAGTGTCAGGTTCATGGCACACCTGTTTTTGACCAAGTTTATGGTCTCGTGCTCGTGTAGTCAGGATAGATGATAGATAGTTTGGAGCTACTCTATGGATACATTTGTATACTGTCACAATGATCTTATAATGTATTCTCTAATGGATGTTATATGTGTTATATGTGTTATATATGTTATATATGCTATATGTAGGCCCTATTATATTCAAGATGGTCACCGATCCATGTAAATGATTTAGTAATGTTGCTTTCTCCACTTCCTGTATACATGATGAATTCATGGAAGGTATTTCTCTTGTTCAACGGTCTATTTATAATGTTCCCTTGATGGCCAAGAATCAGTTTCATGAACACAGCAATCGGCAGTTACAAACAAACTGGTGGTGGTGGCGTGTCAGATCTGTATGACGATACTGATTCTATTGCATTGTGCATGCTAGCTGTACCTGATTCTGTGATTTTCATAAATGAATTTGAAGGTGTAGGCCTACAACACCATCGTAACTAATCAAATACACACCACGAAGAATATTTATACGCTCTTGAACAACGCTTTGTCGATGACGTTGCAACGTGCAACAACATATAATGATTTCGTACCCATGCATCTAGTGCATGCTAGAAGAGCATGGTGAGGTGAATAATTAGGAGTCAAATCACCCCCTCTGAGCATGGTGAGATGAATACACTACCCCCAGACACAGGATTCGAAATTCGAGCCCTAGCGGTCTGAGACCGAACTCGTTACTTATCAGTCATGGAGGCTCTCCACGATACTGGATCTTTACGAATTAGCGGGGAAGAATATGAAGTTATGAATGCCAGAGCGTGGGACGATCTCCCCCCTTTTCTAGCAGACAGCTTCAACCACTGCATCAGCCCCCCCCCCCCCCTCCCCCGGTTTCACTGATCGAACTGGGAGCTCAACAATTCCAAAAGTAGATTAGTAAAACGTTCTGTCAAATACCGAAAATAGGAGGGGTCATTTATCTTATACAGTAGCCAGGTGTTGTCTGAAGTTAATATGGGTAGTGTTCGTATACTGACCACTAAGTATGACACTGTGCTGTCCAACAGAACATGTGCCATGTTCGATTTTCAACCTTTTAATCATTCCGAGGCAGATTCACGTATCTTCCTGCACATGGGACATGCTTTGCGCTAAGGACATGTGCAGGCATTATGTGCGGACTGTAAATAGCGATGTTGTTGTTTCTGCTATTGCTTTCTCCAGACAGCTTGGTTTCTACAAATGTTTAGGGTGGCGTTTGGTACAGGCAAGAATTACAGGTCATTTACTCCAACCTTGTCCCATTCAAGTCAGATGCTCTTCTCTTCCACGCCATTAGTCAATGTGACACGACATCGCATGTCGTGTCGGACATCCCAACTACTTGGTTGTGAAACCAAGGAAGAGTATGCCTATATACTAGAGTAAACAGATACATTTATCATACAAAAAACAGACACATGAAATGGGGAAAATTGTTTATTAACAATAAACATCAAAGTAAACAACTACAAATAAAAAGGGCTTCACTTCAAATGTTGTTAATGTAAACGTGGTTGTAACAGAGTGAAGCCTTAAGACTAAAACAGGTATAAATATACTTGACAGTCGGTTAACAGGAATTACCAGTGAATATTTATACATGTCTCTAGTTGATCTAATCTACTGTCTCTAATTGATCAAATCTACTATACATATTTATACATGTCTGTAATTGATCTAATTATTAAATTACTAAACTATTATTACAAAAACTATCAATACCAATCTAGTTATTGTTCACACAAAACAAAACCTATAAATAACAATCTACTAATTGTTCATATTAATATATTAAAGGGACATGCCCAGGTCTACAATCATCAAAAAATCTGCGATTTCATTTTAGCTCAATAATATGACCATATGATGTAAACATGTCCATAAACTACAACTGCAAAAGTTTTTTTAAATTTTGTGCAGCGCATTCACCAGTTAGGCTAGATATAGAGACGAAATTCCTGATTTCTAATTATTGACAACCATGGCAAAAATAAGAAATACCGAAATTTCGTCTCTATATCTAGACTAACTGGTAAGTGCGCAGCACAAAAATTGAAAAACTTATGCAGTTCTAGTCTACGGACATATTTACATCATATGGTCATATTAAGAAGCCAAAATAAAATCACCGATTTTTAGATGGTTTTAGACCTGGGCATGTCCCTTTAAAGTGAACTTTGACTCTTGCATCATTAGATACAAATTATATAATATTGACTAAATCTATCAATAACATTATTAAACAAGATTATCTGTTGTTGAGGAGGACATGAAAACGGTCAGAAGAGAAATGTACAATAAACAAAAAACTTGCTGCGGATGGAAGCGGGAGGAGGTGGGATTTTCCTGACAGACATAGAATTTGGTATATAAATTTATATTTCTATGGGATTAATATGGCTGGGACAGCTCAATCAGATTAGTGTTCCTGAAAAGAGGTTGTTACAAACCAAACAAAAACCGAACCAACCACGAATTGCATATCTTGGAATTCGCCTGAGATTAAAAGTCCATTTTGTGTCCGATAAATTGAGCTTTCATTTTATGAAAACTCTGTATTACATGAACTCTAGACAGCCCTGGGTATCTCGCGTTAGAGTGTGTCCACATGAAGCAACTGGAATGTTTCTGTGTGGTTATGTACGTGCACTAAGAGTTGTAGGGGTGCATATGTTAAAGAAGCAGGTATTCACACCGGGCTCATACATTACACGGGCAATGTTAACCTATGACAAAAAGTTCACTTTTGCAATGAAGTGAACGATTCGACCCTTTTTTAGGTTAAGTTCTCCTACTAAGCGGCATATGTAACAAAACAAAACAAATGCCATAAATATTTTCGAAAATAACAGATGTATTACTTTGAATCACTGATATGACACATTAAGTACTAGATGGTAACATAGATTACGTTATGTATCACTGAAACATTATTTACTGGAGCGTCACGTGGATTTTGCTTTGTGTCATTGATGCATTAAGTACCAAATGAGCGCCAAATGAGTTCTGATCTGTATCATTGGCACATTAAGTATTGGAGGTTCACATGGATTTTGTTCTGAATCACTCACACATTAAGGACTACGGTAACAGGTATTTTACTTTGTATCACTGACACATTAGTTACTAGGGCCACAGGCATTTTGCTATATCACTGACACTCTAAGTACTAGAGGGTCACATATATCTTGCTCTGAATAACCGACACATTAACTACTAGATGATCACATGGATTTTGCTCTAAATCACTGACACATTGAGTACTAAAGCCACAGGAATTTTTCTCTGTATCATTGGCACATTAGGAACTGGAAGGTGACATGGGTTTTCCTCTGTGTCACTGACATATTAAGTACTAGGGTCACAAGGATTTTGCTCTGAATCAATGACAAATTAACTATTACGGGTCACATGGATTTTGCTCGATATCACTGACACATTAAGTACTAAATGGTCACATAAATTTTGTTCTGGATCACTGACACATTAAGTACTAGAGCTTCTTGTGGATTTTGCTGCGTATCATTGATACATTTATTACTAGGGGTCACATGGATTTTGCTCTGTATCACTGACACATTAAGTACTAGGGCGCCACATGAATCATTTCTGAATTTACTTACGCAATAAGTAAAACAATGTAACTGAAACTGTGTATGAAAATGTGTATGAAAATGACATGACAATGACAATTTTCATTCATGCAAACATATGGCTTGTCGCCAGACATATTCAAAGATAAATAAGATGACTCAATACAGAAGGACATGGCTAAGATAGAATTGTTTCATCTTCTCGCAAATGTACGAAAATTGTTACATTTGTTTGAAAAAAATGTCTACGCTAAATGTAAGAATTTCCTTTTTACATTTAGCGGAAATTGACTGCAAATGTAACAACTTCCACCGCTAAATGTAACAACCTTCTTCCATTAATTTTAGCGCACGTTTTTCTTACATCTAGCGTCTGGTGGCAACAAAAGAAACAACTTTTTTAACATATTTATTTGTTCTGTTTTGCACTCAATTGATATATTTATTTGATTTTCTACAGAAGGTATATTATAAGTACAAACATGCCAAAATAAAAGTAATAGTAGAAAAAAGGAGACTTGAGGTCGCTAGCGTAGAGGTCACCTTACAAAAAAAGCAATATATTGCTATTGAGAAAGTCCACTTTGTATATATATGTATATAAAAATAACATAATTTATAGTACTTAATAAGTAATTAGAACAAACGTAATTAAAATGAAGGCTGTTACAACTATCAACAAGTTTGATACATTGGTTCGAAACTAAAAATCCCTCTAAAGCATAAACATAATTATCGCCCCTGAGATTGAAAATGACGTTCAAAAACCGATACCCGTTATAGCAGTTTCATAGAGGAATCAAATTCATATCATTTAACTTGTATTATGTTCTTATATACCCTTTTTGCGCTAAGATCAATCTTTATTGAGATTAAAGCACTTCATCCAGGTTCGAACCAAAAAAACAAGTTCCGCGAAGAGATAAATCAACATACATTAGTTATAATTAAAGGCAATCCAGCCAAGCGGTTTTAGCAGTGTTTGTGAAAAGGGCTGAGAATCAAAATACCTATCGCTCAGTTAACCTGTATTAGGTTCTTAAAATTCCTATTTGGGCTGCACATAACGTCGTTTTTGCGCTAAGATCAATATTTACTGAGACTTCATCCATGTTTGAAAGCCCTAGTAAATATTTAAAGGAGGTAAACGATATTTTAAAATGTGTAACTTGTTTGCCGACCCATCTAATCTTTGAAATAGCAGAAAAAATATTATGACGCATCGTTCACGTGTAACAAAAAAAATGTCTTATTAACTTTAAGGAACTAATGGAAAAATCTCTGGAATTGACGGAGCTGCAGTCAAAAATGCCCCCCCCCCCCGGTGGGCAGGTCACTTGAAAAATCATAGCAACTCAACTTGGAATGGAAATTTGGGATGAAAAAAAATAGAAAGAATTCCTCGGACACTAACAGTTTGATCGAATGTATTTAGTGAAACTAATAATTATTATAGTTTGCAAATCTGATCAGTGACCAAACACAGGATAATTTCAAATGAAAAAGTTTTTAGATAATAAGATAATCAAGCAGCCACACGGACCACCGCCACCACCGCAGATACTTGTTTTCTAAATAGTAATAGAGCTATTTGATCCCCAATGACTATTTTAAGCACTAGGGCGACTAAAAGTCATGTATTCATCAGCTATACCCTGCACCGCACAGTACAGCATTTTTACTCGATGGATCCTCACATCTTCGTCACAATGTCCCCGTATAAACACTGTCGCGTTAATATATAAGCTGTGAATCCTGCCCGAGCGGCTGCTTTGTCTAAGTGAAATGAGCTGTCATTTCATACAGGTGGAGGGTGGGGGAAGGCCACCTGCAGTCGGCATGAATCAGCGCACGACGTATCAGGGTGTAACTGTTGGTGGCACCACACGGATACTGAGTGTATATCCTCTCAATCTCTATATATTTTCCATCGACATAGACCAGGATAGACATGATAGATGGAACTCCTGCAGAAAATTCAATCTATGTTGACTGTAAATATCTGTATAATAATAATAGTAGGCCAAATGTGCTTAGCATATATAAGTTATACACCGTTATCTGTCATATAGATTTTTTTTTATTTTAACCGATTTTGAACAGCTATGACAGCAAAACGATTGAGAAAACTATGCTGCACACACCTGATGTAATGTATTTTACAGATTGTCTCTCGTGCGTTATTTTATTATAGTAATTTTCATATCATTACACGAGACAATGTGTACACCTTTCCAGCCAGCTCGAAGAATAGATGATATTATTCAGTCCAGTCATATGTAAACACACATATGAAAATAAATCTTATCGAGTGGTAAAGTTCTTAACTACAAACACCTGTGTCAAGTATATGTACAAAATAATCAGAGATTAATACATTTATCCTCACAAAAATCAACATTAATGCCCAGCGCTGGTTTATCGGTGGTCTACCGTCTGTGAGGCTGTTCATCATAAATAATGACATCTGTGTTTTTTATCGTGAAATCCTATCCAATAAAGTCAAAAATATAAAAGCTTGTGATAACATAACATTAGTAGATGTATTATACCGCTGACATTACCCGGTTTACAGGTGTATACGTCCAGGTTATTAGCTAACAAAGGGCGGGGGCCCTAGGGTAGTGGTTAGCACCGCTGCCTTTCACGCCAGGGGCTCGGTTTCCGGTCTCGGCGGTTTGAAAGAAACAAAAAAATGTTTCTTCCCCATCCACGTGTGAAAGTCAGTATTGTGGGGAGCCTCCGTGACCGAGAGGTAACGTGCTTGAATTTCGAATCCTGTGTCTGGAGGACAGTGTCATCTCAATCATCTCACCATCCTCAGGAGGTTCTCCTGGCCCAGTTTAGCCTATATGTACACAAAGGTGGCCTGAAGCCCGATTCATTTCATTTTCATTTCATTAGCTAACAAGATCCTAATCCGTAGACAACACGGATTCTAATCCGTAGACAACACGGATCCTGATCCGTAGACAACACGGATCCTAATCCGTAGACAACACGGATCCCAATCCGTAGACAACACGGATCCTAATCCGTAGACAACACGGATCCTAATCCGTAGACAACACGGATCCTAATCCGTAGACAACACGAATTATAATCCGTAGACAACACGGATCCTAATCCGTAGACAACACAGATCCTAATCTGTACATAACCGGGACTCCATCCCAAGAACCACCGTCAAATATTTTACAGAACGCTCTTCACCTATTAGTTTGTAATAGTCGTACTTCATAATTTTCCCATCGTATGAAGCAACGTAAAGTTTATCATGTTCGGAATCGAGGAAAATACCACATGGTTCAATGATTTTATTTTTAGCCAAGCATTTGATACTTTCTCCATCATTACTGCACAGCAACAGTTGGTTGTTTTCCCAGTCAGCCACCACGTACCTGTTCTCTCTATCTCTCACAATTCCACGCAATCTTAGATATAGATATTCCAAAAGCTGTATCGGTATGTAGTCTCAACTGAGTTCCTTTCTCATCAATCCACATAATTTAACGAGAGACAAAATCAGTGAAAACGTAGCCTCCATAGCGGTTCGCAGCTTCGTAAGCAGGTGTCACGCCACATGGCAAATTGATTGTGTACATCTCATCCACAGAGGTGTTGTAAACGTGAAAAGTCCATTAGTGGTGTCGGCTACAACTACATCATTTTTGTAATTCAGACACATTCCATATGGAGATTAGTCCAGTTTCTTACTGAATTCATTACTGATTGCAAATTTGTCATCTGCACTATGTACTGACATGTAATATAAATGAGGTGGCTGTTCCGCTGTTATGATCAGTTTCACATCATCATGTTTTGTTACCAACATTAAATATCGTGGCCAGTTCATCCCCGGAATTCTGTGTTTTCCAATTAAATCTCCACGATCGCTGTACATATAGAGGAACGGCTCATACAGCTTTACGAAACATAAGACGTTTTTGTGGACAAGTGTAGCACATACTCTGCCACGTTCTGCTATTTGCTGTTCCGCCTCCTCATTTGATTCTGTAGTCACGTCGTGTTCGCTAGATACAGTCACTCTGGTAGAATCTCCTTCTAAACATGGTAACACAGATGCTATATGGGAGGTTTCTGTCAGAGTGAGTTGATCTACGCCAGACATAGTGATTTCATTATTATCTTGGTTTGCTTTATCAATCCACATCACACCAGGGACCTCTGTTTTCCGCCTCTTCTCCACAGCCTCCTCCAGACTAGGCAGGTTACTCATCTGGTCATAGACGTCACCATCTGTTGTTAGACGCTGACACAGAAAGCGTAGACTTTCCAAGGTGACCTCTATCAGTTGTTGTTCGTCCAGAGTAGATGATGCCACTTTGTCCACTCTCGTTGCTGCCTTCTCCAGGTCTGACATCAGCCCCTCCTCCTGTTGAGCCAGCTTCTCTCTGATTTGTGTGAGCGTGCTAGTCACCTGTGTCTTTAGGCAGACAATGTGATGCTGAGCCTTGTCTATCTGTTGCTGAGATGTCTGTTTCGCCAGATGTACACATTTCAGTAATTTGTCGATACGCTTCATAATTGCATCCAGTTTGTCCTCACATGGCTTGACGAATGGTAGAAGGGAGGTGATGTGATGGTCACCATGATCACGTTTAATACATGCGTAACAAATGATTTCATCACATGTCTTACAATACATATCAAGCAGCTGGTTTGGATGAAGACCACATGGATGATGGGATTTTTCTGTTGTAGGTTTCTTCACATTTGCTTCTTCTATACATACAGTTTCATGTTTCTTTGAGAATCGACCAACAGCGTGTTCATCAGCACACGTCTGACACAGATACTCCTGGTCTACTGTACAGTACATAACGGCTTCACCCTGACAATCCTCTAGTGAACACACTACCACCTCTCTATCAGCACTGGAGGATACCTTATCCTTCTCTATCATGTCTATATCGTCATCAGTCTCCTTTGTGATCAGGTTTTTCAAATTATCTATGAGGAAATTTGGAGGCAGAGTGGTGAGGTCACCATCAGGAAGGGTGGTGACCTTACGACAAATAGGACAGGTAATCTTCTGAGTGTCGGTGGCTTGTGCCATATACTTCTGTAGACAATCTACACAAAAACTATGATGGCACTGCAGAATACAGGATCTCTGCATGTCTTCTAGGCACAACGTACACTGCAGGTACTCCATCAACACAGACTTCGTCACACTGGCCATGGTGACAAACTCAATATGAGACCAAAAAAATAGATATAATATAGAGAGATAGGTATTTTATTGACACGTATAAAAAGTATTTACATACTTATTTGTCATATTAATATATGTACATGTGTAATTTAGATATATGTAATATAGATATATAACTGATTATATATCTAATATGTAAGTTGGGGTTCAAATTCTATCAAGCCAGATACGTTGGTTTCCTGAAGTCTTTCTGAAACCGCTTACACTGTTCATGAACATGATCTATATCCGGTTGAATGTTCAACACAACACTTCCCCAATTGCCTTCAATTTTTTATCGGAGATACGAGAAAAAACATCGTTCATTGATAGAGGATAATATGTATTGAAAAAAAGCATGAGTCAGCTGATTTTTTTTTGTGCGGGAAACAATATGATAGACCCTATGTTATCCTGGCATTGCCTTTCAATTTTATGTTAAGTAGCAGTCATTTATTTTATCGTAATACCCAGTTTTTCTGATGGCAATGGTAGTTAACTTGATTTTAGTTAACAAATGAACAATGTTGTATATACATGTACATATCTCTACATTATTTCTATGATAAATAAGTCTGGATTGACTTTCTTTCTGTTAATAAAATATCTGTTTGTCTGTTTAGTCAATATTTTTGGGTAAAATCAGGTTCCAAGATGGAAGTAGGATCCATTTTAATAGTGTTTATCCCAGCAACCACAAAACAATTGTTGCCCAACGTCTTCAACATGGTAAAAATGTTATACAAATGTTTTGTGTTTGCTGATACAAATTATCACTGACACCCTGTAGGCCGCCGGTGATGTCTGTTAGTCGGTGATGTTAGGGATATTTTGGGGCAAATTCTTTCAAAGCTACAAAATTTGGCACAAATGTAGAACAGATTATACTCTTTCAATTTGCGATGGATGCCAAGACGGGAATCGCTCAGGGCCGGTGTATGAGCAAAATCCAAGATGGCCGTCATTCAGATTTTGAGTATACCTTACTAAGGATGCCCAAAGGGCTGTAACCACGTGATATAGCGCTATGTGTTATAGTTATGGCCAATTTAGCTACTTCTAATGTTATTTTATTTTATTAATTGGATTTGTTCACATTTATTCAACAAAAAAGACAATGTTGTAAAAAAAATGATTAAAATGTAAAAAAAAAATTAGGTTATAGACAAGACATGGCTGGGGGTAAGGTAGGCCTATCACCCGGAAGGGGAATTTAAACCCCTGTTATTTTCACATAGCTGGACTACTCAGGGGCTGGCGGAATCAACCTGTTGGTCAGCTAACTGACACTGCTTTACTGAAATATGGACAAAGGTGTACATGACCTATATGTGCGATTTTGGTCCGATTTTGAGAAATCGAGCGTATTACACACTTTTGGCCTCTGAGTAGTGAGATTTTGAGACAATATATTTAAAATCTACATAAAGCTACTAACACAGGCGTTTACATGGATGTCCCATGTTGTGTGTCAGATCATTGACAAATGCGCCAGAGAGCTTTCAGTTGGTATTTTACCCCTAATTTTACCTATTTTTAATACTTTTTCTGTAAATAGTCAAAATATTTTCTCTCAGCTGATTTTCGTGTGATATAAATGTTTATTGTTAATTTGAACATGTTCTAGAACTATTGTTGGCTTAAAATAAACCCATTTTGAAAAAAAAAGAGTTGTGTGAACAGAGAGGGACATGGTGCAATGGTTAGAGCGTGGAGCTCTGCCGATCTTGCTGCCTGCCGTGCGGTTTCAAATCCCGCTTGGTGCAAAATTTTCAGAGAAATATCATGTTTCTCCCCTCTCAATCTTGGGACATTGTTAAGATGTTGTGTCCTTGGGCAAGGCACTTCACCCTCAAATGCTTCACTTGATTTAGTTGAAAATGAGTACCTGGTAGGACAGAGATGGCAATGTGTACGATAAGTTCAATGCGCCGAAACGGCTGCAGGACTGTATGCTCTCCGTGGAGTTGAAATGACACACGAATGAACAGGTCCAGTGACCAGGGGGTAAGATGTAAAGTCGGATGATAGGTCTACAGACTTCAGACTATAAACCTGCACCTTTTTACCTTTAACATATTAAATCTTTTTTTGGTTAGACGTAAAATTTGCGCGCTTTTCTTCAGGCTCGGGAAAATTTGACCAGATGTCACATTTGTGCCCATTGAGTAGTCAAATTTTGAGCTGTATCAATATATTTGATATCAATGGAAAGCTACTTTAAGATGGATGTAATATATTTTGTGTCCGATAATTGCCAAATGCAGAGAGCTTTATGTTGATATTAATTTAATCTATTTTTCAAACCTTTTCATTAAATAGTCAAAGTACTTTACTCTCAGCTGATTTTGTATATAGTTTTTTTTTTATTTTGATTCAAACATGTTCTAGAACTATTGTTGACTCGAAATAACCCATTTTAGATAAAAAAAAAATGAGCAACATATTACACACTTTTTTAGTTGGACTTGAAATTTGCGAATTTCTCTGCCGGTTTGGGAAAATTAACTGAAAATTAACATTTTTGCCCAATTAATACCCAAACTAAAAATGCATCAACATTTTTTATAGCAGTTTAAAGCATCTATGAAGGGCTTTAACGTGGATACATAATATGCTATTTCTGTTAAGTATGAAATGTGCAACAAAGCGCCAACTTTGCATTTTATCCCTTCATTTAAACAATGTTCTACGTTTTTTAGTGAATGCCAACACTTTTTATGCTATAGATGTTTGTTATCACAATTACATTATCTGCAGCCATTTTTCAAAACTGATCTTGACCACTGAAGAAGTGATCATAGCCCTTTTAAAAATAATCTAAACCACTACAAAACAGATCTTGACCACCCACGAAGTGATCACACCCACTTTAAAAGTTATCTGAGCCACTACAAAGTGATCTTGGCCACTTAAGAAGTGATCACAGCCACATTAAAAATATCTAAACCACCACAAAAGTGATCTTGACCACTAAATAAGTGATTACAACGACTTTAAAATTTATGTCAGCCACTACAAAGGTTATCTTGGCCACTGGAGAAGTGATCACAGCCACTTTAAAGGTTATCTCAGCCATTACAAAGATGATTTTGGCCTCCAACAAATTGGTGTCAGTCACTGAAAAAATTAACTAAGCCACTACAGAATGATCTTGGCCACCGAAGAAGTGATCACAGCCACTTTAAAAGTTATCTCAGTCGCTACAAAAGTGATCTTGGCTTCTAACAATCTTATATCAGCCCCTAAAAAGTGATCTCGGTCACTACAAAAGTGGTCTTGACCACTAAAAAATCCCATGAAGAAGTGATCACAGCCACTTTAAAAGTCATCTCAGCCACCACGAGGGTGAACTTGACCACAAACAAAATGATCTTGTCCACTGAAAAAGTGATTAGAGCAGCTTTGTAGTAGATGAGATAACTTTTAAAGTGGCTGTGATCACTTCTTCAATGGTCAAGATCACTTTTGCAATACTGAACAACATTTCCCGAATTAACAGTGAGTATTTCAAAAGTGAGACCATTTGACATGCAGCACAATTTTGAGAATAAACCTTTATAAAGGGGTATCATAATTTAAAAATGTAGGCCTACTACAAGTCAAATGGCCTAACTTTTGAACTATACAATATTTTCAGGATATATGGCAAATGACTAGAAAATAGTGTTGACAAAATTTTCATGAAAATCGCTTGGGAATTGACAGAGTAATTAACGAAAAACTATCATTTATTTTAGACCATCCTCCACCATTGGACAGACTGTACTTTCAGTGGCGGATCCAGGATCTGAAAAAAGGGAGCGCACGGGGATTTGGGGGCTTGCCCCCAAGGTTTTTTTTGTAAATTTTAGCCAATTCAGGGGAATTTTTAAAGTATATTGCTTCTTGCGCCCCCCCCCCCCCCTGGATCCGCCGCTGACTTTAGGTGCCTCTGGCTCACATCATGTAGTGGCAGCATCGAGAGCCTACACATATAGGCTACATTTTTTGGAGAAGGATAGTCTAAGAATTATTATAGGAATCAAGTTTGGATATTGACCATGCTAAGCCATATATATTAGCCAATATATTTTGGCAATAGGGATCTCCATGTATATTGGCATGCTAATATAATTATTTGATCCATAAGTCTGAAAATTATTGAAATCGTGCAGTTATTTGACATATTGTGGACGGATCATTCAAGATCTGAGAAAGAAAACAAAATACCCAGCGCCCAGAGCAAAAACTAAACAATACCAACGTAGCCTATACTGATCCCACACGACCTGGTCCACTGACAATGACTGCATGACACAAACTATTTATTTTTAAACTATTTATATTGCAAACACATGTATAATTTATTACACTTTTATTAATACGTATTGATTTCAGAGCTAAATATTTTTACTTCCGCATACTATGTTATAATATAATTTAGCTTTTAGTTGCCAATAAATGTAATAATTATGCATGGCGCATATGCTATAAATAACATCGTATTACATTAAATGTGATATTTCGGGCATGAATCTGCTAAAACGTTGTTTGTTACTAGGGTATAGAACTCAAATTGTGACAATAATGTGTGGGAAATTGCAATAAATGAGGATGCTCGCGTGGTTCCAGTGACAAGTAGTTCCGTAGCGTATCATTCCTAATTTGAATGGCTTAGAGGTGAAGTGATCCAAGTCCGCATTTTGTCATTTTTATATAGAAGGCTTTAAAGTTAAAATCAAATAAAAAAAATGTTTATTTCGTTTTTAATTCAACATTGTTACGTCCATTAGACGTAGATGGGAAGTTTTGTATTGGTGTTCATTTTTCATTCCTACTCGCCGGGGTATTTAGTTACCAATGTCGTAAAACCGATTTCTGGCAATTTTTATTTCATTTTATTTTATAAATAAACTTTGGAAATTTAGAAGTATAAATTCCTTTTTAAAAGTCACCAACTTATATAGAAACTTCCTAGTGTCTCATCATCTTGCTCCAGTAAAAATTTGGTACTGATTGGCAAAGCATAAACTGATCCATAGAAGGGGTGTTTTATAGCATTTCAGCAGCCATTTTACGTATGTCTCAGAGGTGAACTGAGCCAAGTCAAAATGTCCCTATATAAACTGATGGACTTGGATCACTTTACCATTGAAGAAAAGTATCAATTTCGAAAGTGAAAAAATATATGTTGATTAATAAATCTTGCAATTTTAAACGAATGACTCAGATATTTTAGTATATTACTTCCTATATATTTAACTTTGCCAAAATGCCATAAGCAGACAAAAATCGAATTTTGGACTTGGATCACTTTACCTCTGAGCCATTCATTTCATGTGTCGTATTAACTTTATTGACGTAAAAAATTAATAATGTTCAATAATCAATTAACTATTTATCACTGATACTGTTTATTTATTATTGATGGGCCTGTGATGATATAATTGTTATACTTGTGTGGAAATGATTGAAAAACGTGCGGTTATTTGACATAGTATGTACAGATCATGATAATTAAGCGTTGTGCCAATAAATCACATAAAAATGTGACATTTTGGGGAGAAATCATTCGAAACTTATGAAAAACATAAGGATCATATAATATATTTCTCATTAATGAGTTTTATTTCGTGTAATTGAGGATTTTATTTATTATATTGCTTAATTTCTGATATCTAGTGGCATTTTGGATTTAGCCTCTACGGTGGCGCAAGGCGATACCTTTCTTGGAATCCACTCAAAATCGATCAAGTAGGGTTCTGTCGACATATGAGCCAAATTTGGTGGCATTGGAACAATTTGCCCCGAACAGTCCATTTATTGCCCTAAGCCCTGACAGTGACTATGTACAATTATTTCAATGCTTAGGGCTCAGGCTATCACCTTACCTGTAAATGTTTGGAATAATCTACTTTCGTGTGCTCGTCATTGCTGCAACACCATGACCTTCACTGCATTAACAATCTGACAATTGCAGACCTATTGTATGTTATGAGGTTATAAGTTAGACTGATAACAGCTATCGCAGTCTGTGATAGAGAATAGCACAAGGGACAGTGTTGGTGTAGATAAAAGAGTGATATGGAGCCTACGTGTAGGCCTACACATGGTACATTATCGTGGTAGACCGTGCCGAGTGATCAATAGCCATGATCATACTGACAGGCCAGGAACGGATCCAGGATACCGAGAAAGGGGGCGCCGAACTGGCAGGGTTTAATGTTATGCACCCCCTTGATTTTTTTGTATTTGTACAGCTTATTTCAAATTGCCTTCTGAGACATATATTTGACAAAAGGACGACCCCTCTGGATCCGCTACTGTAGCCAGCAAGTATATAACCATGTCCGTAGGCGCTATCCCCCGTCCGTATCAACATGTGATCAAGCCGAACAGTAGTAGGTCTATGTGTAACATGTTTTAAAATACTCTTGGCAGACGATACCCATAACGTCACTTGAAAGATAACCATTGTGTAAACGTCATTCTCAAAATGATGTAAGACTCTATACTACCAGTGGTCTACGTATACAAAACATCAGCACAAAATACAACATTATACAGATTCTTTACCATATTAGGTTCAAAATAAGATCTCAATTCAGTGGCGGATCTAGGATCTGAAGAAAGAGGGCGCCGGGGGTTTGTGGGCTTATGGGAAAATGGAGTGCCCCTCGCACCGAAGATACCTGTGAGTGACCGTTGGGGTCTCTAGTATGGGCTCGCAATGTCGGACGAGGGAAACTGCCCAACATTCTCCATTATAACACAAACTTCCTTTCCCCGTCGAATCGACGGTTCCAAGTAAATCACAAAACTCTTCCTCCACTTGTCATGTTTATTCGTTAAGACATCTGGCAACTACAACGTACAACCCCGCGCACGACACGTCCTACTTGACTCGGAGAGAGCGACCTACGGCACGTCCGTAGTCACCGAGCGTAACATCTGAAGTGAGGGAAAAGTACCAAGACCGCATGGGCTCCGGCCCCTGTGCGCCCGGCACCAAAGTACCGAAAACGAGGCAATCGTCCACAGCTTCTCGCGTCCGGGAAGCCGGGGATAACTGCAACATAAACTTAACGAAGTAAGGATCCTACAGGCTATTTTATGGTAAATTTAGGCCAATTAAAAATATAGGGGTGCGGTGACTGTTATCATCCCCCCCCCCTCCCCGGATCCGCTTCAACACAAAACACTGTAGAATCATGAGAATGCTATGTTGGGTATAAATCCAATTCTGTTTCGGCAATAAGATTAGAAAAACGAATATATATATCACCGTGTCCAATAGTCAAGAGGATGATACAACAAAGGAACATTGGGTTGAGAAGGGGTAGTCGGTGTGACCCCTATTGATATTAGATTAATGACGCACCTTATTTAACACCGTGTATCACCTTGTATTATGTCAATAAAGTCAAAGTGTTTTAGATGTAATTTAGGGACTCGAGGGTCGGACATATCGCATATATAATTATAGTAGTCGTACGCAATCTTCCATATCGAAACCAGCAGGTTCTTATCGTTATATAAATGTAGTTTTCCACTTTATGATTTTCAAACCCCACAAACACGAGGTGTTGAGCCAGTGTTGGCCTAATTCCGGCCCAGCGTCGTAGACGGTGGAGCAGCATTAAGGCAACACTTGTTCAGTTTTTCGTGTTTGTTGGGAAGCAAGATGTCAACAATTCATGCCATTTTGTTTATATATTTTGTTTATTTATATATATATTTTGTAGTTGTAGGCCTATGTTCAATTTCTACATTTTAAGGGATATAACTCTTACATTTTAAGGGGTATAACTCTTAATGGTTCAAGCATTACATACAAATATATAAATTTGATCAGGAGTGGAATCTGCAAAACTACCACCGGGTATTTACTTATATAATTTATTGACTGGCCTATTTCTCTGCATGTACGTTTAATAAAGGCTATTATGTATGTAGATAAAGGGCATTCGTGAGTTTCTGACTACTGATGGGGCTTTGCAAAACCGTTTTCTAGTAACTAAGTGTAGCTGAGCACTCAGTAGATTATCCAAATGTGTCTAATTATATGCCTGCTTCTACTACATGTATTATTGGAGATTTAAGATCAACTTCATGTACAATTCTGTATCAGTTGTCTGGATTAGCCTAAATATTATAGTCAGCTGGTGTGACCCTGTCAGAGAATCAGACCATTTCAAATGAGGTGGCAGGTGCATCCGCCGGTTTGTTTCCTCAGTTCTTTTGAATTCTTGGCGACATCACTAGCGTCGCACGTGATGTTGATCTGAGCCGTAGAATCTGGGTGTACCAGAAGCGTAGCGTTTGCCAATATTTGTTTTGACTCAGAAAATGCTGACTCTGCATTTTTATTCCACTTCAAATCGAAATTTGACTTCGGTGACAGTCTTGTATGTCCTTCGTTGGCAGCTGTCAGTAAATTATTGTGCATATAAATATATGAAACGCATTGCGTTTCATACCGCAATGCGGTATGAAACGGTGGTAGTAATTCACCACTCCCAGATATCTACGCAGTGCTCGTTGCTTTTCAGGCTTAATGAAATTAACAATCGCGTCAACGGCGCTGGGTAACGGCGAAATTACTTCGGCACAAACGTGATGGCCTAGAAAACTTAATTCAGTTGTACCGAACTGACACTTTTCAGGACCAATTATAATTCCGTATTCGGATAGTCGGGCAAAAAGAATTCGTAGATGTTTCTTATGCGTTTTATGATCTGGGCTGGTTACCAGTAGGTCATCCAAGTAGACAAAAACAAAATCAAGTCTGCGTGTAACGTGGTCTATAAAACGCTGAAACGTTTGACCGGAATTTCGTAGACCAAACGATGTTCTAGTGAAATTAAATAAGCCAAAAGGTGTAGTAACGGCAGTCTTATGTACATCGGACGGGTCCACCGGAATTTGGTAATAAGCTCTGACCAAGTCGATCTTCGAAAAAATCTTCGATCCGGCTAAACGCTGCGTGAAATCTTGTATATGAGGAATCGGATAACGGTCGGGTACAGTCTATGCGTTTAAACTACGGTAGTCCCCACATGGTCTCCAATCGCCATTTTTCTTTGGCACCATGTGAAGCGCTGAGGACCACTCGCTGTCGCTAGGTTCAATGACCCCTAGTTTTATCATCTCATCGAACTCGCGTTTTGCGGTAACAAGCATAGCGGAAGCTAATCGTCGTGGTCGCGCAAACACTGGGTGTCCTTTAGTCACTATTTTATGTGTTATACCGTGTTTAACGGTCTCACCCTTTGTCGTAGGGCGAGTCAGTTCCGGGAACTGGCCGAGGAGTTTGGTGTACTCGTTCTGAACAGTGTCTACTCTGTTCAGTGACAGTGGTTTAATCGATGACAGTGAAGCGGCAATAGCTAGACCTGTGCGCATGTCACGGAGACATCGGCTTCTCAAGTCTACGAGCAAATTATAGTGGATTGAAAAATCAGCCCCGATTATGGGTTGCTGCACATCTGCCACTATGAACGTCCACGGATATTCGCGCTTTAAGCCGACATCGACGACGCGTTTACAGTTGCCGTAAGTATGTATAGTACTGTTATTTGCTGCCACCAGGGGGAGACTGTCAGCGTCCGAGATCCCGTTAGCGCAAGACTTCGACAAAACACTGACAGCTGCGCCTGTGTCGATCAAGTATTTACATTTATGTCCTTTATCTGCGACATATAATAACTTAGAGTGTGATAACGCAATATTCGCTACTTCGCGCTGACCTAATGTGACATAGTACGAACAGGGTTCACTGCACAAGCGTGCCTTTTCACCATAAGTTTGGTGGTAGTAGCAAACCTGTGCAGTGGCTGTGTCGGTCGGTTGCGCAACATTATTTTGCGGCGTTTGCGGCGACGGTGCGTGCGGACGATTATTTTGCTGTGCATTAGTACAATGATTTGGTTTGTTAACAAACTCTGTGGCCTGTACACTGTTAGTAAATGTAGGCGTAGGAGTATAATTATTGTAATTACCAGGTTGGTTATGAACAAAACCTGTGGCCTGAACATTAGGAGCAAATGTAGGCGCAGGAGTATAATTATTGTTTACACGTCCACGTCCTTTATTTCTTTTCCTCTCTGATGCAGTCACGGTTTCTAATTTTTTAATTCGCCTGGACAAATCTTCAAGCAAACCAACTAGCTTAGTGGTTTCCTCTACCTTTATTTCCGCAACACCCGGCTTACTCTCTTCGACGTCTTCTTAAGCGGCCAGTGCCCGGTCGGCCAACATGGCCAAACTTTCTAGGGTGGCACTGTCTGGTTGAATTACCAAATGAGCTCTGATTGAAGCGGGCATCTGCCGGATGAACGCTTGGCGTATGACTGCCTTCCCCACAACGGCTCGTGGTCCGGAGCCAGCCGCCTTTTGTAGACGCCGTAGGAAGCGCGAGGGAATGTCTGTACCAATTCTTTCACCTGAGATCACTTTATTAACCCTTTCGGGTGTGGTCAAACCTCGTCGCTCTATCAAAATCGCTTTCAGGCTTTCGTATTTATGAGATCTGAAAGGCTGAAGTAGCACGTCCCTCACATCTGATGCAACCTCGCCCGAAAATGCAGCGCAGGTTAAGCTATGCCTCTCGTCATCATCGTTGATCTGGTGAAGAGCAAACGGAGTCTCTATTTGGTTGAACCAGAGTTCGACATTCGTAGCATAGAACTTAGCGATTCTGAACTTGGGTAAGTTCGTTGAACGTCTCTGAGACTGCCTTCCGAGTGGAGAAGGGCTCTTTGAGGAATCGCTCCTAGAATGAGGACTCGTTCGTCTAGCTCGAGCAATTCGAGCGAAAACCGCTTTAAGGCGTTGATACTCTTCGTCTGCCTCTCGGAATCGAACCTCATTGTCCTCACTGTCTTGATAATAGTGATCTTTAGGTCGAGCACCCGCACCTTCTAGGGGCGTAGACATGAAGCCTTCACTGTCGTGTTGCTTAGACATTATGAAATGTTGTTTTGAAAGTATCTAACTATTGAAGCATTTGAGATAGCTGGCCTATTGGCTCTGTGTCTATCTCAAACGTGTTTAAAATGGTATGTCATATTAACACATACCAACTATTTTGACGTGCCGTGCGCGGATTGGTTGTACGTTGCCGTCAGGGTTCTACGTTGCCGTCTAAACCAGATGAAAAAATGTCTGTAAATGTTGAATCTTAGAATTGTAGACTGTAGAAAATGTTCATGCTATGTCGCATGTTGCGAGAAACAGGTGTTGCAGATATGGTTGAAAATGCGTGGCTGAGATTGCGCCTAAGTGCTGTGCACTAGTTCACAAACGTATATATTTATTTTAGTGAAAACTGTAGGTCTATATTTGACATAAAATGTTTTCACTTATTCACACACATACATAATGATGTAGTGAAAACTGTAGGTCGAAATTGTACATAAAAAATGCCAGATAAAATTATGACATGCTATGCTAAGCTAAGATAATAGTATACTGTAAATCGACCTGGGTGAATTTTTTTTTTTTCACACAAGTCGAAAAACACATGCAAATATTGGTAATGTTTCGCGATAGCGCAACTGTCAAATCGAATATTTCTGTATTTATAAAAAATTTAAACTTCAGAAACAAACTATCGTGAGAAAATATCGTTCTCAAACTGATAGACTAAATGTGACTGCCAATAAAAACAGTTACATTTATTATTTTAGAAAAATATTTAAAACATGACTGACAGTAGTCTATGCTGATTGATGATATAGTATATCATTTCGCTGAAAAAATGATTTTTGTGATGAACATTCCACGTTTTTTTTTTTTTAAATGGCACGTTTATCACTGAGTCATTCTTATTAACGTCCGAATCAATCGCTCGCTTCGATTCATTGATTGACGTATAAATCGGCTGTCGTCGTAGCGGTTGTGTTTATTTCGTCTGTGGTGGGTGTGTGTATGGTGTATTATCGGTACTGCTAACATGTGCGGAAGACAGCATGTGGCTGCTTGTCTGTGTCAGCATGCGTGGAACAGTGTGTACATAGAAAAATGAGCAGCGGCCGCGTCTCGCCTCACATTAGCATATTCATTACCTACTCCGTGCCCAAATAAGGCGCTAAAAGTAGGCTAGAGCAATTACAAACACCGAAGGGCGTTTTAACGTGAAAGAAAAATCTCACACAATTAGTGCTATAATTTCGTTTCCGAAACAGCTTATTTATATTTCCTCTCTTTCAATCGTTTTAAAAAAAGAAAATTTATAAATAATCTAAAAAATGTATTTAAAAGTAGTCCGTGTATAGTTTGAACACGTGAGGAATCAGCGCCACCAAATCAAAATGGTGGCCTAATTTATGCTAATGTGATGTGGCGACACAGGTCCACTATCCAAATGCATGCCGGTTATGGCGGGACACGTGTTTGCCCACGGCGGGCGATCAGCTAATCAAGGGGAACCAGCGTCCAAAATGGCACTCACCTACCAAATACATTTACAATATTCAGCATTCTCTGAAATAACATATTATAATAGTAATAAAATATTGACCTACGGTCCTGAGAATATTTTTAACAGACCAAATAGTACAGTTTATTGACATTCATTTAGGGAAACACTTTAATTTGGCCCTAAACCTAATATAGGTTACCCGAGTCGAAGCGATATTTATAATTTCTTGTCGATTTTACTGAAAAATCGAAAAAATGACGAGGCTTCGTCTATGGACTTTAAAATCGAGTCACCCAATTGTGGCAATCAACGATAAAAATGAGTTTCCGAAAATACCCACTTCCTATTCGCCTACAGTGGCATTAATAGGATAAAAGCATTTAACAAACTCTTACATTAAAAAAATGATAGACTAAGTCTAAGAGAAAAATTTTCAGGATTTTTCTAGAGAAACCGACATGGTTGCCATCTTAAAAAAGCGCCAAACACGTGGGATTTCGTCCAAAAATAAGAAAATTACGCCGTTTTCGACGTAAAAAAACGTGCTTCTCCTCTGATAACTCTTTCTGACTAATTTAAACTGGCATATTGAGGATGACCTACAGTTTTCACGTACCTGATAAAAAAAATGCTATTGATTTTTTTCAAAAAATCCCTTATAATTTAATCAAAACTATACTTGAAAACAGCAGTTTTCAATTGGCGTCTTGGTGAAAACACTGTTGCGTTGACTATCAGTCGTCAGGGGTCACCAGTATGCGAAGATGGAGTGCCCCTCGCGCCGAAGATACCTGTGAGTGATCGTTGGGGTCTCTAGTATGGGCTCGCAATGGCCGACGAGGGAAACTGCCCAACATTCTCCATTATAACACAAACTTCCTTTCCCCGTCGAATCGACGATTCCAAGTAAATCACAAAACTCTTCCTCCACTTGTCATGTTTATTCGTTAAGACATCTGGCAACTACAACGTACTACCCCGCGCACGACACATCCTACTTGACTCGGAGAGAGCGACCTACGGCACGTCCGTAGTCGCCGAGCGTAACATCTGAAGTGCGGGAAAAGTACCAAGCCCGCATGGGCTCCGGCCCCTGTGCGCCCGGCACCAAAGTACTGAAAACGAGGCAGTCGTCCACAGCTTCTCGCGTCCGGGAAGCCGGGGATAACTGCCACATAAACTTAACGAAGTAAGGATCCTACAGGCTATTTTATGGTAAATTTAGGCCACTTCAAAAAATAGGGGTGTTATAGGACTGTTAT
This sequence comes from Flabesymbios commensalis, assembly GCA_964017125.1. NCBI lineage: Eukaryota > Metazoa > Annelida > Polychaeta > Terebellida > Flabelligeridae > Flabesymbios > Flabesymbios commensalis. Next base: position 17,046,061 of record OZ024911.1, read on the forward strand.
CATCCCCCCCCCCTCCCCGGATCCGCGTCAACACAAAACACTGTAGAATCATGAGAATGCTATGTTGGGTATAAATCCAATTCTGTTTCGGCAATAAGATTAGAAAAACGAATATATATATCACCGTGTCCAATAGTCAAGAGGATGATACAACAAAGAACATTGGGTTGAGAAGGGGTAGTCGGTGTGACCCCTATTGATATTAGATTAATGACGCACCTTATTTAACACCGTGTATCACCTTGTATTATGTCAATAAAGTCCAAGTGTTTTAGATGTAATTTAGGGACTCGAGGGTCGGACATATCGCATATATAATTATAGTAGTCGTACGCAATCTTCCATATCGAAACCAGCAGGTTCTTATCGTTATATAAATGTAGTTTTCCACTTTATGATTTTCAAACCCCACAAACACGAGGTGTTGAGCCAGTGTTGGCCTAATTCCGGCCCAGCGTTGTAGACGGTGGAGCAGCATTAAGGCAACACTTGTTCAGTTTTTCGTGTTTGTTGGGAAGCAAGATGTCAACAATTCATGCCATTTTGTTTATATATTTTGTTTATTTATATATATATTTTGTAGTTGTAGGCCTATGTTCAATTTCTACATTTTAAGGGGTATAACTCTTAATGGTTCAAGCATTACATACAAATATATAAATTTGATCAGGAGTGGAATCTGCAAAACTACCACCGGGTATTTACTTATATAATTTATTGACTGGCCTATTTCTCTGCATGTACGTTTAATAAAGGCTATTATGTATGTAGATAAAGGGCATTCGTGAGTTTCTGACTACTGATGGGGCTTTGCAAAACCGTTTTCTAGTAACTAAGTGTAGCTGAGCACTCAGTAGATTATCCAAATGTGTCTAATTATATGCCTGCTTCTACTACATGTATTATTGGAGATTTAAGATCAACTTCATGTACAATTCTGTATCAGTTGTCTGGATTAGCCTAAATATTATAGTCAGCTGGTGTGACCATGTCAGAGAATCAGACCATTTCAAATGAGGTGGCAGGTGCATCCGCCGGTTTGTTTCCTCAGTTCTTTTGAATTCTTGGCGACATCACTAGCGTCGCACGTGATGTTGATCTGAGCCGTAGAATCTGGGTGTACCAGAAGCGTAGCGTTTGCCAATATTTGTTTTGACTCAGAAAATGCTGACTCTGCATTTTTATTCCACTTCAAATCGAAATTTGACTTCGGTGACAGTCTTGTATGTCCTTCGTTGGCAGCTGTCAGTAAATTATTGTGCATATATATATATGAAACGCATTGCGTTTCATACCACAATGCGGTATGAAACGGTGGTAGTAATTCACCACTCCCAGATATCTACGCAGTGCTCGTTGCTTTTCAGGCTTAATGAAATTAACAATCGCGTCAACGGCGCTGGGTAAAGGCGAAATTACTTCGGCACAAACGTGATGGCCTAGAAAACTTAATTCAGTCACTTTTCAGGACCAATTATAATTCCGTATTCGGATAGTCGGGCAAAAAGAATTCGTAGATGTTTCTTATGCGTTTTATGATCTGGGCTGGTTACCAGTAGGTCATCCAAATAGACAAAAACAAAATCAAGTCTGCGTGTAACGTGGTCTATAAAACGCTGAAACGTTTGACCGGAATTTCGTAGACCAAACGATGTTCTAGTGAAATTAAATAAGCCAAAAGGTGTAGTAACGGCAGTCTTATGCACATCGGACGGTTCCACCGGAATTTGGTAATAAGCTCTGACCAAGTCGATCTTCGAAAAAATCTTCGATCCGGCTAAACGCTGCGTGAAATCTTGTATATGAGGAATCGGATAACGGTCGGGTACAGTCTATGCGTTTAAACTACGGTAGTCCCCACATGGTCTCCAATCGCCATTTTTCTTTGGCACCATGTGAAGCGCTGAGGACCACTCGCTGTCGCTAGGTTCAATGACCCCTAGTTTTATCATCTCATCGAACTCGCGTTTTGCGGTAACAAGCATAGCGGAAGCTAATCGTCGTGGTCGCGCAAACACTGGGTGTCCTTTAGTCACTATTTTATGTGTTATACCGTGTTTAACGGTCTCACCCTTTGTCGTAGGGCGAGTCAGTTCCGGGAACTGGCCGAGGAGTTTGGTGTACTCGTTCTGAACAGTGTCTACTCTGTTCAGTGACAGTGGTTTAATCGATGACAGTGAAGCGGCAATCGCTAGACCTGTGCGCATGTCCCGGAGACATCGGCTTCTCAAGTCTACGAGCAAATTATAGTGGATTGAAAAATCAGCCCCGATTATGGGTTGCTGCACATCTGCCACTATGAACGTCCACGGATATTCGCCCTTTAAGCCGACATCGACGACGCGTTTACAGTTGCCGTAAGTATGTATAGTACTGTTATTTGCTGCCACCAGGGGGAGACTGTCAGCGTCCGAAATCCCGTTAGCGCAAGACTTCGACAAAACACTGACAGCTGCGCCTGTGTCGATCAAGTATTTACATTTATGTCCTTTATCTGCGACATATAATAACTTAGAGTGTGATAACGCAATATTCGCTACTTCGCGCTGACCTAATGTGACATAGTACGAACAGGGTTCACTGCACAAGCGTGCCTTTTCACCATAAGCTTGGTGGTAGTAGCAAACCTGTGCAGTGGCTGTGTCGGTCGGTTGCGCAACATTATTTTGCGGCGTTTGCGGCGACGGTGCGTGCGGACGATTATTTTGCTGTGCATTAGTACAATGATTTGGTTTGTTAACAAACTCTGTGGCCTGTACACTGTTAGTAAATGTAGGCGTAGGAGTATAATTATTGTAATTACCAGGTTGGTTATGAACAAAACCTGTGGCCTGAACATTAGGAGCAAATGTAGGCGCAGGAGTATAATTGTTGTTTACACGTCCACGTCCTTTATTTCTTTTCCTCTCTGATGCAGTCACGGTTTCTAATTTTTTAATTCGCCTGGACAAATCTTCAAGCAAACCAACTAGCTTAGTGGTTTCCTCTACCTTTATTTCCGCAACCCCCGGCTTACTCTCTTCGACGTCTTCTTCAGCGGCCAGTGCCCGGTCGGCCAACATGGCCAAACTTTCTAGGGTGGCACTGTCTGGTTGAATTACCAAATGAGCTCTGATTGAAGCGGGCATCTGCCGGATGAACGCTTGGCGTATGACTGCCTTCCCCACAACGGCTCGTGGTCCGGAGCCAGCCGCCTTTTGTAGACGCCGTAGGAAGCGCGAGGGAATGTCTGTACCAATTCTTTCACCTGAGATCACTTTATTAACCCTTTCGGGTGTGGTCAAACCTCGTCGCTCTATCAAAATCGCTTTCAGGCTTTCGTATTTATGAGATCTGAAAGGCTGAAGTAGCACGTCCCTCACATCTGATGCAACCTCGCCCGAAAATGCAGCGCAGGTTAAGCTATGCCTCTCGTCATCATCGTTGATCTGGTGAAGAGCAAACGGAGTCTCTATTTGGTTGAACCAGAGTTCGACATTCGTAGCATAGAACTTAGCGATTCTGAACTTGGGTATGTTCGTTGAACGTCTCTGAGACTGCCTTCCGAGTGGAGAAGGGCTCTTTGAGGAATCGCTCCTAGAATGAGGACTCGTTCGTCTAGCTCGAGCAATTCGAGCGAAATCCGCTTTAAGGCGTTGATACTCTTCGTCTGCCTCTCGGAATCGAACCTCATTGTCCTCACTGTCTTGATAATAGTGATCTTTAGGTCGAGCAACCGCACCTTCTAGGGGCGTAGACATGAAGCCTTCACTGTCGTGTTGCTTCGACATTATGAAATGTTGTTTTGAAAGTATCTAACTATTGAAGCATTTGAGATAGCTGGCCTATTGGCTCTGTATCTATCTCAAACGTGTTTAAAATGGTATGTCATATTAACACATACCAACTATTTTGACGTGCCGTGCGCGGATTGGTTGTACGTTGCCGTCAGGGTTCTACGTTGCCGTCTAAACCAGATGAAAAAATGTCTGTAAATGTTGAATCTTAGAATTGTAGACTGTAGAAAATGTTCATGCTATGTCGCATGTTGCGAGAAACAGGTGTTGCAGATATGGTTGAAAATGCGTGGCTGAGATTGCGCCTAAGTGCTGTGCACTAGTTCACAAATGTATATATTTATTTTAGTGAAAACTGTAGGTCTATATTTGACATAAAATGTTTTCACTTATTCACACACATACGTAATGATGTAGTGAAAACTGTAGGTCGAAATTGTACATAAAAAATGCCAGATACAATTATGACATGCTATGCTAAGCTAAGATAATAGTATACTGTAAATCGACCTGGGTGAAATTTTTTTTTTTCACACAAGTCGAAAAACACATGCAAATATTGGCAATGTTTCGCGATAGCGCAACTGTCAAATCGAATATTTCTGTATTTATAAAAAATTTAAACTTCAGAAACAAACTATCGTGAGAAAATATCGTTCTCAAACTGATAGACTAAATGTGACTGCCAATAAAAACAGTTACATTTATTATTTTAGAAAAATATTTAAAATATGACTGACAGTAGTCTATGCTGATTGATGATATAGTATATCATTTCGCTGAAAAAATGATTTTTGTGATGAACATTCCACGTTTTTTTTTTTTTAAATGGCACGTTTATCACCGAGTCATTCTTATTAACGTCCGAATCAATCGCTCGCTTCGATTCATTGATTGACGTATAAATCGGCTGTCGTCGTAGCGGTTGTGTTTATTTCGTCTGTGGTGGGTGTGTGTATGGTGCGTTATCGGTACTGCTAACATGTGCGGAAGACAGCATGTGGCTGCTTGTCTGTGTCAGCATGCGTGGAACAGTGTGTACATAGAAAAATGAGCAGCGGCCGCGTCTCGCCTCACATTAGCATATTCATTACCTACTCCGTGCCCAAATAAGGCGCTAAAAGTAGGCTAGAGCAATTACAAACACCGAAGGGCGTTTTAACGTGAAAGAAAAATCTCACACAATTAGTGCTATAATTTCGTTTCCGAAACAGCTTATTTATATTTCCTCTCTTTCAATCGTTTTAAAAAAAGAAAATTTATAAATAATCTAAAAAATGTATTTAAAAGTAGTCCGTGTATAGTTTGAACACGTGAGGAATCAGCGCCACCAAATCAAAATGGTGGCCTAATTTATGCTAATGTGATGTGGCGACACAGGTCCACTATCCAAATGCATGCCGGTTATGGCGGGACACGTGTTTGCCCACGGCGGGCGATCAGCTAATCAAGGGGAACCAGCGTCCAAAATGGCACTCACCTATCAAATACATTTACAATATTCAGCATTCTCTGAAATAACATATTATAATAGTAATAAAATATTGACCTACGGTCCTGAGAATATTTTTAACAGACCAAATAGTACAGTTTATTGACATTCATTTAGGGAAACACTTTAATTTGGCCCTAAACCTAATATAGGTTACCCGAGTCGAAGCGATATTTATAATTTCTTGTCGATTTTACTGAAAAATCGAAAAAATGACGAGGCTTCGTCTATGGACTTTAAAATCGAGTCACCCAATTGTGGCAATCAACGATAAAAATGAGTTTCCGAAAATACCCACTTCCTATTCGCCTACAGTGGCTTTAATAGGATAAAAGAATTTAACAAACTCTTACATTAAAAAAATGATAGACTAAGTCTAAGAGAAAAATTTTCAGGATTTTTCTAGAGAAACCGACATGGTTGCCATCTTAAAAAAGCGCCAAACACGTGGGATTTCGACCAAAAATAGGAAAATTACGCCGTTTTTGACGTAAAAAAACGTGCTTCTCCTCTGATAACTCTTTCTGACTAATTTAAACTGGCATATTGAGGATGACCTACAGTTTTCACGTACCTGATGAAAAAAATGCTATTGATTTTTTTCAAAAAATCCCTTATAATTTAATCAAAACTATACTTGAAAACAGCAGTTTTCAATTGGCGTCTTGGTGAAAACACTGTTGCGTTGGCTATCAGTCGTCAGGGGTCACCAGTATGGGAAGATGGAGTGCCCCTCGCGCCGAAGATACCTGTGAGTGACCGTTGGGGTCTCTAGTATGGGCTCGCAATGGCCGACGAGGGAAACTGCCCAACATTCTCCATTATAACACAAACTTCCTTTCCCCGTCGAATCGACGGTTCCAAGTAAATCACAAAACTCTTCCTCCACTTGTCATGTTTATTCGTTAAGACATCTGGCAACTACAACGTACAACCCCGCGCACGACACATCCTACTTGACTCGGAGAGAGCGACCTACGGCACGTCCGTAGTCGCGGAGCGTAACATCTGAAGTGCGGGAAAAGTACCAAGACCGCATGGGCTCCGGCCCCTGTGCGCCCGGCACCAAAGTACTGAAAACGAGGCAGTCGTCCACAGCTTCTCGCGTCCGGGAAGCCGGGGATAACTGCCACATAAACTTAACGAAGTAAGGATCCTACAGGCTATTTTATGGTAAATTTAGGCCAATTAAAAATATAGGGGTGCGGTGACTGTTATCATCCCTCCCCCCCTCCCCGGATCCGCGTCAACACAAAACACTGTAGAATCATGAGAATGCTATGTTGGGTATAAATCCAATTCTGTTTCGGCAATAAGATTAGAAAAACGAATATATATATCACCGTGTCCAATAGTCAAGAGGATGATACAACAAAGGAACATTGGGTTGAGAAGGGGTAGTCGGTGTGACCCCTATTGATATTAGATTGCTGACGCACCTTATTTAACACCGTGTATCACCTTGTATTATGTCAATAAAGTCCAAGTGTTTTAGATGTAATTTAGGGACTCGAGGGTCGGACATATCGCATATATAAATATAGTAGTCGTACGCAATCTTCCATATCGAAACCAGCAGGTTCTTATCGTTATATAAATGTAGTTTTCCACTTTATGATTTTCAAACCCCACAAACACGAGGTGTTGAGCCAGTGTTGGCCTAATTCCGGCCCAGCGTCGTAGACGGTGGAGCAGCATTAAGGCAACACTTGTTCAGTTTTTCGTGTTTGTTGGGAAGCAAGATGTCAACAATTCATGCCATTTTGTTTATATATTTTGTTTATTTATATATATATTTTGTAGTTGTAGGCCTATGTTCAATTTCTACATTTTAAGGGATATAACTCTTACATTTTAAGGGGTATAACTCCTAATGGTTCAAGCATTACATACAAATATATAAATTTGATCAGGAGTGGAATCTGCAAAACTACCACCGGGTATTTACTTATATAATTTATTGACTGGCCTATTTCTCTGCATGTACGTTTAATAAAGGCTATTATGTATGTAGATAAAGGGCATTCGTGAGTTTCTGACTACTGATGGGGCTTTGCAAAACCGTTTTCTAGTAACTAAGTGTAGCTGAGCACTCAGTAGATTATCCAAATGTGTCTAATTATATGCCTGCTTCTACTACATGTATTATTGGAGATTTAAGATCAACTTCATGTACAATTCTGTATCAGTTGTCTGGATTAGCCTAAATATTATAGTCAGCTGGTGTGACCATGTCAGAGAATCAGACCATTTCAAATGAGGTGGCAGGTGCATCCGCCGGTTTGTTTCCTCAGTTCTTTTGAATTCTTGGCGACATCACTAGCGTCGCACGTGATGTTGATCTGAGCCGTAGAATCTGGGTGTACCAGAAGCGTAGCGTTTGCCAATATTTGTTTTGACTCAGAAAATGCTGACTCTGCATTTTTATTCCACTTCAAATCGAAATTTGACTTCGGTGACAGTCTTGTATGTCCTTCGTTGGCAGCTGTCAGTAAATTATTGTGCATATATATATATGAAACGCATTGCGTTTCATACCGCAATGCGGTATGAAACGGTGGTAGTAATTCACCACTCCAAGATATCTACGCAGTGCTCGTTGCTTTTCAGGCTTAATGAAATTAACAATCGCGTCAACGGCGCTGGGTAACGGCGAAATTACTTCGGCACAAACGTGATGGCCTAGAAAACTTAATTCAGTTGTACCGAACTGACACTTTTCAGGACCAATTATAATTCCGTATTCGGATAGTCGGGCAAAAAGAATTCGTAGATGTTTCTTATGCGTTTTATGATCTGGGCTGGTTACCAGTAGGTCATCCAAATAGACAAAAACAAAATCAAGTCTGCGTGTAACGTGGTCTATAAAACGCTGAAACGTTTGACCGGAATTTCGTAGACCAAACGATGTTCTAGTGAAATTAAATAAGCCAAAAGGTGTAGTAACGGCAGTCTTATGTACATCGGACGGTTCCACCGGAATTTGGTAATAAGCTCTGACCAAGTCGATCTTCGAAAAAATCTTCGATCCGGCTAAACGCTGCGTGAAATCTTGTATATGAGGAATCGGATAACGGTCGGGTACAGTCTATGCGTTTAAACTACGGTAGTCCCCACATGGTCTCCAATCGCCGTTTTTCTTTGGCACCATGTGAAGCGCTGAGGACCACTCGCTGTCGCTAGGTTCAATGACCCCTAGTTTTATCATCTCATAGAACTCGCGTTTTGCGGTAACAAGCATAGCGGAAGCTAATCGTCGTGGTCGCGCAAACACTGGGTGTCCTTTAGTCACTATTTTATGTGTTATACCGTGTTTAATGGTCTCACCCTTTGTCGTAGGGCGAGTCAGTTCCAGGAACTGGCCGAGGAGTTTGGTGTACTCGTTCTGAACAGTGTCTACTCTGTTCAGTGACAGTGGTTTAATCGGTGACAGTGAAGCGGCAATAGCTAGACCTGTGCGCAGGTCCCGGAGACATCGGCTTCTCAAGTCTACGAGCAAATTATAGTGGATTGAAAAATCAGCCCCGATTATGGGTTGCTGCACATCTGCCACTATGAACGTCCACGGATATTCGCGCTTTAAGCCGACATCGACGACGCGTTTACAGTTGCCGTAAGTATGTATAGTACTGTTATTTGCTGCCACCAGGGGGAGACTGTCAGCGTTCGAAATCCCGTTAGCGCAAGACTTCGACAAAACACTGACAGCTGCGCCTGTGTCAATCAAGTATTTACATTTATGTCCTTTATCTGCGACATATAATAACTTAGAGTGTGATAACGCAATATTCGCTACTTCGCGCTGACCTAATGTGACATAGTACGAACAGGGTTCACTGCACAAGCGTGCCTTTTCACCATAAGTTTGGTGGTAGTAGCAAACCTGTGCAGTGGCTGTGTCGGTCGGTTGCGCAACATTATTTTGCAGCGTTTGCGGCGACGGTGCGTGCGGACGATTATTTTGCTGTGCATTAGTACAATGATTTGGTTTGTTAACAAACTCTGTGGCCTGTACACTGTTAGTAAATGTAGGCGTAGGAGTATAATTATTGTAATTACCAGGTTGGTTATGAACAAAACCTGTGGCCTGAACATTAGGAGCAAATGTAGGCGCAGGAGTATAATTGTTGTTTACACGTCCACGTCCTTTATTTCTTTTCCTCTCTGATGCAGTCACGGTTTCTAATTTTTTAATTCGCCTGGACAAATCTTCAAGCAAACCAACTAGCTTAGTGGTTTCCTCTACCTTTATTTCCGCAACACCCGGCTTACTCTCTTCGACGTCTTCTTAAGCGGCCAGTGCCCGGTCGGCCAACATGGCCAAACTTTCTAGGGTGGCACTGTCTGGTTGAATTACCAAATGAGCTCTGATTGAAGCGGGCATCTGCCGGATGAACGCTTGGCGTATGACTGCCTTCCCCACAACGGCTCGTGGTCCGGAGCCAGCCGCCTTTTGTAGACGCCGTAGGAAGCGTGAGGGAATGTCTGTACCAATCCTTTCACCTGAGATCACTTTATTAACCCTTTCGGGTGTGGTCAAACCTCGTCGCTCTATCAAAATCGCTTTCAGGCTTTCGTATTTATGAGATCTGAAAGGCTGAAGTAGCACGTCCCTCACATCTGATGCAACCTCGCCCGAAAATGCAGCGCAGGTTAAGCTATGCCTCTCGTCATCATCGTTGATCTGGTGAAGAGCAAACGGAGTCTCTATTTGTTTGAACCAGAGTTCGACATTCGTAGCATAGAACTTAGCGATTCTGAACTTGGGTAAGTTCGTTGAACGTCTCTGAGACTGCCTTCCGAGTGGAGAAGGGCTCTTTGAGGAATCGCTCCTAGAATGAGGACTCGTTCGTCTAGCTCGAGCAATTCGAGCGAAATCCGCTTTAAGGTGTTGATACTCTTCGTCTGCCTCTCGGAATCGAACCTCATTGTCCTCACTGTCTTGATAATAGTGATCTTTAGGTCGAGCACCCGCACCTTCTAGGGGCGTAGACATGAAGCCTTCACTGTCGTGTTGCTTAGACATTATGAAATGTTGTTTTGAAAGTATCTAACTATTAGAGCATTTGAGATAGCTGGCCTATTGGCTCTGTGTCTATCTCAAACGTGTTTAAATGGTATGTCATATTAACACATACCAACTATTTTGACGTGCCGTGCGCGGATTGGTTGTACGTTGCCGTCAGGGTTCTACGTTGCCGTCTAAACCAGATGAAAAAATGTCTGTAAATGTTGAATCTTAGAATTGTAGACTGTAGAAAATGTTCATGCTATGTCGCATGTTGCGAGAAACAGGTGTTGCAGATATGGTTGAAAATGCGTGGCTGAGATTGCGCCTAAGTGCTGTGCACTAGTTCACAAACGTATATATTTATTTTAGTGAAAACTGTAGGTCTATATTTGACATAAAATGTTTTCACTTATTCACACACATACATAATGATGTAGTGAAAACTGTAGGTCGAAATTGTACATAAAAAATGCCAGATACAATTATGACATGCTATGCTAAGCTAAGATAATAGTATACTGTAAATCGACCTGGGTGAATTTTTTTTTTTTCACACAAGTCGAAAAACACATGCAAATATTGGCAATGTTTCGCGATAGCGCAACTGTCAAATCGAATATTTCTGTATTTATAAAAAATTTAAACTTCAGAAACAAACTATCGTGAGAAAATTTCGTTCTCAAACTGATAGACTAAATGTGACTGCCAATAAAAACAGTTACATTTATTATTTTAGAAAAATATTTAAAACATGACTGACAGTAGTCTATGCTGATTGATGATATAGTATATCATTTCGCTGAAAAAATGATTTTTGTGATGAACATTCCACGTTTTTTTTTTTTTAAATGGCACGTTTATCACCGAGTCATTCTTATTAACGTCCGAATCAATCGCTCGCTTCGATTCATTGATTGACGTATAAATCGGCTGTCGTCGTAGCGGTTGTGTTTATTTCGTCTGTGGTGGGTGTGTGTATGGTGTATTATCGGTACTGCTAACATGTGCGGAAGACAGCATGTGGCTGCTTGTCTGTGTCAGCATGCGTGGAACAGTGTGTACATAGAAAAATGAGCAGCGGCCGCGTCTCGCCTCACATTAGCATATTCATTACCTACTCCTTGCCCAAATAAGGCGCTAAAAGTAGGCTAGAGCAATTACAAACACCGAAGGGCGTTTTAACGTGAAAGAAAAATCTCACACAATTAGTGCTATAATTTCGTTTCCGAAACAGCTTATTTAGATTTCCTCTCTTTCAACCGTTTTAAAAAAAGAAAATTTATAAATAATCTAAAAAATGTATTTAAAAGTAGTCCGTGTATAGTTTGAACACGTGAGGAATCAGCGCCACCAAATCAAAATGGTGGCCTAATTTATGCTAATGTGATGTGGCGACACAGGTCCACTATCCAAATGCATGCCGGTTATGGCGGGACACGTGTTTGCCCACGGCGGGCGATCAGCTAATCAAGGGGAACCAGCGTCCAAAATGGCACTCACCTACCAAATACATTTACAATATTCAGCATTCTCTGAAATAACATATTATAATAGTAATAAAATATTGACCTACGGTCCTGAGAATATTTTTAACAGACCAAATAGTACAGTTTATTGACATTCATTTAGGGAAACACTTTAATTTGGCCCTAAACCTAATATAGGTTACCCGAGTCGAAGCGATATTTATAATTTCTTGTCGATTTTACTGAAAAATCGAAAAAATGACGAGGCTTCGTCTATGGACTTTAAAATCGAGTCACCCAATTGTGGCAATCAACGATAAAAATGAGTTTCCGAAAATACCCACTTCCTATTCGCCTACAGTGGCATTAATAGGATGAAAGCATTTAACAAACTCTTACATTAAAAATATGATAGACTAAGTCTAAGAGAAAAATTTTCAGGATTTTTCTAGAGAAACCGACATGGTTGCCATCTTAAAAAAGCGCCAAACACGTGGGATTTCGTCCAAAAATAAGAAAATTACGCCGTTTTCGACGTAAAAAAACGTGCTTCTCCTCTGATAACTCTTTCTGACTAATTTAAACTGGCATATTGAGGATGACCTACAGTTTTCACGTACCTGATGAAAAAAATGCTATTGATTTTTTTCAAAAAATCCCTTATAATTTAATCAAAACTATACTTGAAAACAGCAGTTTTCAATTGGCGTCTTGGTGAAAACACTGTTGCGTTGACTATCAGTCGTCAGGGGTCACCAGTATGGGAAGATGGAGTGCCCCTCGCGCCGAAGATACCTGTGAGTGACCGTTGGGGTCTCTAGTATGGGCTCGCAATGGCCGACGAGGGAAACTGCCCAACATTCTCCATTATAGCACAAACTTCCTGTCCCCGTCGAATCGACGGTTCCAAGTAAATCACAAAACTCTTCCTCCACTTGTCATAATTATTCGTTAAGACATCTGGCAACTACAACGTACAACCCCGCGCACGACACATCCTACTTGACTCGGAGAGAGCGACCTACGGCACGTCCGTAGTCGCCGAGCGTAACATCTGAAGTGCGGGAAAAGTACCAAGACCGCATGGGCTCCGGCCCCTGTGCGCCCGGCACCAAAGTACTGAAAACGAGGCAGTCGTCCACAGCTTCTCGCGTCCGGGAAGCCGGGGATAACTGCCACATAAACTTAACGAAGTAAGGATCCTACAGGCTATTTTATGGTAAATTTAGGCCAATTAAAAATATAGGGGTGCGGTGACTGTTATCATCCCCCCCCCTCCCCGGATCCGCGTCAACACAAAACACTGTAGAATCATGAGAATGCTATGTTGGGTATAAATCCAATTCTGTTTTGGCAATAAGATTAGAAAAACGAATATATATATCACCGTGTCCAATAGTCAAGAGGATGATACAACAAAGGAACATTGGGTTGAGAAGGGGTAGTCGGTGTGACCCCTATTGATATTAGATTGCTGACGCACCTTATTTAACACCGTGTATCACCTTGTATTATGTCAATAAAGTCCAAGTGTTTTAGATGTAATTTAGGGACTCGAGGGTCGGACATATCGCATATATAATTATAGTAGTCGTACGCAATCTTCCATATCGAAACCAGCAGGTTCTTATCGTTATATAAATGTAGTTTTCCACTTTATGATTTTCAAACCCCACAAACACGAGGTGTTGAGCCAGTGTTGGCCTAATTCCGGCCCAGCGTCGTAGACGGTGGAGCAGCATTAAGGCAACACTTGTTCAGTTTTTCGTGTTTGTTGGGAAGCAAGATGTCAACAATTCATGCCATTTTGTTTATATATTTTGTTTATTTATATATATATTTTGTAGTTGTAGGCCTATGTTCAATTTCTACATTTTAAGGGATATAACTCTTACATTTTAAGGGGTATAACTCTTAATGGTTCAAGCATTACATACAAATATATAAATTTGATCAGGAGTGGAATCTGCAAAACTACCACCGGGTATTTACTTATATAATTTATTGACTGGCCTATTTCTCTGCATGTACGTTTAATAAAGGCTATTATGTATGTAGATAAAGGGCATTCGTGAGTTTCTGACTACTGATGGGGCTTTGCAAAACCGTTTTCTAGTAACTAGTTAAGTGTAGCTGAGCACTCAGTAGATTATCCAAATGTGTCTAATTATATGCCTGCTTCTACTACATGTATTATTGGAGATTTAAGATCAACTTCATGTACAATTCTGTATCAGTTGTCTGGATGAGCCTAAATATTATAGTCAGCTGGTGTGACCATGTCAGAGAATCAGACCATTTCAAATGAGGTGGCAGGTGCATCCGCCGGTTTGTTTCCTCAGTTCTTTTGAATTCTTGGAAATATTCGTGGTGCAAAGTTTACGGGATGGACACCTATGAATGAATGTTGCCTAAAACACCCCCAAGCAAGAACAACATAAATATACACTATATTGTTAGTTTCTATGCTACAAGTCACAGTGGCGGATCCAGGAATTGACAGACTGGGGGGGGGGGAGGGGGGCGCTGATGTTTGCAAGAATTTATACACACCACAGCTCATATGCTCCAGAGGGGTCCGGGGCATGTTCCCCTGGGAAAATTGAAATCTAAGGCCTCAAATGACGCATTCTATACCATATTTTGGCCGAAATATGGCAGTTTTTTTGTTTTGGGGAGCCTGAACGGGGGGGGGGGGAAGACGCGCGCCGGCTGCGCGCCCCTTCTGGATCTGCCACCGAGTCAGAGCCTTGAGGTAGGCCTACGTGAGGTAGGCCTACGTATAGGCCCTGCGTGACCGCATGTAATCTGTGATCCAATTTTACCGTCATGTTTCACAGTTACGTTTCATGTCGGATGGTAAGTCAATCACCGGTCATCAAGATCATCAAGGTCATCATTGATAATCTTAAAAATGGACATTTAGAAAAACTTTTTATCGTGATTTCTATTATTACCGGTATGTAGGCCTATAATATATATAATTTGTATGCACTGTGATCATTCTGACCTATTATTATAATAAAACGGTTTGAAAACATATCGGTGTGGTCATGGAAAATTAACAAAGAACATAATGTTTTTTAAATAATTTATTATACACAACAAAGGTAAAAGGAGAACAAAACTTTATTTGTAAGCATATATATATATACAGTATAGCTATAATACGGATAATATCACATCACGATTCAGCGCCTGATTGAAATGGTTCACTCACGGCACAATTACTGTCATCGCCTTCATCTGCAAGCGTACATTACTGCCATGGGTACATTTGTGAAATAAAAGTAAATCCACGAACGAACATGTGCCAACAAATGAATTGTATTTTATTTTTTTCGTCAGGTTCTATATATCGCACAGGGAATATTGTAAGTCCAATCTATTTGTGATATATTTTACTGAGCGCTGCTCACCCAGAAGCTTGTAATAATTATAGACTAGAACCTCGCCACCTAGTGTTCCAACATATAAGTTCACTTCATTGGCATCCAAATACAAACTATATGGTGAAGCAATATTGTCTTTCAATACAGAACATATAATATTATGCATCTCTTGACTAAATAACAATAGTTGATTGCTCATGTGGTCAGTCACTATACATCGGTTTTCCTTGTCTCTCACTATTCCTCTGAGTTTAGCCAAATGGATCCCACATGCTAAATCTTTATAACCTAGCTTTTGATTTCCCTTGGAGTCAATCCAGATTATTTTTTCAGTAGTTAAGCCAGTCACAATGTAACCAGGACAGCAATTTTCTATCACATACCCAGGAGTGAAACCGTCAGGGAGATGTATTTTACTTAACTCAACACATTGGTTGTTGTAAATATGCAGCCATTTATTTGTTTTGTCTGCAACGACCAGATTATTTTGACTGTTGACGCTTAGTCCCCACGGGACATAATCAAGCTCTGTCGTTCCTCTAGTGGAGAGTACACAATTATCATGTTGAAAAGTCAGAGAATATATTGTTTTGTTTTGTGAAGAAATCATAATGCAGACATTGTCATCCCATTTCATTATCGCCATACCCATTGGCATAGTCATTCCGCCGACTATGTATTCTTTAATCAAGACCCCTGTGTTACTGTAAATGTGCAAGGAAGAACAATCAGCCTTCAATAAAAATAAATTATTGTCGTGCAAATATACATTGACAACTCTCCCGCCTACATTATATTTGGCAACTTGTGCGTCTTCACTTGACACGGCAGGCTCTAGATAAAGGTTCGATTCGTCAGCATAAATGCGTGGAAAATCAAATATTGCGAGAGATTCTTCTGTCAGAATGAGATGATCAACATCAGACAGCTTGAGCTTCTCATCCTGGGCTGACTGGTCCTTCCACATCACACCAGGGATTTCTGTCCTCCATCTCTTCTCCACAGCCTCCTCCAGAATGGGCAGGTTGCTCATCTGGTCATAGACATCACCTTGTGTTATTAGACTCTGACTCAGGAAACGAAGGCTTTGTAAGTTTATTTCTGCCTGCTCTTGTTCTTCTTGTGTAGATGAGGCGACTTTGTCCACTCTAATTGCTACTCTCTCCAGGTCTGACATCAGCCCCTCCTCCTGTTGAGCCAGCTTCTCTCTTATCTGTGTGAACGTGCTGGTCACCTGCGTCTTCAGGCTGACAATGTGATGCTGAGCCTTGTCCACCTGCTGCTGAGAGGTCTGTTTCGCCAGATGTACACACTTCAGTAATTTGTCGATACGCTTCATAATTGCATCCAGTTTCTCCTCACAAGGCTTGACAAATGGTAGAAGTGACGTGATGTTATGCTTAGCATGATCACGTTTAAAACAGGCGTAGCAGGTGATTTTATCACATGTCTTACAATACATATCAAGCATCTGGTTTAAATGAAGCCCACATGGATGATGGGATATTTCTGCTGTAGGTTTCTTAATATTGGCTTCCTCTATGGATATAGTTTCATGTTTTCTGGTGAAACGATGAGCAGCGTGTTCATCAGCACACGTCTGACACAGATACTCCTGGTCTACTGTACAGTACATAACGGCTTCACCCTGACAATCCTCCAGTGAACACACTACCACCTCTCTATCAGCACTGGAGGATACCTTATCCTTCTCTATCATGTCTATGTCGTCATCAGTCTCCTTTGTGATCAGGTCTTTCAAATTATCCATGAAGAAGTTTGGAGGCAGAGTTGCGAGGTCACCATCAGGAAGGTTGGTGACCTTACGGCAAATAGGACAGGTCATCTTCTGAGTGTCAGTGGATTGTGCTACATACTTCTGTAGACAATCTACACAAAAACTATGATGGCACTGCAGAATACAGGATCTCTGCATGTCCTCCATGCACAGAGTACACTGTAGGTATTCCATCAACACAGATTTCTTCACACTGGCCATGGTGACAAACTTATTCTGCAAGGAAAAACAATGTAATTTAATACATGTATTCCGGATGACCTGAAATGAAGTATGCTGGGCTTCAAATTCATTGAAACATTCTGTTTTCAAATGCATTTTCTAATGACCACCAAGCCAGATTCCTTTCTTTCACGCAATTTGTCTGAAACCGCCCAGATTATCCGTGAGTCCAATATAGATTATGGTTGTATGCTAAAAAAACTTGACAACGAATTCACCAATTGCATTTAGATTTGATTTGGATATAGATGAAAGATTTGTCGTATCTGATATAGTATATGCATCTTTCGAAGGAATGTAGGCCCTATGTCAAAAGACTCATGTTGTTAAAACTCAAAATAATGCAAGATTCGTGGTCAGTTCATCATAACCTTGTGTATCGGTATGTGTGCAACTTTTTCGTGATGTTATTGTATGCAACTTAATTAGTTTTGTCAACAAAATGGGCTTCAACGAATTCATCACTGTATCAGAATCTGTCATTTTAATTAAGATTTTAATTAATCTGGCTCGATATTTAAAAAATACAAGTCAAATCAAGATGAAATCAAGATGATTCATTTTTTTCATAATCTGCCTTGTTTCTGTGAATACATATTTCACAGAAAGTCTTCGAAAAACAATTATTGGCAAGAACACGATATATATAACAATTATTCATCAGGTTATATATAGAATCACCGATAAATATAACTGTAGTAGGTAGCTTTATGTCTAACAAATGTTAAATAGTTTGGACATTTTGGTTAAACCTCGTCACCTACAGGGTTTATAAGTGAGATACAATGAAAAAGTTGACCTGGCATGTATGTACGGCACCGGACCGAGAGTCTAATAATTGTAAGATATATTGTCCCAGTCTCAGTTACCACGTGTCCCAGTCAGCCCCAGTCTCCCCTACTTGATACCAATTGGATTTAAACGTTGCTGAAAATAATTGGTTCTATCACAACGGCAAGGCTTGCCCCATATATCATAGCTCATAAGTGTGCCACCATTCCATCTCCAGGGGGAGGGGGCTAGAATAGTTTTATAATAAATATTTTGGGCAGACTCTGCATAAAATAAATTATATATTTTAAGAACTGTGCTATATATGTATATAAGGGGGCCACCATTAAAGAATGATTCAACTGCAAGACGCGCATGCCTGGGACGGTCAAGTGTAGGCCAACAGTAGCCTATTGAGTACAGATTGACGGCATTAATATAGCCACTGAACTGATTACAAGATACTACTTTAACAGGACATTGATCCAATGCTGTTTTAATGCTAGGCCAACGTCTGCGACGCTGGCCCAACATTGAACCAACATTGAATAAATGTACAATGTTTGAGAGAAAGTCCGTTGGTCCAACATTGCATAAAGTCATACAAATGTTTTGGGTTTACTGGGCATGTCAATACAAGCTTGGGTCAAGCAGTTTCAACATCCCCCCAGTAATACAGTCAGTTTGTTTGCAAGCAAGCGACCAAGTAGGGGTAAGGGCCAAGATCTTTGAATTATAAACTCATAGTTGTCGCTCAAGTATATATGAGCTTGCTGTGATTTGAGAGCATGCTCTTAATGAGGCTTTAGGTATGAAACGCATATTTAGTATTATTATGGAATAGGGACTTGGCCTACCCACGGGCACTATTGCCTTCTGGGGGACCCTTGTCCCGTGAATTTAAACAGTTGACTACACCTTTAAATCACCAGGACTGAGTATTTTTGGAATTAATATTTCCGGGTAGACTGCGTAAATAAATAATTTATTTCAGCTCTAGAGCATATAAACATTTGATATTTTCAGCAAGTTGAAATAAATAATTTGTCTGCGACAAAAAATTTCCCCTCCCCCCTGTAGATTAAAATTAGTTTAAATGAGTGCTAAGCCAAAACCAAGATTCTTGAAAGTTCGCTCCTGTGCCCATCGACCCGCTAAAAATTGGACCAGTTAAAATAAGATTATTCTAAAGATTTACTTCGATCTACTCTGAGCAGCAATTCTATTTTAATAGCCTGCATGGGCCTACATAACTTATGACACAATGTTACCTGAGCAAACTACAAGGACTATATGGGATATAAACGTTAGCCACTGTTGATAATATTATCAATGTTGTCTAACGCGCAATATCTATACAATATGATATCAATGCTGACGGCTATTACTTTACCTGTAAATGTTTGGAATAGATACACGTCTGTATTATATGGTCGCCATTGCGTCAACACGTACCTCCATACACAGGTACAGATAGACCCAACAGTTGTAACAACATGTTATAACCTGACAACAACATATCCCCCACGCAGTTTGTGACGGCTAGTGTAGGCATACCTGTGAATCAATACCCTGTATAAATAATCTTGTTGGACCGTAACTATAATATCACAGGGGCGGATCCAGGAGTCCAAGAGAGGGTACGCCGAGCGAGCTAGGAGGGGGAGGGACGTGTCGACGATATGCACCCCAGGCGGTTTTTGTATGTGTAGAACTTATTTCTTACCCCGATGACCTCGCGCAGTAAATGAGTTAGGCGGCCCAGTCATACCGGGTACTTATTTCTTACTTTTCGTAACAAATATTTGCCAAATATATCTGTGTCCAATAAGACTATATAATTATGTATGAAAAAAAATAATATCAAACGTTTTATTTTGGTAGACGATAACCATACCCCAGTTAAGATAACCATATGTGTGCATAATAGGCCAGATTGTACATGTGTGTGAAAACATCAATATAATAAATATTATTTAAAGTACCATATTAACGTAGCTGGGTCGTCATGATTCTCTGATTAAACATTGTGGACTCACACGCACCATGGTCCACGTCCACAGGAGATATTACTGTTGTTCAGTGAATAAAAACGATCCGTCTGTTTTAAAGCAGGTGTGTCATTTCGCATCACTGATCAACAACAGAACGTTGACCACACTGCGCTTGCGGATGGGCCCACATCGTGAGATCAGCAAATCGTGACGAACCTGTTACCACCTTCGTTAAGTTCACAATGAGATCTCAATTAAAATTTCAAAAGATATATATCTAAATCAAGAAAATTGTATGTTGTATACAAATTCAATATGTTGCAGCAATAAGATTATCTAATGCTAGAGGTTGGTACAACATTGGCTCAGCATGTGGTTAAAAAGAAGTGGTTCGCGTAGCCTTTATTGCTTGATATCATCTCCATTGATAGGCTCTACTAGTATATATAACTATCAATATATTTGATGTCGTACAAATTGTTGTACAAATTGTGCAATATAAACCAAATCAATTTGTATTTGGAATGGAATTACCGTAAGTCACAATTCGTTGAGAATAGGTGGTAAGCCCACCTGTATGCACAGCATGATCAACGCTCTATTTATGTGTGAGCAGGGTTGTCAGAAGTAAAATATGAATCAGTGAAGCGATACGACTGACCGTCTTAATTGGTTGCTAACGTATTTAAGTATTTAATACTATGATATCACATCATTTATCATTCAGAGATAAGCCTATATCTATACACAGACTAAATTATGTCAATCAAACATTACGCAAAATCCATCAATTTAGTAAATTTTAGTTTTTTTTAATTGAAATAAGGGACTGGAGGGTCGCACATATCTCATAATATATTATATTAGGCGTTAGCAATCGTCATCGACTGAGATGTTTATATTTATGCTGGTCCACCGTTACACTGAATTATTAGTGAGTGTCACAGTACGTCACCTCTGAGTTAGACACTGGTGAAACGAGTGAAGTCCACCGTCTCAGTATGCGAAGCCGAGACCCAGCATTTAACAAACATAGATACGAAGTCTGGTGTTTGCTGGGGCACGTTAACTTACACAACCATAGGCCTACGTATGCTACAAGAGCCATATCAAAGTGGGACGCAGATGGCTGACTGCCTCGCCAGTCATGCATTCGTCCGGGATTCGAACCTCACTCGATGAATCTTTCAGAGAAATATCATTGTTTATTCCTCTGAATGTGACTATGCGATGATGTTGATGGCGGCCTTGGCGAGTTAACGTTGAGACCAGTGTATCGAAGTTAATTTCGTACGGGACACATACTTAGCCTTTCCTAGCAATACACCAAATGTTGGTTTATTGTTGGCCCAGCGTCGTAGACGGTGGGCCAGCCTCAAATGTACATCGGGTCATGTGTCGTGTTTGCTTTGATGTGAATCAATAACAGTTTTTTTGGGTGAATATTAGACATATCGTCCCCTTAGATATGAAAGGGTGTATCTGCCACTTTGCAAAGTGGCAGATACACCCTTTCATATCTAAGGGGACGATATATCAACCCCAGTGTTGCTGAATTGTTAGCTGCTATTTTTCATTTATTTGAAGCTGAATGGCATCGGCAATTCCAGCTTAATATGACTAAAAATATTTGTATTAGCCTCAGGAGGGTTATGTTTTTTATCTTGTATGTTTGTTTGTTTGTTTGTTTGTCCATAAGCATTAAAAAGTAATTAACGTGTAAGCCCTGCACGTATATAATTACACTGTTGGTGTAAATACTGACAAAAGTATACACAAAACGTCGGTCTAAAGCTGTCCGAATGCAAAGACAGCACTTCAATGTTGGACTTTACTGCGACCGCTCCTTATCAACGTCTGGCATTTTCTTAGCCTTCATCACTATGCCTATCCCAGCAAACACAAAAAAATTGTATAACAGTTATCGAATGTTGGACCAACGTCGAAGACGTTTGGCCGACGTTGTATATATGTTATACAACTGTTTTGTGTTTACTGGGTTACAGCCCATTAGAGGCCCATACTATGTTCATACAGGTACATATAAATCTAAATCAATTCAATCCCAGTAAACATGAAATGTTTAACCGATGCCGCCCCGATGTTAGTCAATAATGGACAGCATTTGTGTGTCATCAGTTATGCGATCCAACCAAATAACAGAACGTGTAGGCCTACGTTTTAATTCTGTATAAATTAACGGATAATTTGCGTAATAAAATATTTAGAAAATATAGAGAACAGCTCATTGCGGCATAATTATGTTTTTTTTTATTATATTGCCTAATTGACATATATTCACGGTGTCTTTGCGTACGTATGATTGGTTGTGTGCTTAACCCTTAGACCGCCGGTCCCGCTTATATTCGGTTTTTCGTTTTTTCATTACCACTTTATGTACCACATTTTAAACACGTAAAGGATAAAATGTGCCATTAAATCAGCAAGATTTAAAAATAGTCGACCTCCATATTGTCAAATTTGGATAATTTTCAGTCACTTGAAATTGTGGGTCGCGTCAGCGAGACACAACTTCAAGTGGCTGAAAATTCAAATTGAATAATTTGGCGGTTAAAGGGTTAATCTAAATTCTACCTTCAAGAAAAGTATATTTGTGCATTCAAGTTGAAATTTTCATACCGTGTGGGTATGGTACAGACCTTCCTCTGACTGTTTCCCATACTGTGGCTTTAAATCGCTTTCTGCACTTTGTGTGATAATATAACGATACTCGGACAGAAAAAAAAACCGTAAGTCGAGATTATTCTATACTGTTTTTTTGAATTACTGCAATGGTTTATTGCACAAAGGGGGAGTGTTCACAGCACGTTCTACTGTATAGATATGATATCTTATTAACGCCTGTGATAAATGAATGAAGGAGGTTTGTTGATAATTTATGGAGTAAAAAAACTGAATTAATCACATTATTATATGAGTAAAATAAAGGCATAATTATTACATAACAAATCAAATTATTCTATATACAAAACTAAATTTTATTAAGCATCAAAAATACCCAAACAAATAATAACAATGACAAATAAATATAAATCATTTAATTTAGTAAACTTAACTCTTTAATCCTCATAAAATGATGGCTATGATGGTACGAGGACATGACAATCAATCGGCTCAGTGTTTTTTATCATTTAGTCTCTATGACGTATTATTTACCTCTTTTATAACATTTCTTCTGAAAATAAATCGTCCGTTGATATTTTAAAAATAAACAGCGCCCGATTGGCTTAATCAGTTTCATTGAACTGTTTACAACGACAAATACTTTCACACTTATGTATAATTTAAACATTTTAAATGTAAATTGGTCCCGTCTCCATTCAATTGTATGTAAACAACTAGGCTACATGATTCCCTCAATCATATATGTAACAGCACACGACAAGTATATATGACTAGCAGTGTAAAAATAAATATTCAATAATTATAGCATTGAATAATTAGATTAAAATAATATAATCGACTAAATACTCCACATTCGTTGCAGTATCAATTCAGCTTTTAAAGCCTTGAATTATCACAGTTTTTAACGTTATGAACGAATAGAAAAAATATGCATTCTATATTATTATAAAAATATATACAATATACAAGTAAGTCTGTACTACTATAATTCAACTACATCATTTAATGACACACTTTGAACATGTTGAAAATAAAAGTAGCTAACAGCAGTTCTGTTGTCATGGTGACCGTGTTTCCATATTGCCCTTATTGTCATGGTGACCTTGTTTTCATGTCGACCTTGTTGCCATGGTGATCTTGTTGCATGAAGCGTCAGGGGCGGATGCAGGGGGGGGGGGCAGGGGTATCACCTCGGGCCCTTTTGGGCTCGGAAACTTGTTTTTGACATGTTAATTTTCGCAAAAATCGTTGGGGGGACCCTCGGACCACTCGAAACTCCCCAGGTTTAATGCTGGGTCCACAGTCTACAAAACTGATCTACCATTAAACCAACACAGGACAGACGGATCATGTTACTATGATTACCACATGGTATACTACATGAAAGTAATATTACATCACTTATGTCCTTATTAACTTGATAACGCTTAGTGCATAAAAAAAATATTGGGGGCTACAATTTTGACCCTATCAGCTCGAGGACCGTCTGTAGACGTCAGAATCGGACGTCTACAGACGCTCCCCGCAATGAAAGAATAAAAAAAAATACAATTGCCGCAGACCCATAACATAGGTATTCAAATGAAGCGAAAAGAGCTAACTAAGACATTTATGATGATTTCAAATGGAAAAAACCCTTTGGTCCCAATAGTTTTTACAAGAATATATCAGAATATATCTGAAATAAAGTACACATTGTAAACTATAACAGGTCCACCTTTTAATGCAGGGGGTATTTTTCATTCATGCATCTGGCAATTGCGTTAGCAATGCCAGCTTCAAATGTACAAAAAATATCAAGATGTAAAATTAAATACCACATTAAAGCGGTCTTGGTGTACCATGGTAGAGCAATTTACACGATGACTGCATTGTATACTATACTATTATAATATACTCTTATAAGATTTAAAATTACCTGTATTGTTAAGATTGTTCTGAAATCAGAACGATACACATTTCAAAAGGGGATGTATTGTTATATGTGAAGTAGAAATTTGTATTAGGATTTACAACGTGAATTTAGGTGAATGAACGATACTGGTGTTTTTTTTTAAAGATTTCGAGTGTTCGAACTCGTTGCTGCCGGGGTTCCTTGGTTGCCATGGTAATCAGTACGATCACGCCTCTGCCTCCTCCTCTCTGACTTCAGACAGACTAGGGTAGAGTCTCTTTATTTCTGGGGGTACGGGTTCATCCAGCTTACGGCAGTACAGCTCCCAAGCCTTGCGGACAATGTCAACCTCCGTCAGCCTGTCTACATTCACGCCCACCATACGCAGCACAAACGCCCCGTCTTGGCGCAAGAAGGACTGTGAAAAATCCTGCAACCATCAATATAGACTTATTAAACTTACATTCTTTTTACGTATTTTTTCATTCTGATTTCCCATATTTTAATTAACAAAATAACGACAATTCTGTTTTTTTTTCTTGTATCGACGTGTACGTCATAAATGTTAAAAATCGAATACGGTATAATAACTCAGATTTGAAATTTTCACTTTAGAATTAAAAAATCCCAGATAAATACACCATTACTGACATTATCTCAAAGTGGTTTGAGATACCTTCATTAACCCCTTCAAGCAAGTTTTAAACCAATATCCCCGGACCCTCTCCGCATCTGCCACTGATATATTTACACTATCACCCTAGTAAACACAAGACGTTGAACCAATGTTGATTTAATGTTTGGCCAACGTCTACGACGTTGTGCCAATAATAAACCAACATTGGTCAACATATTGTGTTTTCTGACGCAGTTGTATAATCACTTCACCTTGATCACTTGTTTCTGAGTGGCCAGCGTTTCCTCGTCCACTTCCTCGTCCCCGTTAGTCACCTTCTTTTTGAGGTACTCAAGGCGGGATCGTCTTGGAGAGGCCCTGGTGATCCACATGATGAGACTGCCCAGGGTGAGGATACCAAGAAAGAAGAACCAGAAGTAGAGGAAGAGGTACACCTTCTCGTTCAGCAGGTTGATGGGCAGTACGCACTGTACGGTGTACCGCTGTACGTTCCCCAGGCGGTGTACCCTGAAGTCACACATAGTCACCCGTGGAAATATTCCCGACATCATCAAGTCGTCGCCTTTCGCCAGTTTATCCAGCAATTGTACGCCATAGACGTGATAATCCATACCCATCACCCAGTTCAGAAATAAAAACTGAAACGCTATGTTCAGAACGTATAGGATTTTTACAAATAGGTACAGAATATACAGGTAGTTTCCCCTAGACCTGCCGCAGCAGCAGCATATTGTGCGAGTAAATAAGCTCTTTAAGCTAAGGGTACATTTTCCTTTGTCACCCATTTTCTGGTTGGTGACGAAACGAACGAGCATCTTTGCCAGGTGCCCTATTCCTTTCTCTCTCAGCTCATCAATGGGGACGATGTGCATCGTGTCCGCCTTCTCTACAAAATCATTGAGGTCAATTCCAGAGTGACCATTCATTCCCCTCCACACGAAACACGGGATGTTAAAAAACAAAGCCTGCATCATCAAAATGAACGGCATCCACTGATAATAAGGGATATGTGCACGCTTTTCATGTTCATGTTCTGCGGGTAAATCGTCACTAAACGGTATAAAGTAAGTGTTTTTCACCCAGCAGTAATCTTTAGTGTATTCCTCGTGATTGTCCGAGAAGTGCGCAGGAACCCAACACGAAATGTTATCAGGACCGAAAAACTGCTTCTCCGAGACAAGAAAGGCGAATACTAGTAACATCAACATCGTGGTACGGTGGTTCAGCCTGTCCACGAAATCATCATCTTTCCTCGTCAAAGACTGCAGGTGTTTAATACCACCAAGTACAATACCCATTGTGATCGATGCAAGAAATAACTGTATAGAACCGAAGTTAACCTATTCCACTGCGTCCAATGTGATGCGACTTTCTATTGTGTCTGCCGAGACGTATTCAATCAATTTTCAATATGTAGGAATCAAACCTACAAATGAGTAAAATAAGAGTGAACATTCAAAAAGTTGACCAATTCAATTTAACAGTGTATAATTAAAATATATATCGCGCAGTTGAAATTGAAGATTGCGTCAGAAGTTCTAGCTACTGGTAAATGAAAAAACTAAGCCATGAATCATAATTCTCCGTTAACATGGTTAACTGGTTAATATCCTGGTGGTGGCCGTCTCTGATTAATCATTAACTATAAGTACATAACAATACAATCATATTTATCTAGAGGTGATGCTCGAAACTACAATATAATTATCAAGTGTATCTCTCGAACAGCTAGATAACTGAGTGCGGCTTTGCATTCATTTGAAGCTGCCATTATTGCCAGTTCCAAATGAAAAGAAAAACAGCTCTATATATAAAAACTAGACCGTGTGTATGATAATTGACAGTTTGTGTGTTTTCGTTCAGATGAGCATTTTTACCCTGAAACATATGTCAGGTCTAAATCAATTTCAGTCCCATATTTTGGCTTTAAAATAGCAGTTTAAATGCGATAAATGTCGAACCCCTTAAAATCGGGGCGTTTCGAGTTTCAAAAATGTGTATTTTCTAGAAAGTTTTATTCACTGTGATATGGAAATTGAAATTCCATGCTAAGTAAGACTGTAATCGTTTTCAATCTGTTTTATCATAAAATGAGTGTTTATACATCGATATTTGCAAATGTTTGGTTTCAAAATAAACCAATTTTATTTTCATCCACTTGAAGTTGTGGGTCGTGGTGTGGAGTAACAACTTTAAGCATGTTAAGTGGCTGAAAAATAAATTAGATGACTTGGTGGTTAAATAGATCAAGGGATAAAAAGAGTCGCCCTAAATGATTAATTACTAAGTAGCCTACTGCAAATCATCATTGCCATGATTTATGAAACATTTTGAATTACCAGTAATCTTTATGATGTTGAATCTGTGTGTACACCCAGTGTGTTGAGTAATGAACTAGTTCAGTATTAAAGACTTACGCTACCCCATACCGATGCAATAAAATTATTATATTCATCCACTTGCGATAACTTAATAATTATAAATTCACAAATTTAAATTTGCATCTGTTACGTGTGTAGTAATATATATTATAGGCTTACCAGCTATTATCTAAAGAAGAAAGTACACCAGCCCACGTGAATCTGATAATCCTATTGTCACATTAATGTGTGTGGGTTGTAAGCTCACTCGCATATCCTGTCATAGTAGAACTTATATTGACTGTACATACCAGGTCAGACAATGTAAGCTACTTATGTTTACTTTATATGGGCCTATACCTGAAAGTCCAGCTAACACGAGACATTTACCAAATGTTGACTCAATATTGGCCCACCGTCGGCGACGCTTGTCCAACATTGAGTCAACATTGGTTGAATGTGTCCTGTTTGCAGAGGAGATTATCTTGAGTTGTCGTATATAGAACCCCACGTATCAGGTCACGTATATGATAGTTTATAACTGTACCCTATGTATGCTCTCTCATATACACTGATGATAGCCATTGTCGTCTCCTTATCAGCTGTTGAGATTATTAACCCTTAAAACGCTAAATTAAATAATTTAAATTTTCACCCACGTGAAGATTTGTGTCGCTATCGCGATTCACAACTTCAAGCGAGTGATAATTTGTCTAATTTTAGACAAAAATTTGCCAATCTTGATTTTAAAACAACAACCCCCCCCCCCCACACACACACACTTGAAGTTATGTCTCGCTACCGCGACCCACAACTTTAAGTGGGTAAAAATTACACACAATCATTTGTTTATTTTGAAACCCAGCATTTGCAAAATTTGAGTTTTTTCTCATATATTTTTTCATACTCAATAACAGTGATTTGATCGTATAACAAAACAGATTAAAAAACGTCTATATTCGTGCTTAGCGTTGAAAGGGTTAATTTATTGTTGGTCAATGTGGCGTGTTTGGTGGGTGGTTTGAACAACAATGGCGACAAAATGTACGTATTTGTTGATTGGGTGTGGTTAATACTCGATAAATAGATCATAGTAAGGCTGATTTAAGTTTTGCATTGAACGCTGATAAAACCAATACTATAAGGCATCAGCCATATAAAAATATAAAAAATCATCATCTCCACTTCCACTCATTTTATATTATAATTATTTTCTTTTTTAACAATGAATGACTGAAATTTAACCCTTTACCCTTCAAGACCTCACGATGCATTAAAGCATAATTTTACATCCCTGATTGAAAACAGACCTAATTTTCCTACAACTAGGGGTTTTAGAATGAAAATTTCTATGAAATTGTTTACCAATACTTTCTTAAATTTCTCACCCACTTCAAATCATCTTCATCCACTACAAGTAGAGAATTGCTACAGCAATTCGCGGCTTGTAGTGGATGAAGATGACAATGGTAAATTCAGGCTCAAGAGGGTTAAAGCGCTGAATTGTACATTTGTTAAGTTGTTTCTCTCTACCGCAATCATCAACTTCAACTAGGATTACAATTTGAATCAAAACATATGTAAATTTAGCAAATGCAATGCCTCTTTCAAATTGTCTTGTTTTCAGGACAAATAAAAGTGCTAAAGACAACATAGACGTGATGAACACTTGTATGATAATAGTGCAAATATAGGCTGTGAAATTATGAAATATATGTAGTATATGAGGGGGAAGCCCCTGTGCCCCTCAAGTAGAATTCTCAAATTTTAAAATACCCGCCACTATAAGGCCTTATCATTGAGGTCTCACAACACAAGTTAAAACGCGTAAATCATTGAAAAATATTTTTTTTTAAATTAATAGTAAGCGATACTGGGCCAATACAGAATATATAGATACCGTATTGGCCCAATACTCACCCAATGTGCAAGACGTAATCAGTCCAATTAAGTTGATTGTATTGGGTCAATAACTAATTTTTTGCTGGGATATAAGAAACAAAAAATGCATATACAGTGGAGACCCGGAAATCGGACCACTCATGGGACTGACTCAAAGTGGTCCCATTTCGGAGTTGGTCCGATTTGTAAAACCAGTCAATTTTGACTGGAGAAATCCCGGGAGAGGGATACTAGTCTGTCTATAGATATGCCTCGTTACGTGTCGATATCTAAGTGTATTAATAAACTAATGTATTGAATATGACGGACGTCATGGTATAATAAAAAAACAACACACAATAAAATAAAAGTTTTAATAAATGCATAAAACAGCCTAGCGAATTAATTATAATCTTTTCGGATTATTATTATATTATAAAAACATGAGTATGACAATCTTTTTGTTTGTATCGCTTGTATTAATTGTTCCCTATTTCAGTATATATTTATACGCTAGGCCTATCTGGATTAAACACACATAGACATGCATAATTAAATAATTCTTACACGCCGAATGTTATTTTATCAGCTGGTCGGGGAACAAAAGCGTTTTGTTTAACGTTGTGATTCCTATAGATCAGTATCTCAATTATTGCTACGACAGTGCTGATATAACTTCCTATCATTTAGCAAATAAATAAATATAAGAAGTTGACTTAACTTGGGTTGTTTTATCTTGGCAATATGAACTTTCACAATAAGCTGTCATCTATGAATTATTTTGAACTATATTAACAAAGGTCGTAGGAGATAAAACACTTAACAATTGAGAATGCAACCAACCGAAGAGGTGCAACTCAAGAAAGGGACATGGCATGATGCAACCACAGCTTGTCCCATCAGTGGATCCAGCTACAGCAGGTCCCATTAGTAAATCCAGTCTCAGCTGTCCCCCAATTTGTTGATGCATATCTCTCTCATTAGACTGGAGAAGTGTGAATAATTTTTTTTTCTCTTGGGCTGATCCTTTTTTAGTCCTTTTATGATTTGGGACTGAAAAAGGGTGATCTGTGTCTCAAATCGCGGGTTGGTCCGATTTCTGAATCTGATCATACATTATGGGAATAGGGCTAAATTTGGGACTGGCTAAAGGTGGTTCATATTCCGGGATGGTCCGCTTTGTGAGGCGGTCCGATATAGGGTCACAAATGTATTTGCTAACTGCAGTCTGTCTCTTCCAGTTGTCTGCTGTACACTTGAGTAAAATATTTAGATTCAATATTACACCTGAAGTTAGAATGTCATATTGTTGGGAGGTAGATAAAACACTTTTATTACCTGTAATTTATTTTCATTTTCATTTCATTCACCTATTATCGTACACCAAGCTAGCGAGGTTTTTATATATTTACATGCCCATATACTTATGCACAAGACAGATTATTTATTGTAAATGGTGCTGGTCTAGAACATACAAAAAAAAACTTTTAAAATTTCATAGTAATCGAATGATGCTGTATTAAATATTGAAAAGAACAGAAATTCAAGTCATGGGAATTAAAAAATCATGGGAATAAAAAAGTCAGCTAGACTATCAGATACAACTAATTCGAAAAGAGAATATAATCAAATGATTATTCTTGTTTGGCTATTTTTATGTGTAAGACTTTGAAAATGTATTATTCTTCAACACCCATCTAGCTCCCAACATTATGATAGGCCCCCACTATAGCATCAGGTGTAATATTGAATCAAAAAAAATTACGCAAATGTGTAGCTTTAAGTGCTTCTACACATGTAATTGTTTTAGGCCCATCGTCTAAATAAATCAGAAAAAAATCAGAGATCAGCTTCAAAATTTGTCCTCCAAACTTTTTAAACAAACAGCCATTGTGACATCTCTCATTCAGAAACTTGATGGGAATGACTTGAAAACAAGTCAGCACAGCCCCGGGAATAGTCCAGTTACCAACACTAGAAAATTAGCTAGCTAAATATAGATGTTTTCTTCTTCATTTTTTACCAATCACATCAAGTGCATTTTAGTAATGCTCGAAAATGTAAAGTGTTTTCAGTACTTCGAATGAGGATTGGTAGCTGTTTCCAGTACTTAGCAGCAATGTATGAAAACGATTTGTCTCACGAGAGGGGAGTATGTTGCCCTGTGTGTGTATGGCGGACTGGATCGAGTGATTGCTACTCTGGGATCTGCACCATCTCCACCTTTTGTATGGCATTTTGAGAATTTGGAACCCACACCCTAGAACAGAACTCCACTCTGTTTTACCAGATCCTGGGAGTAGCCTTTTTTTATTTCCTGATCGCTGTTTAAAATTTTATAACAAAATTTTTCTTGGATTACTGTTTTATTTTCCCCCAACATCCCTGAAAATTTGGTTAATTTTTTGTGCATTATCAAAGTTAAAACATTTGGCATGTGACAAAGTTTCAAAATTACAGCTCTCTTTAACACCATTACAGTGAAACAAGAATTCCATTACATGTCAAATGGTCTAACTCACAAAATACACAACAAATCTGCCAGCCTCTTCCGTTCCTCCTCCAGCCTGATACCCCACATTGGAGGGCTACTGGAGTAACAACTTCTAAGTTCAAAATCTAACTTCAATAATGTATTTGGTGCCATAGCCCAGGACCAGTATGTTTGTGTGTTCTATGACTATTTTGCATTCATCTTTGTTGTTGTGGTCACCTGGCGAGTGTCGTGACACCATTTGTGGCCGTCTATTGACTTCCGACCGAATTCGCGCCTTTCGCAATTTGTTGTGCAACGTGAAGCAGAAACAAAACAGAAATGTCTGGACGACAAGGTAAAACTGCTTAAAATATAGAAAACTGTGTTAAAGAATGACGAAAGAAAATATATTTATCACATCATATATTTTGTTTGTTTTTAGGCGGAAAAAAGAAGCCTCTGAAGGCAGGAAAGAAAGGACCGAAAGACATGGATGAAGTGAGCGATAATGAGTTAAATTAACTTAATCTTCATACAGAGTAGATTATACTAAACTAAGTCAGGGCAATTTTTTCTATCATCTGAAAAATATTGAAATTTTATAGAAAATTAGACAGACATTGCAACAAAAACATAGTCTATCTGTTTTTTTTTGCAATCCAATATTAATTTTTTTCACAAAGACAAAGTTATGTTATGAGGTAACGTTAAAGAAAAACAAAAAAATCTGATTGTAAAACTAAAGTCTAAAAAGTCTATTTTTTTTTGACAGGTGGGAGCTGTGTTTAGCCTAATTGTACACCTTTGTGCTCACTGTTACATTTTTGAGAACTAACGTTACAATAAATTTTCCACAAACCTCTACCTGAATCTTTTTGAAGCACTTTGCCTTTGTTGGCAAACCGAAAAACGATCAGTCAGTGGGCTGCTAGTAATGGTACCGAGAAGGTTCGCCACGGAGAAGGTTCGCCACAGAAAAGTTTGCCACAAAATTGAAAGGTTCGCCACAGTTTTGGAAGGTTCGCCACAAATGTCATAGGAAGGTTCGCCACAACGTTAGAATGCATTATAAAACAGTGAAAATAAATATTTATATTAGGCCTATATTAGATAATTATTTATTTTGGAAATTCGAAAAATTTACGGAAAGCTTTATATTATATTATGATTAAATTATTTGCAGCCAGTGATTGGAATTTTTTACGGAGGGCCTTGTATACGGCTAGATTCTGTACGATAAGATTTTTCAACAATGTAATTAAATGTGATTATTTTTTGCAATAACAGCTAGTTACTTAACAAAAATATATTTTAACAATACAATTAAATGTAAATATTTTTTTGCAATAACAGTTACTTAGCAAAAATATCTTTTAACAATATGGCCCATATTCAAGGACAAAGTATTAAAATATATCCGGGGGTCTAACTGTGAACTCACAGCAGTCAACAGCTTTGATAATTTGTGAGTTTTTGGTGAACTTACCCGCTCTACCCCTTGCACCTCAGGTGTTGTGATGAGGATTCTTGTGAGTCGATTGCTAATTCAGACCTGCCAGCGAGAGTCTCTCTTGAAATGTCAACAGCTTCGATGAGTTGTGAGTCTTTGATTAATCTGCTCCACTATTGCTAGCAAAATGTCAATGAAAAATATAGGCTACTGCGTTCAAGGGGTCAGAAACGATTGCAATTTATTATTTTATAGAAAATAAACAAAGTATTGTTGAAAATGTCAACAGCTTTGATGAGGAAGATAAAAAAAGGAATGTGTGTGGTGTTTTGATGTATATAGTTCATGTTATTGATAAATTATGTTAATATCGTCCCATATTTGTGGTAATTTCATGTATTCTTGATATATTGACATAGGCGCGGCTAAAAGGCCCTACATGGTTAATGTGTGACAAGAAAAAATACAAGCACAATTATGTCTTATCACATTTTACTAGATACATTTATTTAAACAACTCAGTCGCCTACATCACATTTGCGAAGAACAGAAACAATAAGGTACACTATCAGTAACAGAAGGCCTATATTTATTAAAACAACTAATCCGCCAACATCATAATTTACGGGAAACATACAGAAAAACTTTATTATCAGTAACAGTATACATTACTTGTGTCTCTTGTAGTAGGCAAATCTCTTAGAATATCTGATGTTTAATATTATGAGTAACCTATAGGCCTAGTCGACCATTAAGAAATATTAAAAAAAATATAGAAATGATAATAACTGAACACGCCGACTTGATGTTTTTTTTTATGTTTGTGTTCAAACATCAAAAGAGGAACTGTGATAATAGGGTCACTCTTAACGCACCAACATTACAAGAATGTAGGTATTTGAGTGCTGGCAATTTTTCTCATAAACATTCGATCCTTGATTACAAAGTATAAATATATGTTCAAGTATAATAGTAATATTTTTCTTATTTAAGAAGGCACAGTTTTAATAAAAATATATATTTTATTATTATTTTAATAGATAGGCCTATATCTTTGTATAATTGTGTTATCATTGTATAATATGTTATTTTTATGTTTTTGTTGTCTTTGGTGAAATAAATATATTTTCACATTCAATAAACAGTTAGTAACTTGTTTTATAATGCATTCTAACGTTGTGGCGAACCTTCCTGTGACATTTGTGGCGAACCTTCCAATTTTATGGCGAACCTTCCTGTTGCGAACCTTCCCTGTGGCGAACCTTCCTGTATTCCTAGTAATTATGCGTGTTTTCTTATGGGAGGGTTCATATGCTAGCTCGCTACGCAAATACAAGCCATATTTAATAGGCTAGGCTTACAGGCTCACACAACATGCAGTGCTTGTCATTATAAGGAGCGTTATAGCGCTCCATCGCGCCCATTCCTTTGTCTGAAGAAGTCATTTGGTGTTTTTTTCGTGTTTTTTTCAGGATAATCATTTATGTGAATTTGTGATACACTGCAATAAAAGACATGTTTTCTTTGGTTTGTGTGTTCTTTTTGCTCACTATTATCACGGTCCTGCCGAGACATTGGGCAGTGATGGGCGGTCTGGCATAAAAAATGCCAATTCTTATACTACAGCCCTGTTTTTATACTCAAAATACTCATTTTTCCATGTATTTTCCAACTGTTATAGTGGGCGGCATGTCAGAGTGCTGGGTGAGGCCGTCCGGCGCCGCCCACCGTGGGCAGAACCATGTATTATTACTAGTAGATATGAAGCCATCATTGTAGAATTAAAAGAATTATTTGTTTTGAATGGCACTTTTATCACCTGTTCTGGGGGTTCCCATCATTAGATTTCTCGCAATTACGAAAACTGATGCCAGCTCTCGCCTTTAATTTCATGACAGCTGCAACAAATGCTGGAATAGGTAAGTGGAACAGGCATGCTGTGGCCCCTTCTGATAATTTTTTTCACGAAGGTGCCATTTTTAACATTTTTGTGAAAAATGCAAAAAATGAAAATAGACTATGTCCACTGCCCTAAGAGGAAGTTCTGGAGGACATTGTTAAGACCGTTTGGACAGAACAATGTGGGAATCTCAAAGAAATAAGATTCTTGGGGAAGGCTGCACTAGCTTACCACGGGTAAAACCTGGGTGGAGTTTTGTTTGCCTACCCTACACTTCCTCATGGGGCGCACAGAGGGTAAAAATGGAAGTTTCATAGCTATAAGGATGAGAATCCCATCAAAATTTATGTTCTTCCTTGACCCCCTTGTGGACAAAACTCTCAACAGCGACATCATCTCGGTAGTTTTTTTCAGCTGCTTCAAAAAGTTCAAGTGTCTGAGTGATGTTTTGGATTCTGTCACCCCCATAACAATTCGCATATTGAGGTGCCATCTTTTGGATGTTTTTATAATTTAGCTCAGATTTTGATCTAGCACAGCATTTTTCTTGCTCAGTGAAGACTGTGGAATGTGGTCAAATATTTCTTTTAGCATGTCGGCAGTTATGAAGAAAGGCTCGGCATTTTTTATTGGTCAATTTTAAAATTTATTGAATTTATCTACCTTGGGGTTGAGTGTTGAGTCAAACTACCGGTTATTCCAATTTTGAAACATGGCCAATCATCAGCGCTAGGCTATGACTGTGTGGCCTAAATACAGCAATGCCTGTTCTGTGCTCCTTGCAATGAATCTAAGCAACAATTAATTCTGCATCAAACTCAGTAAATTATTAGTCTGGTTATGGTGAGACTATTAGACCTGAATACATCGCTTGAGTGTGAAAACTGGGAATGCCTTCCAATCACTGATATTAATAGATACATACATTATGCATGCGAAAATTTGTTCAGTATCGCATAGCAAAATGTTGAGCAGTTCTGCCCATTTGCTATTCAAATTTGTTAGTGAATATAGCAAAATATTTATACATCAAAGATATAAGGATGTCTAGAAATATGCAACTTCTGAATGCTAAATTAGCAATCAAAAGTTGATTAGTAATCCATGGTTTTCAAACAAATTCTCCCTGGCATATGTTTTTGTTTTGATTTCACACATTAAAAATATGTACTGGGTAGGTTAAATTATGCACTGTAAGTTTTAGTTAGTAAATAGAGAAATGTACAGTAGAATGTATTACATTGTCTACTCTTTAGAAGGCTTGTGATGAGAAAGAAAAAGGTCTGACTGTATATCATGACATCTTGGTGTCGCCTTTTGTCTACAACTGTGACTGTTACTGAGCAACAATCTGCTTGAAGCCTTATCAGATTGTAGTACATAGCGGCAGATTTATCAATAGGCCTTCTTTAAACGCTTGTTCAAGAAATGCATCAGCACTATTTTGAAGGCAACAGCTTATATTTTTAAACACAGTTGTAGAGCAGGAGGGATATACATATGATAACAGAATGGATATCTGAAGCCTCTCATTAACATTTTAAGCTCCATTGTTCCATTTACTCTCCACATCAAATATTTTGAATAAATGAAAGATAGTGTATAATACATCAATGTTTAACTCTTATATCCTAAGCACGCTTAGGCCATCCTAAAAAAATATTCTTGTTTCCGATTTCATGGTGTGAAAAATTCCATGAGGTAGGTAGGAAAAAGTTCTCTTTCAGACTGTCAAAAATTTCATGAGGTCAGTTTTATTTTAGACTGCCAAAAATTCCATGAGGGATTGCAGCTAAAGTTTTTAAAATTATTTTTGTATTAAATAATTCTATGTTGTACAAGACACATTATTTTTTGACAAAAAAACACAATCTTTGTTTTCTCAACGAAACTAGACTAGGCCGAGAATTCTAGAGACCCAATGCGTGATAGAAAATTTGACTGCAATAAAAACTTTGTATCCAACTGCAATAAAAGCTGATTTGGGCATGTGTGGGCGGAAAAGTTTTCTTTTACTACACAATAGGCCATGCGCCATCTTTCACTCATGCGGTCGGAAATCGGAAACAAACAATTTTTTTAGGATAGCCTTATATAGTCATTTTAAATCTGTTTTATTAGCCGATCAGCGTTATTGAGAGCGGAATGACAGTTTAAACAACAAGATTTGCAAATGTTCGGTCTCAAATTAGGCAAGAATATTTTTTTCGCATTAAAGGTGTGGTCAACTGTCGAAATTCGCGGGACAAGGGTCCCCCAGAAGGAAATAGTGCCCAGTGGGTAGGCCAAGTCCCTGTTCCATAATAATACTAAATATGCGTCTCATACCCAAAGCCTCATTAAGAGCAAGTTCTCAAATCACAGCAAGTTCATAAATACTTGAGCGACATCTATGAGTTTATAATTCAAAGGTCTTGGCCCTTACCCCTACTTGGTCGCTGGCTTGCAAACAAACTAACTGTATTACTGCGGGGATGTTGAAACTGCTTGACCCAAGCTTGTATTGACATGCCCAGTAAACCCAAAACATTTGTATGACTTTATGCAATGTTGGACCAACGTCGAAGACGTTGGACCGACGTATAAATGTTATACAAATGTCTTGTGTTTGCTGGGCAGGAGGACTTTCTCTCAAACATTGTACATTTATTCAATGTTGGTTCAATGTTGGGCCAGCGTCACAGACGTTGGCCTTGCATTAAAACAGCATTGGATCAATGTCCTGTTTAAGTAGTATCTTGTAATCAGTTCAGTGGCTATGTTAATGCCGTCAATCTGTACTTAATAGGCTACTGTTGACCTACACTTGACCGTCCCAGGCATGCGCGTTTTGCAGTTGAATCATTCTTTAATTTGCGAAAATAATTAAATTTGCAGTTTTTTTTTCAAATTCATTTAAAACAACATCAATGGACCACTGCAAAATGATCTTTGTAAACTATTACATTTACTTGAATGTGATTAAATGGTAAAATGACATTTCAAAGGAAGTGTAACTACACAAATCGGTGGTTACGACATTTAAGTGTTGCTAATTGATAACTACTTTCAAACCCTTGTCTCAATAATCATGTTTATACAAGCATCACACGGCTTATTTCAAGTGAAACTGATTCATTATAAAATTGTATAACTCATCAATTTTTTTATTGCATTAAAATAAAGTATTCTGTATTGTCTGTCTGTATTGCATCAGCAAATCAGACATACATGACTGTACAGGTGAATTAGAATTAAAAAAAAACGGAATAGCAGTGTGCTATACTCTCTTAAGTTAATTCAGAAAGCAGGCTCATGATGAGAAAGTAAAAGGTCTGACGGTACATCGTGACATCTCGGTGTCGCCTCTTGTCTGCAGCTGTGTCTGTTATTGTAACAAACTGACTCAAGCTCAGTCAGATTGTGATAAAATGACAGATTTATTAAGAAACCTTCTTTCGTAAAGTACGTGTTCAAGAGATGCATCAGCACTTGACATTTTCAAGGTTACATTTATATTTTCAAACACAGCTGTATAACTCGAGGGATGTACGTGTGATAACAGAATGGATATCTGAAGCCTCTTTTTAAATCTGAAATCTATAAGAATTTTAATAATATTGTTTTGGAAGTCATAAAGTCATAAAAAATCCCATCTAAGTATAATAGTTCATCAATCAAATTGCCAAAACTCTACTATGTAAGGTAATCATGTGATGATTTTTAAAGTAAATATATTTACCCGGTATTGTATCAATGCTCATAAAATGCGAGTAATTTTACAAATGACATAAAATTACCTTACAAGATGTCATCTTGAATATAATGGGTTTTTTTGTATCCTGGTGCAGTGGTTAAAGCTGCCTGCTTGGAAAGTAGGGGATCATGTTGTGGGAAGCCTTCAAGACCGAAAAGTAGTAAGCTCGGCCTCAGACTGCCAGGGTTCGAATAAATTTGAATCCTGTGTCTGGGGGGCAGTGTCATCGCACCATCCTCAGAAGGTTCTCCTGAACCAATTCAGTCTATATATATGCACAAAGATGGCCTAAAACCCCATTCATTTCATTTATATCTCTGTAATGCATGAATTGCTGATGGTATTTAAATATATTATGTGATTATCTCACTTGATTCATAACTTTTTTTTCAGGATGACATGGCATTACAGCAAAAACTGCGTGCCGAGAAGCAAGCCTTAGCAGAAGCCAAAACAAAAGCAGGACAGAAAGGCCCTATGGGTAATGACACTTTTAATTATTTATTTTGTCTGTAATGTTAGAAACAGTGTTTGCGAGTATTTTTCATTCGTTTGAAGCTGCAATTTCTAACTCAATTTCCAGCTTCAAATGAATTAAGAATAATGGACATGTCCCAATTTAGATTATTTGAATATCTACCAAAAGATATTTGACACATTTAGTTGTATTTTCTTTTCTTTAAAATTAGCTTGAAACCGTATACATATATATATATATATATACGCAGCACAAGGGTAATGGGTTTAAACATATATTTTGGTCTTAAGATTTTTGGCAATTCAGTGCCTATCTAGAGGAAATATTAGTCGATAATATAATTACACCCAAATGGCAACTCATCTAGCATCAGCGGCAAGCACTTTAGTTTTAGAATGGTTTAACCCTTAAAGTGCTGAAATACTTTTGTGAAACCATGGAAACCAAGTGGTTTTCTCGATTTAAAATAATCATAAATGGCTTAGTCAGAAACTCTATCTGTTTCATTTGAATACCTATGTTA
Source organism: Flabesymbios commensalis (assembly GCA_964017125.1). NCBI lineage: Eukaryota > Metazoa > Annelida > Polychaeta > Terebellida > Flabelligeridae > Flabesymbios > Flabesymbios commensalis. The sequence continues at coordinate 17,085,964 of OZ024911.1, forward strand.
TGGGTGTACGGCCATTAGAAATATATTTACTCTTCCAGTGCGGGGATAGATTTTACTCGTCAGAATATGACGTCTACAGACGTCAGATTCTGACGACTAAAGTTGATCCACGCACCGTAAGGGTTAAAGAGCATTTGTGGTTCCAAACATTCCTGGGAGATTGCGATGGAGCCCCCATCCCTTAAGTCAGATTTTTTGTCTCAACTTGTTACAATTGCTCGGGTGAGCTTTTGACATGAGAACTTTCCTTCAAGAGCTGATCTTCGCACTGAGTGTGTTCAAATCTCACAAAAAGAAAATGAGGCAATTCTCTTTGGAACCCACGAATAAGTGGTTTCAAAGCATTTCTCCCATTTGCCACCAGGGACTACTCCCCCTAGGCAGAAAAATCAATAATGTAAAATATACCTATTTTTTTTTAATAAGTAACTCTATATGGAGAACTTAATCACCCACTCTTTATCCTGAAGTAAACCTAAAGTTGGGAGTATTTGAGAAATAAACCCAACAGTTTGTCACAAACTGGGGACTATTTGGGCAAAGTTTGGTGACCTAAACAGTTTCCAAACAGTCGTCAATTATTCACCAAATGTTTGCCAAACAATATCAAAACAATCACCTATTTATTGACAAACTTTTTGCATCGTGCAGTCAATTTGTTGCCAAAAATTCACTGATTTTTTTGCTAAAAATACACCAACTTCAATCACCGTGCAGTGAGATCCCCACATGAAGAATAAAGTTTTTTGAGGAGTTAAAATAATTTTTTTGAATCTAGAAATTGTAATTGCCCATCTTGGATGAATATTGCAATTGGAATTTCGCTCCCACATTTGTGCAATAAGTAGATGAGCCCTGTCGCGGATCCAACATTACTGGTTTCAACTTTTTTAATTGAAAAACGAATGTGAATGACCGTTTTAAAATCCTAAATAAATAAAATAAAAAAAATAAATAAAATCCTAAAATATAATCAGATATTGTTTTTTTGTTTTCAGGTGGCACAGGTCTGAAAAAATCTAAGGGAAAATAGTGACCTGGATGTCAACTCACCCTGGATTTTACACTCATTCATTTGCTGTTTCACTCATCTCCTTCATGCTTCATGATCGACATACAGAAAAGACTTGAAACATTAGTTTGGTTTAGCCATTGCAAAGTTACCATGTCTTTGAATATACTACTTACCAAGTAGTATTTCTAAAATTCATCATGATATTTTATGAATTGATTCTATGGTAGGCGATTAGAAATAATTTATTTTATCATGTTTTGTATGTCTGACTCATTAAATATTTTAACCTGACAAAATATATTTGTTTTATTTTTTACTTTTTTTTTTTTGCTTATGAAATAATTGCGATAGCTGCTCTGCCTTTTAAACCGTTCAGTCTTTTTCTTGGTGGGTCGGGGGGGGGGGGGGGTAGAAGAGTGAGAAAATGAAAAAATATTCTCTATTTCTTCCTCCAATTGTCGAGCTGATGATAACTTTTTAAAATTGTAATTGTGGGGGATGGGAGGGTTGCTTAACCTTTCTAACGCTGAAATGTTTTTGCATAAACCATGGAGACCAAATGTTGTTTTTTTTCAATTAGAAATCATCATAAATTGTCTTGGCTAGCTATTAGAATACCTTTGGTATGGGTTTACGGCCATTATAATTTTTTACTTGATTTTTAAAATTCTTTTTGTGCGTGGACCATCTTTGTCTACAGACTTCAGATTCTGACGTCCAAAGACTGTCACGACGCTAAAAGGGTTAAGGTATGTGATATTATTGCAATAACTGTTGTGGCTTCTTAAGCCGGTTTTTAACCCTCGGCCAAATTTTGGCGTATGCTTATTGTCGTCATATGGTTCGTCATCAGGCCACTTTTAGCACTATATCTTGTTTCGCATTAATTAAATGTACATTAAACTTCACATACAGGTTGAGTTCACATTAATTTTGACCTTTCTGTGACCTCAATTTTTCCATATCTGCACATTTTCTCATTAATGTGATTCATTAAAAAAATGCATGTGTCGCTCTAAAATTTATACCGTATATCTATTAAACCAATAGCTCTTATTAGTTCGAAAATGGAGGCGCATCAGGCAAAAACTAGGCCAAAATTGCTGACTATTGGCACTTATTTTTTTAATATAGGGAAAACTGTGCCCGGTAGCCAGACAATTTCTATAGAACAAAATGTGAGGTTTTAGGGGGGATATGCCATGAAAATTTTCAAAGTAGATCAAATTAAAATTGGTTGTTTTGCTTCCGTTAATTTATTGTCTTTGATATTATCTGGAAAACCATGCCAGACAGCTAAACCATTACTGTTAAACAAAATGTTTGACTTCAGGAACGGATATGCCCTGAAAAAAATACTTTTGTATGCAAGATATCTGGAAAACCCTGCAAGATAGCTAGTATACATCAGTACAGTACAAGGAGAGCCACCTCTGGATATCTTTTTGTACCCAAATTCGCTCACTACCAAAGGCCCTCGACTCTGGAATCAGTTACCAACATCCATTCGAACTCTCCCAAACCTCAAGACATTCAAAAAAGCCACAGCTTTCTTCATTGCACATAATTTTAACATCGACTAGCTGACACTATATATCACATACACAAACATCTACGTAACATATCCGCATGGTTACATATACCATCCCACCATCTGATTAAATTTTGTGATGTCAGATCAATTCCCATGCCACTACAGAGACATCCCCTCAACACCAAGCCTGCCGAACTGTTTTTACATTATTGGAACTCCTTCCAATAATGTTTTAATATGGTTCACAAAACGAATTCTGGGCACTGTTTTTTTTGTGTCCATATAATTTGTGTCCCAAATGACTATCACTCACATCTTCACAAATACGGCAAAACGCATAGGTTCAGTTTTCTGTCATTCCATAGCCTACAGTAGGCCCACGAAACGTTGTTTCTGAATAAGCATAAATATCTGTATTTGCTTAGTTATTAGTATTTCTGTCGTAAATTTTACGACAGTTAGGGGTCTTGAAATTTTGAGCTGTGTGTTGGGCTACTGATTAATACCCTGTAGATTGCCAGTAGATTTTACTGAGAACAATGCCTACCTTGGGATCAAAGTAGGCCAGTATGACCTTAAGAAACCACCACAATGAGAGTTTGAAACTGGGGAAAGCTAACAGATGTTTTGCTCTTGAGACCAAATCTATCATGATATCGATACAATATTTTGCAATAATATATATTGCCTTTGAAAATATAACCCTTGGTTTAAATGCCTCTGACATCATAGCTACAATTGTGGTAAAGAACATTCTGAGATAGGCTGACCTACATCTTAAGCAGATCATAGGACGAGATAGACGTCCCTGACCAATCAACACACACAGAATCTAGGTCGTCACATCCCTGGACATTTCAGTATATATGCACGGTAAACCAGTAAACATGTGACATTGATCCGTGTTGTTTTAATGCTGGGCCAACGTCTCGGAATGATCCTATTTACGATAACATCTGCTGATAGGCTTCCAGCGACCACGTGATAAGTGATAAGGCGTAGCCTCGTTGTACATGTTGTATAGGAGTTCTCTTACAACTGCCGTGCAAAGCCAAAATGCAGTATACGCTCACTTTACACGTGAGCACATAGAGGGGGATGCTCATTCTGAGGCGTATACGCCACTGATGTGCATGTGTAGATCTGTGGTAGGTGGGCCTATACACACTCTGTCACGCTGTAGGCCTACCCACCTGGGATCATGTAATATGTTACACTGTGACATGACTAAACTACTGACTGTGGATTAAATTTATTTTATTTCTAAATATCTAAGGAATAAAAATGACTCTTGTTCTTTTCAGCTAAAACTATCCGAGATTGATACACTATATAATGCTCTAGCTAGAAAATTGAGGAAATGACGATTTATTTCCCAGCCAGCACAAATCCATCACTGTATGTTGTTATATGGTAATTATGTTATTGTTTATGCTGGATCAATGTTGTACCAGCGTTGTTGATGGCTGTCCAGCATTGAACCTGCATTGGGTCATTGTCCCGTGGTCGCTGTGTGAATAAATATCATAGAGATGAAAAAATATCATTGAAATTAACTAACTATATTTAAGCAGGATCAAACGTCAAAGTAAATAATAATGAGTCGTTATCTCATTCCGGGTCTTGCTAAATTAGGGCGGGGGGGGGGGGGTGGCCAACTATATTCTGGTCAATTTAATTTTGTTATCTATAGTACTACTAGTATAGTAGTCTATGGTATTAACTTCAAACCTAATTATATTACCGTAATCGTTCGTATATTATACATGTAAGCTACACCCGTGTTTGCATGTTAAGTTCCTATTAAATTAATGATAACTACAATCACAAAATATTATAATAGCGATATTAGAATTATGACTAGGGCCTATACTAAGTTATAATCATTTTGACTACAATTGCGTGTCTCTCACTTAATATGACTGTCGCCCAATGGTAATTATCGCGTTCATGTGATACGCTAAATAAAATTATTTTGACATGCTATCGTGCTCTGCATTAGCTCTTGGCTGTAAAAGGTGTTTACACACTGGCTGCGTGTTGCGATCGAGTGGCGGTATTTGGGTATAGCCGGCAAACACAGACGTTCAACCAGGGTTGACAAAATGCTTGGTCAGCGTTGCCGACGGTGGACCAAAATTGAACAAACGTTGGCTCAATGGCAGGTCAATTTTAGACCTTTTACACATTTATTGTAAGTATTAAATAACAACGGAGCAAATAAAACGCATACTTATTTCGGCGACCGTCGATAAGCAGTGAAGATATTGACAGTGCATCAGATCACTGAGCGACCACATATCTCAGACACGCGGGTCGATGTTTTTCATAACTAGTCGTCGCTCAAGAATCATGTATTTTTTATATATTTTAATTTGAAATAAAATCATTTTTATAACAAACTACGTATAGGTCTATATATATACAGATATACTAGTATCAATAACTAAAAAAAACCCATCTTTTTATTTTGCTTTGTTATCATATAATCATGTAGTCCTCTACCGAAAATGGTGAGTATCGAGAAGAATTAAATCTACCACCTTTTTGTCATTTTCACATCCCCTTGGGGACGACGGACCCCCCTCATATAGGTCGGTCAGCGCTATGTATTACCATAGATATATCTATGGTATTACCATGCTTACAATTGTAGCATTTTCGCTTATATTGTAAGGTGTTATGTTCGTACCCAGAAAACACGAGACATTGATCCAATGGTGGACCAGCGTTGAATACGTTGTGCCAACGTTAACCCAACATTAGTTCAATGTTGCAACAACAACGATTTTTGTCAATTTAAAAGTTTTTGTCAAAACAGTACTACCATGGGCACTCAATAATGCTGGAGCAGGTTATTTTATGCAATATATATATATATATTTATATCATAATGAAGTATGTTGCTCTAATTTTATTGAATTACGAATATATAATATACCGTAGTCATTTACCTCGTCATTTAAGTACCGGTAGTTTTGGTTTCAATGCATGTATGAGGACTTGATGACCGCGAGCGTGTGACCCCAGCAAACACGAGACGTTGGCCCAATGTTGGTTGGATATTGGAAAGACGCCGTAGACGGTGGGCCAAAATTGAACCAGCACTGGGTCAACGTCTAGCGTGGGTCTGCAGTGCGGCACTGTGTATTGGCGCTGGTTATACTTTAATGTGGTCTGGTTTTTGATGATTGCAGTTGTAAGTACAAGGATTAAGTTGTGTTTATTGGAGCGTGTTGAACCCTGCTTATAGAGGCTTGGTAGTTATCCTATGAATAATATAATATCAGTGATGATTATAATATCTTATAACACGATAATATTAAAAAAACATCATATAAGTTTGTTTTATAATATTTATTACACGATGTTTAAGACAAGTCCCTACATCCGGGAGTGCTTACACAGTATTTTAATATACAGCTATCATGTGAACTAACAAAGAAAACATCTTGCACTTGTGCATCTAATTTTTTTTAAGCAAGTTTTTGCAATCTAAAGTAGTTATTGGCGGAAAATATATATTTGTTTTGATTAGTTTTACATGCATGGCCCATTGCTTTAATATCAACTTCAGTCAGTCAAAAAATAACTCTCAATAATGTTCAGAACCGCAGGGTTCTTGTTATTTATTATTTGTTACTCTGTTAATAATTACTTTTTTCATGGGCACCACGAAAAACAGCAATTTATTATATAGTCATATTGTAAAAAGCTGAATGGTTTTACCCAATAAATATTCGTATTCTTAGACCATTACTAGAATAGAAAATGTGCAGTTTCAGGGAGGGATATGCCCTGAAAAATTTCATCTTAAAAAAATTGAAAAGTTGACGACTTTTTAGGCCATTATTAACTTTGATATGTGTAATATTTGGGAAGCATTGCCAGGCAGCTTGATACATAATTTGTAATATACTCATGTCAATATCCAACATTTCAGAAATGTAATGCTGATTACATATATACACCTTTTATTTCACAATAATGTCACTAAAAAAAATTTGGGGGTGAAAAGTCACAAAATTTATTTTTTAAAAATCATTTCGTATTCGTTATATTGTATATTGATACTCAATTTTTGTGAAATTTTGTAAGGATTAAAAAAATATAAACATTATTTTGTGGACACAATGTCACAGAAGAATAAATAAGCACTTTCAGGGCTTAGGGAAATTGTCTGGGAATAGTTTGTTTGAAGTAATTATAGGTATAAAACCCCAGCAAACACATAACATTTGTACAACGTACAAATGTTATACAAACGTTTCTTGTTTGCTGGGAATTGATCGATTTTGTGATATCCATAATTAGTAATGTTTTTAGTGCTATGACCTCACACAAATTGCAACAAAAAAACATCTCAACTGTTTTATTGTCACCAATGTGTCCTGTATAACATATCAAAAGTGTTTAGAGTGGCGAGAAGTGTTGAAGATGACATTTTCTTCCATTACCACCCATGTTAAAAATTATATGTATGTATTCTTATATGATGCCCCGACAAATGGCTCAGAACTACTTACAATCTACCAGACACTTTGAATTCATGCATATAATATTAATATGGAAGAAGTACAGCGCATACTCGAAAGGGAGTTCACCACAAATTGAAATTATTTCATCACAATTTTTTGCAAATATAAAATAAAAACAAATATCGTTGCAAAATGTGTAATCAAAGAAAGTCATTCAAGTCCAGTTATTTGACACATTTCTGTTACACTATTTTATTCACACATTTTTTGATGCTCACTCCTGATAATATTTGTTTTTCAAATTATTTTACCGTGATGTATTTTTATTTGTGTTTAATATCAGTGTATTCAATATAATCCTTTGCCTCATGGTCAACTGTCTAAATTCGCAGGACAAGGGTCCCCCAGAATGCAAGAGTGCCCGTGGGTAGGCCCAGGCCCTATTCCTTAATAATACTAAATATGCGTTCATACCCAAAGCCTTCTTAAGAGCAAGCTCTCAAATCACAGCAAGTTCATATATACTTGAGCGACATCTATGAGTTAATAATTCCATCAAAGCTAAATACCTTAGCCCTGGTTCTTAGCTGGTCGTTGGCTTGCAAACAAACTGACTGTACTACTGCGGGTATCTCAAGGCTGACCCCCACACTTGTACTGACACCCAGTAAACACAAAATATTTGTATGACCTAATACAATGTTGGCATTCTCCACACATAGATGTCGCTCAGGTCTACCCCGCTCTCTCTCTGTAACCACACGCCATGTTTCGACAAAAACTGCTCATTTTGAGCAGTTTTGTTGATATAACAACTGTAGGCTTATAAACACGCTTGAGTGTCCTGAATATATATGGCAAATATAAAACACCACTACTCCGCCACATATGAGTTTATATTCACATAGAAATAGAAAACATTCAATGGATTACTTTTTCTGCCTACGCGCTGCTGTGAGAAGGTCCATGTTTACGTTTTTCTGACAGAATTTACAATCGGCTTCAAAACACTGGCAAATATAAATTACTGAATGACATGCGAATTGTGCTGGTTCAATTTATCCACTACTAAACAGAATAAATAGCCCTTACCTGTAGCAAACTCTAAGATCAAATTAAATATTGAAAAAAGGATAAGTAATGAGTCGAAGTGAGTACCAAAATAGTTCCGTGGTTATAGGAATGGTTATAAAATCACGTGGTAACGCTCACTAACGGCTGATAAATCTGGTCAATCGCCATGCGTGCATACCGCGAAATGAGCGTGTGGTATCAGAGATATAATCTCTGAGGTCAGAATGCAATGTTGGACCAACGTCGAAGACGTTGGGCTGACGTAGTATAAATGTTATACAACTATATATTTTGTATTTGCTAGGCAGAAGGACTTCCTCTCAAATATCGTACATTTCTCCAATGTTGGTTCAATGTTGGAGCAGCGTCGCAGACGTTTGTCCAACATTAAAACAGCACTGGGTCAATGTCCCGTTTAAGTAGTATCTTGTAATCAATTTAGTTGCTGATATTAATGCCGTCACCCTGTAAAGTTAGTGGGGCGGATATGTGAATGAGGCGTGCACTTGCGGATAAAAGCATAAAAATTGGCGGGATAGTAGACCTGACCACACTTGATACAAAAATAGCGGGAACCACTAAGTCTCTCCACTGTTTCCCTCCAAAAAATGAAAAATTTAAAAATGGCCGCCATTTTTGGCTATAGAATAGCCAAAAATGTTCTGATTTTTATGATCTTGGGGTCAAAACCCATGTTTATGAGGTCAAGGAATTGAATAAACTATGTATGGAACATTTTCAGATAAGTCTTAACATCAAAAAATAAAAAAAAATGATATAAAACAGCAAAAAAATCGGTTTCAGACATCCAGCGATGGAAAATATATTGGTGGTGTAATCAGATAATGACATAAGCAGACCACTTTCTATTATCCCAACATATGTTTTACTAGCAAATATTTAAAATATAGGCACAAATACCACTGGGATGAAACAAAAGTGTACATAACTCATGGAACTATGTGCAAACAAAAATAATAATACGTCATACCAGTACTACTGGCTCTCTAGTGTGCTGTGTAAGGTGGGAGCTGTCTGAAATATTATCTATCTGATATTTCTTATTTTTGTTAACCAAATCATACAAAAAAGCTACTATTGTAAATTATTAAATAAAAGAACTATCACCACTGCTGTTAATGACTAATACAGATGTATAAGTTCCAGCACCATTGCTATGAATGACTAAATATGAATACCACCATCACTTTTGTGTAACCAAGGTATATCAACACATAGCACTATAATTACAGCTACAAATGCTGTGATGCAACTTTGATCATCTGTCCCGACCAGTAGCATAGGTTTGTGCATTATAGGTTTGCATTCACACACCTGCATCTCTTGGAACATGCCTTTTTACACCCACATTTCAACAGTTCTTGGCAAGCTTTATCTGTCTCTGGAGGGGTAGACCAGCATGGAGTCCACGTATTGTCATTAGTTGCTTTGTTCCAACCCCACAAACTTGGCGATGGAAGTTTAGGGTTAGCAACAAGATACTCTCCCCCGATATGACCATGATAAACAGCCCTTTTCAGATGTTGTTCGAGGGCATGGAATGTCGGTGGAATATAATCCATCTTCCTGTTTTGAGTGAACAAATGAAGTCTAGCTTCATTCACTTGATTGAGAGCAGAATATAATGTTCGCTGGTACAATAGAACAACAATTTGCATGTCAGCAGAGGACACCTCGCATGGTGCACATGACAGTCTGGCAAATAATAGAATCAGATGAGGCATACTGCGCCAAACAGTCTAATCAGTTTTCTTGCCAATTCCACGAAAGGCGGAAACAGTATCGCACCCAGAAAACCCATGCAGTAGTAGTAATCCCCAGGCTAAATCAGATCCTAACACTTGTGAAATGAGATGACATGGGATACAACGCTTCTTTGTTCCACATGTGACCAAATGCTATCATCCATATTTCACACTCATAAGGTACGCTTGACACGGCAATAGCAATAACCAATAACTATTACATCAGTATATGTTGCATGTATTATTAGCTTCTTAAAGCCACTATGGTACGCATGGGAAGCATGAAACAGAAGCCTCGTGTCAGATTCTTCTCGAGAGGAAGCAAGGAGAGACGTGTCTGACATGGGAGGAGCAGACAAATCTTTCTGGCCATGGATAGAACTCTTGCAGAGCTTTGGCTAGATACTGAAAGAGAGTTTTATTTTATTCACCATATCCACGATTATCTCGTGTTTGTGTCTTTAAGCTATCCACACGCCCAACCTTTTGTAATAGACGTTCTGTGTATGGTAAAAAAAAACAATTCGTGAGTAGTCGAGGAAAGCTTTGACTGAATGATGCGATTTCTTTGGGTCAAGTATAGACACAAGGGTGGCACCATCAAAATACCAACATCGACGTCTGGTATATTATATGGCTGTGGTGCTAACGATTTCAAACATTCCATCACTTCCATGTCACTTCCTCTAGACTGACACGATACATACATTCTTAAGAAAAGTGAAATAGCATCATTCAAATTTGAGAGATTGGAAGTGTGCCATCGCCTTTCACAATTGTATTAAGCTGCTCGTGGACTTGGTCATAGGACAAAGATGAGAATTTGCGCCTAGTTTTCTGTGTCACAAAACTTCATGTGAGAAATCCTGGATGTGTTAAAGAACTGTTGTTTTCCAAGGAGATAAGATCGTTTACATGAACTGTGAGCCAGCGAGCGTGATGATAAGGGTCGAGTGCAAACATCCATGTAAGAAATGTATTTTTGCTCGCGCTGAGATCTAAAGAACTGGAGGAAGAGAAGCTCCAAATCTAAAACTCCAGTAATCAAACTGAGGATGCTCTGACGCCATATACTTTGACCATTCCTCATTATGTCATCTGTTCATCATAAGGAGTGTGAAGTTCATACAGTGCTGATGCCGTCACTTGATGTGCCAGCTGACCCATGATGTGTGTACAGTGCACCTCTCAGAAGACCGGCTGCGCGTCCTTCTATTGTCACATTGGCCGAATTCATTACATAGCTCCAACCATTTCCATCTAGCCAGCTACCAATTACTTTTAGCATGGCCATCTCCATATGGAGACCTACCATCAGAATAACAACATTTTTCTCCATTCTCATCCGGCCATTTTCAGTATTTTTTTTCGCTATAGCATATAGTGGCTAGTCAACATTGAGAACTGGTATTAGCTCAGGATTGAATTGAAAAATGATTTGTCTTACGAGGCTAATGCCATGTTTGATCATAGCAGGTGAATGTACACCATCACGAAATAATGGAAGAAAAGTTATGATAGCAGGTGGCTTGGGTACATACTCCTGGAGGTTGGCATAGTGAGCTGACCATGGTATGTTTTCATAATCAGTTTGACTCTCGTCAGAAAAAGCTGAACATTGTATTTTTTTCAAGCCATGGATTTTCATTTATTTCTGAATCTACGGAAATGTGTATTACGTATTCAGTTTTTGTTGGAGTTGTATTGCTAGCAAGAGAAACAGGTAGCACATCAGTGTATGATTTTGGTAGGGATTTAAGGGATTTCCCTTTCGGTAGGGATCTAATCTGTGCTGTTTCCATGTGTATTCCTACATCACCTGCGTTTTCATAAGTAATGTGCTGTGTGATAGATATAGCAGTACCGTGGAAGGGATCATAACTCAGGAAGAAGGATTATGATCGATATTGTCAATGTTTCCAGTGGTAAAGAGGTTGTCTCGAAGAGTTGATGGACATACACAGTCCTCATTCTTATACATCTCTATGGCTCTATTAGCTTCATCTGTAGATAACTGGAGGACTCTATCATATGATACTGATAGACCATTATCAAACAGACTATCAATAAGCTCACGCTTTCTTGCTTTGTTATGTAACAGTAGGCCAAGATAAAGTGGTAGGGCTGCTTCACGTTCACGATGGTGTCTTACTGATACAGCATCTTGTCCACGTCGCTTTACAGCATTAAATACCAGCAACTGTGTGATTTATGATGCAGCCGTGCTTATATTGTCCTCACCATGTTGTCTTGCTGTTTATAAAAATGTTCCTATATTATATATGACATCCCTTCATAATTTGTTTTGTTACTCAACATCGACAAAGTTTGTACGGGATATTTTATGTATTTTACAGGTTATTTGATTTTTTTATGTGGAAATATTATCTAAATATGTTTAATAAGTTTCTTATTGGTTTTCTTGCCCTCAAAAACATATGTTTTGACACCCAAATCATCGAAATCGGAACATTTTTTGCTATTCTTGAAAGGAAAATGTATTTCTTGGCGGCCATTTTGAATTTTCAACTTTTTGGCAAGAAAAAAAAGAAAAGACTTTGTGGTTCCTGGCATTTTTAAATTCAGCATTTTTCAGAGCCCAAGGCCACAAATTTTCATGCTATTATCTGGATGTGCATGCACAAGGCACTTTTTGTTACATATCCGCCCCACTACAGTAGGTTACTGTATGCCTACAGCCATGTACTCTATATATGCTACTGTAAGCCTAATAAGACAAGTAACTTAAGTCGAAGTTCTCTATCTTATTTCAATTCCCGTTTGGACGACGGTAGACAAATAACTTGACATTGACTCCATAATGTTCTTGATGCTTTATTGATATAACTTCGCTGTGCACTGATCAGATGGATGGTGATGGAATGTGGATTGCGGCGGCTTCGGCCTTGTGGCTAGCTCTGCGGGGGCAAGACAGACACGTCTGCCTGCTCCGCTGGCTGGATCGCAAGTGAATGAGTGGAGCGTGCTTGGCCGCGGTTAGCGCCGGCAGCATCCGTTAGGGGGCGGCTTCTCGTCAGATGCCAAACCCTAGCGAACACCGCCGAAACCGATGCTTGTCCCCACAAGCCTACACGTGACGGTCCCACGCATGCCCGTTTTGCAGTTGTATGATTCTTTAACATTACCTGATGCCACTGCAGTGTGCAGTGGATGACCTTTTAGGCACGCCAAGATTCCGTCAGGCTTCACGTTTTCTTGTGGGCGCAAACACTACTCACTGGTAAATTCAATTGAAATTTTAACAATATTCCTAACAACATGGGGATGTGCAAGTGATTTTGTAAGGATGCTACCAAAATTGAAAATGGCCGCCAGAGGTCAACTCCAATTTTTTTTGTGGGTGCAGAAAACTCTGAAACTTGAAGTTGGAAATGATTTAAATTTTACAATCACCCCCCCCCCCCACGATATTATTATCTTATTTGTTTTACAACGACATTTATGGTACGTATAACCTTATTAATACACCACATTAGCATCGGGATGTGCGTTATATAAATTTTTCTCGAGAAAACAACAAAATATTTGCATTGATTATATAAATATAAGCATAGTTGCCAACCATCATTCCATTTACAGTAGTACATTTTTGCGTCCTCACAGCTATCGTCAACAGTGGCGTCCACACCTCTGTCTAGGAGGGCTCAAGACGTGATCATTGTTATAAAAACAGCAATAAGATTAAAGACTTGTCCAGCCACAGAGTCTCTCTCCACTGACATGGCACCTCCCAACTCTTCCACCCTTTGTGAACTGCTGTCGCCCGTTTGTATATTATTATTTTTTCGCGGATTAGTACTCCACAAGAATCTGTTTAGATGAGTGCAAGGTTTATTTCAATAATTCTGGCCTATAATGTGATTTAATAGACTAATTTTTTCTTGTCGTTTAAGGTGTCAGATTTGGCGACACAATTCCTATTTAGAGGGGTGCACTTAGTTTTCGAAAACAAGTGCATGCGCTTATATAACATAAAACAATTTTAAAACATCCCTAATAACTTATAAGTGCATGCACGTTTATGCGCGGGGATACGGTAATTCTTTGTGGTCGCAAAAACTCAAAAATTGAAGTCAGAAATAATTCACATTTTTTTTCAATTACATTACCAACCATCTGGAAATGTGCAGGTGATTTTACAGAAATTAAAAATGGTCACCACTAGTCGAATTTTTAAATATTTGTGACCGCAAAAACTAATTTATGGCGGGGGATGACATAGGACTTCAGGTCTCTTGTTTTTACAAAATATTGCGAATAATTGATGCGCTTTGTGAAACGCCGTTTGATGCTATAGTTCTACTTTTTTATTTTATAAATTACGAGCTTCCTGCTGTGATTCCGAAGCCTAATCCACAATGTTATCAAATTTATTCACTTAGAATTTTGTTATGACATTTTTAAAAGACTGAATTTATATTAGAATCGTTGCTAAATAGATAAAAGATTAAAACCGCGGACTGAAGGAAAACTAGCCTATATGGCATTGGAATCCAGGACAAACTTTTGCAATTTACATTATTTCCCGATCATTAACCTGTTAACGGTATCCCATACAGAAGTCACAGAAGAAGTTATTTACAGATAGGTGACTATTTATGCACAGAATTAACTCTTTAAGTGCTTCATTACCACTTAACATTTTCCTTTCATTTGAAGTTGGCATTGCTCACGCAATTGCCAACTTCAAATGAAAGGAAAATACCTCCTCACTTAAAAATTGAACCTGCTAAATTTCACAATGGGGGCTTTACTCAAGATTTATACATGCATATTTGTTCAATTTCTGTCAAATTTTAGTTGTGGAAAAACAGAATGAATGCGCTTAAAAGCGTCGCCCGCACTCAAAGGGTTAAGGAAGTAGAAGACAAAAAGAGCATCATCCATGTTGTCCCATATAACAATAATATAACTTGGGACTTGTCAGAGTGATGATTGCAACCGCAGTATGGGAAATCAAAGGACAACAGGAGCCTATTTCCGGAACAACACTAACTAAAGAAAAACAAATAGAACAGTAAAGCAAATTGTCTGACAGACAAAAAGAGATGGGAGTGCACCATCATAAAATAAAACGACTGAGAATTCATCAGCGGAAAAAAATATCGGGGAAACGAGAATATGCAAATTAATATTTAAAATAGGGGGGACCTGGGCTAGTTCGAACAAAATTTAAAAAAAAATGATTTTTTATATGATGAAGTTGGGAGACTGATACTTTTGTCCAAAAATATTCAACTATAGATGCTATTTTTAGCATACATGTACATTATTCTCGAATTGAAAACACAGTAGAGTCAGAAAAACATGTTAAAGTTAGATTCTTCACTGTTCGAACAAACCCCACACTTGTGGTTAGATCGATGGCATGGGGTGTGTCTGAACAGTGGTGGACGTATCAGATCATTTGTGGGGTTAATATGAACAGTCGAACTAGCCCCATTTGATTTGTTCTTTGCTCGAAAAAACACCACACGGACGTATTTTGAAAATTCGATGTTTAGAACTAACATCATAGAAGGCAACCTAACATGTGTAAAGGATTATTAGGGCACTACAACTATAGGAGTTGAAACTGTCAGGTTAAATGGCAAACATTGAGCAAAACATTTTGTGCGACAGCAAAAAAATACTTTCGACCCCCCAAAATGAAAAAGTGTTTTTGCTTTTTCATAATTTGTTTTGAAAAAAATCTTCAAACATCAAGCCAAGGGCTATGTATACACTCCTTCAGTATAGTAGGAGGCAACACAGAACGAACATACATTTACTGTGAAAATTATCGGCACTGTACTGACTAACCCCTGTGCGATCTAGCCCCGGTAATCCCTATGACCGCAAATGAAACAAATAAAGAAACATACAAAGAAAAACAGTAGAGAACGTCACATAAAAAAGTTGAAGAACAAATGTAATGTGGCAGAAGAAGACGAAGACAACTGTCAACTAGAAGTTGAAAAATAGAGTGGGTCAAGAAAAATAGATATATATAGAGAGAGACATCATGGAATTTTAGTGCTTAAAGGTGATCTATCACCCCTTATATGGTATGAATAATTATGTCCTTATATGGGGTGATTGGCTATCATGTCATGCCAATCACCCCATATAAAGAAACACTTGTGCTCCATCTTGTGGCAACTTTGAATTATTTGTCACAAAATTATTCATACTATATAAGGGGTGATAGATCACCTTTAAAGTCGCATTTGTCAGGAACAGTACTATGACATAAACCTGTGCATTATAATATTCATTTATTTTCATGGCATATGATGCTGGCATTAGAAACTCAATTTCTAGTTTCACAATAGCTATAGACACTCATTCATTTGACACGTCCAGTAAGATAACTGTTATGATTACATGACTAGATACTCGTCTTTTGGCATGTGAAGCAATGAGCCTACCCGCATGCACATTATATCCACATTTTTCACAAAGTAAGTCATCGAACATTCAGGCACCATTAATAAGGCACATTGTGAGACACATACAAACCCATACAAACTAATTATCTCTATCAATCACTCAAGAGTTGATCTCGTGATGTAGGGGTATTGTCGTGATACATAGTAGAGAGCTGTCTCCAGCGCAGAAAATACAAAATTTATAGACCTATTCTGCATAAATCAACTTTTTTGTATCATTTTACGATGATAAAAACGTTTAAGAGGCTTTCACTTATTTTATAACAATGGTCTATAGTTGATAACCAATGTTTAAAATTCTGTAATTAGGTAACTTTGGTGTAAATAAAGATACTTCGTAACAGTTTTGATCATAGAAATAGTCACTTTGTTCTAGTTTGAATGACAATCGATATATATTCGATGTTATGTTAGTTGGTCGCGTGAGTAAATGGTAATTTTTGTGAAGTATTGGATAATACAGCACATGTCAATGAAAAATATTCACCTAAAGCCTCTCAATTCATTCATTGAAACAGTGTTGTATTCCATGTGTCAATTTTAAAAGGGCAGCTATATTGCACACAGTGGACCTAATTTCTAATTCCATCAAGAGGTCTCATTTCTCCATGTAGCACCGATAGTGTCCGCAAAAACCTGACAAGCGTTTTCAATTTCGCCAACTAAAACTGGATCAATCTCACTCTGCCAGTGAGAACTGAATTTCACCTGAGGAGAGAGTCGCTGTTGCTCTGTCACAGTCTGTCTTGTCTCGGATGCCAAATTTAAAAAGTCATGGATTTCAACCCTGGATCTCTCCGGATCCAGCATGAATTTATCGTAAACTATGCTTTTTATTCTACCTGGATATTTTAGTTCTAATTCTTTCCGGCGTTTATAATCATGTAGTACCGTCTGACAGTACACCTGAGCCGTCCTTGCTGTGGGAGTTCTGGACATCTCGTAGATGCTTCTGCTCCAGCCTTGTTGGATCCGTGAGCGAAACACAGCCCGCGGATCCCTGTAAAGGTGGATCACTCTGAAGTTGGGATCGTTCATTAGCAGGGGTTCCACCTCGTCCATGGTGGCTCGCACGCTCTTTATCACACGTAGCTGACTGCTGTCACAAGCCTCCTGTAATTTAGGGACGCACCTCAATAAAGGCATAGATCTCTGTCTGACACACACCTCATATCGGGATAAGTAAGTCCGCCAGTGTACTGGCATTTTATCCCGCTTATTGTTCCAGAGCACGTCTTTACAGATGCTCATAGAGACGCCCTTACGTATCTCGTTAAAGCGTCTGCCACAGAGTGGCTGTAGGTACCGTTCACAGGGTGGAGGTGCCGTCAGACCTCTGGAGCAAGCAGCATATCCTGACAAAGCGGGCACACGACTACGCCAATCCAGGGCGTAAGGATGGAGTAACATAGGCTTAGGGAGAGTTGACACGTTACAGGAATAGATGGACTTCAGCATGGATGTCACAGATTCACGCTCATCATCGGGAGGTATTCTGAAAAAAATCAAACACGTATTTTACTGGAAGAGACACACATTGTATGTAAAATATTATTGTGCTAGCTTGAAACTGTGTCCTACTGGTCTATCGGTCATTTAATTGTGCCGTGTTACCAAATGATTGATAACACGCTTACAAATCCCCCGCCCGTTTAGGCTCTTATTGTTTGATCCCCCCCCCCCCCCTCATGCAGCAAGCAGTGTACCGACATTCACAACGTGGTGGCTGTTAAACATGTTAGGGCCTGTCTGTGAAAGGTAAAACCGTAATAAATGGGAAGTGTCATATTTGAAGTTGACGAAAATGTTCTTAAAACAAAGCCATTGACGTATAATAATAATACATAAGATGATATATAAAACGGTATGTAGGATGAGTTGCCAATTCACAACAACGTGTCATGGACAAAGTGGAAAAGTTATTGTTTAATAATGGCATATATTATTATCACAGTGTACACATTTACATTGTCTGTAGGCTACTACAGTTCATTTGACGGTGGATGATGGTCCAAAATGAAACCTAGCAATTTTATACTCAATTTGTAAGCGATTTTCATCAAATTTTGCTGTTACTATCATCAGTTATGTCAGAGTGTGTTTTTCTGTCTTTTTTTTATTGAAAACTGTCCAGAATAAGCGAGTGAGTAAATATTGCTTTATGTCACATTCTGCACATAATATTATGATATAGCGACAGAAGAAACCTCGAAGTCGTAACTATGTCCTATACTCTTATCGAATAACTTAAAGGATTCTTTAAACTGCACAGTAGGCCTACCATCTGCAGGACTGCCCACTCCAGGACTTTGAACAGTTCGGAGCACTGTACATGTACAACCTCGATGAAAAAACTGATTTGACCTCCAACTGATAAAATGACCTTGTGGGGACCAAATCGTACAAGGGGACATAAATTAACTCATCGCCCAGCTATTATTATTTAGTGACAAACCTGAGAGATCCATTAAAATGTGTGGTGATGTCGGCCGGCACAGCCCAACCTGGATTCACACCAAACATGGAGGAGTACAGAGCGTCCAGGGGCTCATACAGGAAAAACACACCAGTCCTGAAAAAACAAACAGAGTGAGTGAGTGAGTGAGTGAGTGAGTGAGTGAGTGAGTGAGTGAGTGAGTGAGTGAGTGAGTGAGTGAGTGAGTGAGTGAGTGAGTGAGTGAGTGAGTGAGTGAGTGAGTGAGTGAGTGAGTCAGTGAGTCAGTCAGTCAGTCAGTCAGTCAGTCAGTCAGTCAGTCAGTCAGTCAGTCAGTCAGTCAGTCAGTCAGTCAGCCACCCGCTCAGTCAGCCAGCCAGCCAACCGATCAGCCAGGCAGTTCCTGATTCAAACGGATATAAAATAGTAAGCAGCAACCAATATTATGCTAGCATTTTCACAATATTTACCCCAGCGATTATCATCCTTTTCTTACCTGTTGGCAAAAAGCCAATCCGCCAGAAACGATGATCCCGATCTCTGATATGACAAGAGCAAGACGTTACGGGGTAAACCCTCCACAAACGCTGCAGGCTCCACAGGGCGGTCCTGTAAACAACAACATCGGTCTATATCAATAAGAATATTTATTGAAAAAAAACAATCAATTTTTTAGATTATAGATTATATTAACTTTATCTGGAGTCCAATTGAGCAGTCATGTGCACTAAAAGCGACACAATCAGGCTAAAATCATCAAAAAATTAGTATTTTTATTTTGGCTTCTTAATATGACCATATGATGTAAACGTGTCAATAGACTAGAACTGCCAAGGTTTTTGAATTTTTGCGTTGCTCATTTACTAGTTAAGCGAGATATAAAGACGAAATTCCCGTGTTTCTTATTTTGTACATGCATGTCCAAAATAAGAAATACGGGAATTTTGTCTTTATATCTCGCTTAACTAGTAAATGCGCAATACAAAAATTTAAAAAAAACTTACGCAATTCTTGTCTATGGACATGTTCACTGTGAGATCATGATTCATATGGCCATATTAATAAGCCAAAATAAAAATACTGATTTTTTTATGATTTTGGCCTGATTGTGTGCTATAAATCTTGAGAGAAACTTGAGATAATCTTAACCGTCAAATTAATTAATTGTAATTTTCACCGCGATCCACAGCTTCAAGTGAGTGAAAATTATTCAAATTTGACAAAATTGTGGGCATAGATTTTGAAATTCTGCAGCCACGTTTTATCTACAACATATTAAAAAGCTGGCAGACTCTATTTTATGTGCTAATAAAAAACGGAAAAACCGAATATAATCGGGACCGGCGGTTAAAGGGTTAATGCTACGATTTTTGGTAATAAATTTCTGCTTTCGTGGTTTCCATCCTACTAGCTAGGCTACATATACAGGCCTATGCAAATAGTGGTGGTAAACACATATCTGAGTCTCAGATATGTGTTTACCAGATATGTGATTATGTCATCTCAGATTCTGAGATGACATAATCATAATTACATAAATGTGATGATAGTAAATGAAAGCCAGGTATGTCATGGTGTGTACAGCAACAATTTTATTCATGCGATGCTGGCAATTGCTCATGCAATGCCAGCTTCAAATGATAACAAAACGGTAATATACAAAATGACATCTGTTTCAATTTAAAACTTGTGCTTTATTTGCGCTCTGTAGCTGCGCAACCAATTAATTTCGTTTTTAACCCTCTCAGCACGGGGATCGGCTTTAGTCGTCCGAATCTGACGTCTGTAGACGTCAGATTCTGACTTTAACACTTATAAAGTCGATCACCGCACTGTAAGAGTAAAAATATTTATAATGGTCGTAGACCCATAACATAGGTATTCAAATGAGCCAGAAAGTGCTAACTAAGACTATATTTTTATCCACTGTATTAATCACTACCGCGTTTCCACCTTCACTCACCGTGATTTCTTTTTGTGGGAGAAATGCAGCGTATTTGGGATGGTTGGTTATTTTAGGAGGATGCTGCACGTCTCGATGTATAACTCTGACAGGTGGTGGGCGTCTGTGAGGGATCTGGGCAATCCGCTTGGATATAATATCAACCTGAGAAGACAAAGAAAAATACATTCAAAAAAATTACAGCAACATTTCATATTATACCTCGGTCACAATAGTGAAAACTACCCCCCACAACGTGTTGCGCGTGTCAAGCATTCCATAGATCTGAACCGTAAGAAGGAGTTCCGCAGGCGGCACGCAATCGATTTTCTGTTTTATAAGCAGGTATATCACTGTCATTGGAAATTAAATGTCTGTTTAAAAACATGATTTGCAAATGTTTGGTCCCAAAATGAAAACAAAAGTGTATGAGTAATTCTCATCCACAACTTCAAGTGGGTGGAAATTTGATAAGATAACTTACCGTGAAAGTGGTTGAGCCCCCCCCCCCCCCCCCCCAGGAATGGTGGTAAGAGTCATTGTTGAAGACGTCAGAACCACGTCTTTTCAACTTCAAAACCAATGACCATACCATAAAATAACCAATGAAAAAAATGTATTTTTCTAAATTATAGCTAAAGACTTCATTTCGAATAGTCAAGGTGTTTGCGATCATGTGTAAAAGAATTAATTATTAAGGTTAATAAGTTATTAAGGTTATTAAGTTATTTTGTGGCCAGGAAATGAGACGGCATTTAGTGGTCCTTTATTAGTCTGTGCAATTACCATACCATAAAATTACCGATGAAACACCAATACAAATAAAATCGGTAACTGATGGCTTTAACCAGAAAAATGTGTGCAGCTAGTTTAGCGTAAAAGCATAGTCATGTCTAGCGTTTTAAATTTTGAGATTAAAAAAATGATTATTTCTGTGGTCATATCTTAGTATGTGTAATTACCATACCATAGCATTTTAAAAATGTGGTTATTCGAAGGACAGTTAGAAGTCCTCGAGGATGACTTGTCATTTTAAAGTAACATTCCGGGGGGGGGGGGCTACGGAATGTAGTAGGTGAAACCAATCTTCAGCAGCCCTATTTCTTTTGACTGTAGGCCTACATTAATCCACATTGGATCAAGACTTGCAGCCTGTGTCTAACGGGCTTTTGATGATAATTGTCTCAGATGCTTCACGTCGATCCACTGTTAGCATGGTTAGTGCAAGGAATCTATAGGGATCCCTATAGATTCCTTGGTTAGTGGTTTATCACTTACGGGTTTTTCTTTGACAGATTTACTCGTGGTTGTCTGGCTCGTGGTTGTCTGACTCGTTGCTGTGTGATTGGCTTTGTTCTCCGCCCCACTCCCCGCCTCTTTACACACACAGCTCTGCGCCGTGAGGGGATCACGGAGATCAAATCTGATGATCGCTTCTTCTCGTGTTATACTGTGAATACCAGCTGAAATAACAACAAACACACGATCCTATATATTGAGATATAGAGTTTTACTTTGTACATATCGTCGCCTCAGAGCTAAATGATCCTATCTGACACTCGTTAGAGTGGCAGATAGGATCATTTAGCTCTGTGGCGACGATATGGATTTGGAGAAGTATGGTTCAACCAAGGAGTTGGTGATGCAAATGCTTTCTTAAATAAATTCCGTTTACGTGCCAGAGATATGTATATATACAAGATTGTCATGGAAATGACCATGGAAATAGTAGAGATCTCCATGGCATGTCATAGCGTTATTTTATCGACATTTAGTCAACCAGCTACAGCCAAGCTTGTATCTTACATGTATCAGAGGACAAGAAATCACCAACTATGGTGGAAACTGGTAGTTGTGTGAAACCTCGGCCATTGCCATATAACGAGCGATTGTGTAATTTATGTCAAATACATGATTTAGAAGACGATTATCATTAAGACCAGCCTTCGGCCGGTATCCTATTAAGTTTTTTTTGCCTGAGTGTGTGTCCTATTTAGGAGGAAGAGGGTACTGTGTGTAGAATACGGTTCACATTTCTGTACACCAGTCCTTATGAACATGTGCAATATAACGTCTCAGGTCCTTAGCTTGAGTACTTTTGTCTTTAACAAGTGTTGAGTTTAGAAAAAAAATATTCACGATTATATTTGTGGTTAAGAGCTCAAAGGGTTTTGGTTAGAATAATGTCGGCCCAGCGTCGCGGACGGTGGCCCAGCATTACATTAGCATTGGGCCAATGTATCGTGTTATCTAGTATTTCTGGCTCTGGGATGGAAAGCGTCACCAGCAAAATGCAGCATTCAGAAAACACGGTACAATCACCCAATGCTGTTTCAATGACGGGCCAGCGTTGAAGACATTGAAACATTAAAACATCATTGGGTGAATGCCACGTCTTTGCGCAAAGGATACAGCACGACCCATGTGATGGATTTGTGTTGGGCCAGCGTCGTAGACGATTCACCGGCATCGAACCAGCAATGGGCTGCGACGCAGGCCCAACATTTAACTGGAATTTGGTGATCGAAGGCAAGTATTGAATGAATGGTGGCCAGCACCGGCGATGGTGGTGTAAGGAATACACGGCGAAGATATATTTGAACTTGTCTCCTTGGTTCTTTCCTTAATTATATCCTGGGCATTTAGGATTCTGGTCCATGAGAAAGACCAATACACTGTTATGTTTAGACAGATTTTTTGTCTATAGCACTCAAACAGACTAAAGCCGGGCCTCGGAGTTCGGGAACTCATTTTCTAGTTGGGCGGGGGCCCTAGGGTAGTGGCTAGCACCTCTGCCTTTCACGCAAGAGTTCAGGGTTCGGTTCCCGGTCTCGGCGGTTTGAAAGAAACAAAAAATGTTTCTTTCTCATCCACGTGTGAAAGTCAGTATTGTGACCAAGAGGGATGCTCGGCCTCAGACCACCAGAGCTCGAATTTCGAATCCTGTGTCTGGAGGACAGTGTTATCTCAATCATCTCACCATCCTCAGGAGATTCTCCTGGCCCAGTTTAGCCTACATGTGCACAAAGGTGGCCTAAGGCCCGATTCATTCATTTTCTTTTCTAGTTTAGTATTAATTTCACCTGTTTATTGAGAATTGAGAAAACAATTTATTTAAAAATATTATTTTGTACGCCCTAATATGTATAAATTTATACAACTGGTTACAGCCAATAACAGATGGGTTTTAAGAAAGTTAGCAATTAATATGCACCATCCCTTTATGTTACGAAAAACTCTTGTATTAATTGGACTAATGTCGCCTCCATTATGTATAGGCCAACCACCCCGCATTATATGTATGTATATTTACTGTAGCATAATAACCACACATGGTCAAAATAACATCACATTCCGTGAATGTAGACCTATATCTGTACATGGAATCGCTGCTCGCACATGATCATTTATGGATCATCTCTCGTAAATACACAATCTCATTATGCAAGTGATCACCTGGCACAACCTGCTACAAATCAATACATAAAAAATATACAGTGAGTCAGTCAGAGACTGCGAACCTACGCCGAAATTAATGATCGGATCCGGATCCTAGATCCGGATCGTAATCCGGATCACTCCCAAAATTAATGGGTTGGTCATTGGCCCGAGACACACCTTTGCTGAAATTGTCATGCAAATCCGTATAGGATTCTGATCGTAAATCCGGATCCTGTATCCAGATCGTAATCCGGATCATCCCCAAACTATAATCGATTGTTTCTTGGTGCGAGACAAATCTAAAAATTCATGCAAATCCGTGCACTACTTTTAAAGTAATCCGACAGACAGACGAACCAATAAGACCGAAATCATAACATTCCTGGTGGAGCTAATTATTACTCACTAGTTATGTTATTAAAGGCCCATTCCCAAGCAAATAGCATGTTTTTGTTTTACCTCTGTTATATCTTTTTGAGTGTTTGAATGAGTGAAGACAACATTCTGATAGATTACAAATTTTATTATTTCCTTCTAAATATATATTTTTATATAATTTACTAGCCGTAATCCATGATAACAAGCTCTTAACTCGTAATAGGAGAAGTATGTAAGGTATCAGATGTATCACATCGTCAAATACGTTGCGAGTTTAATTACAACGTCATCTCAAAAGGACCGCTTTCCTAACGGGCCCCATATTTCAAAACTAAGCGCCTCTACACAGCTAAGCTCGGCCGATTGACATGTTTTAAATCTTTGCGGGACATCGTGAACATCGTAAAAATACACAGGTAATATTCATAGGATGTTCGTGGTAGTTGTAGTGACAAAGAGGAAGCGATTTTTCTCAGCGTTGACCTTTTCAAAGAGAAAAATAAATCAACATCGGACCCTTCATCTAGACCCTCAACTGACAGGTTTTATAGTCAATTAGTGTCATGGTTGTCCGAAATTGTATGAACATTCCGAAATACACTCTTGTCGGGTATATATCTCTTTCAAATGGAGGGTGGAGATAGATAGTATAGATTTACGATATTATAAGAATAAATAACATAAATTTAAACTTTTTAACGCTTGGGGCACTAGGGACAGCCCCTTTAACTTGCAGTTCAGTTATTTCAGTGATTATGACACATACTATAGTTGACCCTTTAATCTCCATTGTCACATTAATCCACCTGTGACATGTTCTGAATAAAATACATCGACTGAACCCTTTCATCGCTAAGTACGATTATAGTCGTTTTTAATCCGTTTTATTAGCTGATTAAATCACAGTTATTTTGAATGAGATGAGTGTTTAGACCAGTTATATATCTGGCTTAAACTTAAAAAATGAAATAAAGAAATGAAAATATAAGAAGTGTTTAAACTCATCCAGAGTTCAGAGTCTCTAAAGCCATTTATAATGATCTCAAATTGAAAAAAAAACATTTGGTCTCCATGGTTTGTACAAAAATATTTCAGCGTTGTAAGGCTTGACCCTTTAACCGCCAAATTATTCAATTTGAATTCTCACCCACTTGAAGTCGTGTCTCGCTGACGCGATCCACAACTTCAAGTAAGTGAAAATTATTCAGATTTGACAACATGGAGGTCAACTCGTTTCAAATCTTGCTGGTTGATGTCACATTTTATCTTGAACATATTTAAAATGTGGTACCTAATGTGCTAATAAAAAATGAAAACCCTAATATATGCGGCAGCGGAGGTTAAAGGGTTAATGATATCGGAGACGGCTGAGCGGCGGATACTGTCAAGATATCACCAAGAATATACCACGATATCTGCAGCCAGGTGTTAGCTGAGCGTGTGTGCTATGGCATAATCTAACAAGAACGTCAACTGTTAACATGGTATATATTCATTTATATTTATAAAAGTGATTTCCCAACTTATCCTCAAAAATTCCGACCGCACTGTAACCATAATAATTACACATCATTTTTTCAGAGACACCCCGGTCTATGGCTTTTTGCTCGAATGAAGATGACATTACCCAACAACACAACCGTCTTTTTTCAAAACTATTCTATCGGACCGGCAGCAATTTACCACCCGACTTTTTTTTATTTGGTTCTGAATTTTTAGACAACTATAATAATATATTTATTTTTCAATATGTGCATGATTATATAAAAAATACTGGACGACTTAAAATTTGTGCTAATATTTCTAATAATGTATAATTTATTTATTTTATTATTATTTATCTACTTAAAAATAGGCATATATGTATATTATACTTTCAATTTGTAAATAACGATCTATTTATTGTTTTTCACTATAATCATGTATTATGTATACCGGAGATCCTTTCTATTATTATATTTATGTGCTTAGTTACTTACTTTGTTTATCCAATGTCAGCTGGCACAGCATAATATACATCAGGATCAGGGCACACAACATCAACAGGTGGCCTAAAGTCCTCTCAATATCCATCTCCTGAAAAGTAAAAACACATTTCAGGCCATTATAATTAGATACGATATTTCTTATAGGCCTTAAGTGATGATATATAGGCCCCTAGTGCTGCTATAAAGGTCCCTAGTGCTGATATATAGGCCCCTAGTGCTGATATATAATTAGGCCCCATAGTGCTGATATATAGGCCTATGGTGCTGATATATAGGCCCCTAGTGCTGATATATAGGCCCCTAGTGCAGATATATATAGGCCCTTAGTGCTGATATATAGGCCCCTAGTGTTGATATATAGGCCTCTAGTACTGATATATATAGGCCCCCCAGTGCTGATATATATAGGCCCCTAGTGTTGATATATAGGCCCCTAGTGCTGATACATTCGAATTCCGAATTCTGTGTCTGGAGCGCAGTGTCATCTCCTTCATTTTACCCCTAGTGCTGATATAGGCTATGGGCCCCTAGTGCTGATATATAGGCCCCTAGTGCTGGTGTATAGGCCCCTAGTGCTGATATATAGGTCCCTGGTGCTGATATATAGGCCCCTATTGCTGCTATATAGGCCCCCTAGTGCTGATATATATGCCCGTAGTGCTGCTATATAAGCCCCCACTGCTGCTATATAGGCCCCTTGTGCTGTTATATAGGCCCCTAGTTCTGATATATAGGTCCCTAGTGCTGATATATAGGACCCCAGTGCTGATATATAGGCCCCTAGTGCTGATACATTCGAATTCTGAATTCTGTGTCTGGAGCGCAGTGTCATCTCCTTCATTTTACCATCCTTAGGAGGTGATTTATGGGAAGAATATAATAGCCAGCGCAAGTTTAATGTAGGCCTACAACTTTTAGACAGTCACACTACACAGTGGGACACTTTGCGAATCTTTTAAAACATGCAGAGAGTAAAAAGTTGATAATATAGTAGCAATAAAGATGTGTATATTTGGATAAGTTATGTTACCAGTGGTGTACGTTAGACAGGCTAAGAGATTGTAGACATATCTGCCTACTGTGCAGTACCATTTTTTATCTATAAGATGTGTAAAGGCGGTTAACCTTAAAAAGCAAATGCCTGCAATATACATGATATAATACGCAAATACCTTTGCCTATGTTTAACATTCTTCTTGTTAAATATATTCTGTTCATATTTATTGAAATGTAAATTGAATTGTATGCTTTCCAAATTGGAAGTAATAAAATATATAGACACATATGTCCAACAACATGTTTAATTAGACCACGTAATTTATGCTCAACAAAGTATATTAGGCTTACCAGCAAACACAAAACATTTATATAACATTTGTACAACGCCGGCCCAACGTCTTCGACGTTGGTCCAACATTGTACAAATGTTATACAAATGTTTCGTGTTTGATGGGTTGTTTTATAAGTTATTACATTTCTTAAAATAAACACCTTACCTTTGCTTTTCAGCCTCTCAGCGTTAATTTCTTCATTCAGTCCACTCTCAATGTTATTCCCAGATCAGCTGTCTTTATGATATTAGTGGATCTCTGCTGGCTAGGATATTATCGTCGTGTATTTGTGTCTGCTTGGCGACCACACATTACAGAGTGATAACACCTTGGCCTGTGATGTCTGTTCTGGCATGTCCAGTCTGGTCCGGCCTGGTCAGTTATTACGCCATGCTGACTGTGACGTAACAGAGATTATCTCCCACGAGGCGTGTTATGACGTCATTGTAAACAGGCCTGTCTAAACCACGCCTACTATACGTCAATCACCTAGAGGAACACACAAATTATACACTTTCAGTCCACTATACTGCTATATAATATTCTCATTCATTTTACTCTTTCGTCGCGGGAACAATGTGACGTCAAAAGCCGATCCCCCCACTGAAATAATTAAATATTAATTATGCCGTAGACCCATAACATAGGTATTCAAATGAAGCGTAAAGAGCTAAACTAAAACTGGTCTCTATGGTTTATACACGAATATTTCAGCGTTGAAAGGGTTAACATGGTTAAAAGTTGAGTGAAATTGAGTGAAAAATACCATATATTTCCCAAAGTCCTTGCTTTTATTATGAGAACAGTATATTATATCGCTATCAGCATATAATCCCCATCCAAGTCGTGTTATAAAATACAAACGTTGTACATTTGTCGCGCGGGAGGGGGAGACAGCACTCGTTCTGTGAATAATAAATCTTCGCCTGAAAGGTCACCCCTGAAAGGTCACACCTAAATAATTCATTTAACGGGTGTAGTATTATCCAATAACGCAATTAACTAGACACCACCGTCCTAATCTTGTTAATGATGAAACATCATATGCCCATTATTGACTTTTTCTCCCCAAATTACTAAAAATGATTTTGAAGTCAGATTTTCATAAAAAATCAATTACACCTGTACAATGATTTACATGAAATTTTCAAGACATTTCCAAGGTGAGGTGACATTTATTAGCTCCGGAATAAGCTGAGGACATAATTACGTATTTACTATGTTTCAATAAATGAAATGAATATTATGAGGTTTAACCAGTTAAGTACAAAAGGCTGACGCACCGTTTGCAAATCATATTAGCTCGTGTACGTCTTGTTCCTGTTTTTCTTATAACTTCTGTTTTATTTAACCCTTTCAGCGCGGGGACCGTCTTTATCCGTCAGAATCTGACGTCTGTGTCTGTAGACGTCAGATTCTGACGTATAAAGACGATCTCCGCACTGAAAGAATTTAAATAATCATAATAGCCGTAGATCCATAACATAGGTTGCCCTATTCAAATGAAGCGAAAAGAGCTGACTAAGACATTTATGATAATTTAAATTTTAAAGCCCTTTTGGTATCTATATTTTAGGTTTCTACGCTTTCCAGAGTGTCTTTTTTGCTACTATATATAATTAGTATGTCATACATAGCAGCTATTTTATCTCTGGCTTTGGTTCGGGAAACAAAATGATAGACCCCTATGTTATATTGGCAATGCCTTTTAATTCATTTTTAGTAGTAGTCATTTATATCGAAATACCCAGTTTTTATTTTGGCAATGCCCTTAACCTGTTAACATGATTTTAGTTGTGTATGTCATACCATGCACATTGTCATATGATTTTATCAAATTAGCAATCTTGTATATACATGTACATATATCTCTTTCATTTCTATGACAAATAAGTCTGTAATGACTTTTCGTTCCTGTCAATAAAATATCTGTCAGTCTGTCTGTCTGGTATCCATGGTTTATACAAAATTAATTCAGCGTTGAAGGGGTTAAAGCCTGGATCACAAAGGTTCGTAGACCAACAGATTCCTACGAATCTTTTTTTTTCATCGTTCGGAGGCCTAGGCGATCACCATAGGAATAATGTTGCTATTATTAACCTCTGTATCATGTAAAAGCCTGGTCACAATGACACGCACGAACGTCGATTTATCAAGGCAGTCGTAAGGAAAAGGTAACTATTATCCCGTGCTTAAGCCCGTAGCATCTCTTACGTACATAAGAACTCTACGAGCCCCTCCCCTCCACCCTCAGCATAGACTGGACGTCCACTCTAAGAACTACATACGATGTTGAGCTCTTTCTAAATGAAATGAAAAGAATCGGGCTTTAGGCCACCTTTGTGCACATATAGGCTAAACTGGGCCAAGAGAACCTTCTGAGAATGGTGAGATGAATGAGATGACACTGCCCTCCAGACACAGGATTCGAAATTCGAGCCCTGGCGGTGTGAGGCCGAGCACGCTACTTCTCAGTCACGGAGGCTCCCCACGTGTTTTACACGTGGATGGGGAAGAAACATATTTGTTTCTTTCAAACCGCCGAGACCGGGAACAGAACCCCGAACTCTAGCGTGAAAGGCAGCGGTGCTAACCACTACTCTACGGTCCCCTCTGTTTCTATGAAGCTCTTACAACGTTTGCTCAGTTCCTAAAATATTTGTCGTTCTTAAACATTCGTGCGGCATCCACATGAAAAACAAACCATTTCAAAAATCTACAAACATCGTAGGGTCACCTTTGGAACATCCTAAGCACGTAGTACAATGTTCGCATATTTTTCAGTGTAAGAGCTCACTAATGACTCAACAAACTGTTATTATAGAGTTATTAACCCTTTCAGCACAGGGACCGTCTTTATACGTCAGAATCAGATTCTGATGTATAAAGACGATCCCCGCACTGCAAGAATTAAAATATTTATAATGGCCGTAGACCCATAACATAGGTACTCAAATGATGCGGAAAGAACTAACTAATACAGTTATGATGATTTAAAATTGATAAAACCCATTGGTCTCCATGGGTTTTAAAAAAGAATTTCAGCGCTTTAGGGGTTAAAGCGTTCTTAGTAGTTCCATAGGCTGTTCCCAAGACAATCGTACGTCAACCGTACGACGATGGGTTTTTCTTGAGAAGTTCGCAGAGCTCATACATTTTTTTAAGACCTGTCTGTGAAATTAAGAACATCATACGACTTTTTTCTTCGGCTGCCTTGCGAAGCCCGCAAGAAATAGACTGAAATTTCCCGAAAATCGAAAAATCATTGCTAGGGTATTCGTACGGGTCATTGTGACCGAGGTACCCAACGAGATATTCAACCAATGTTGGCTCAATGTAGGGCCAGCGTCGCAGAATGAATTAATGAATAAAATGAATAAATGAATAAATGAATAAATGAATAAATGAATAAATGAATAAATGAATAAATAAATAAATTAATAAATTAATAAATTAATAAAATAAATGAATACATGAATAAATGAATAAATGAATAAATAAATTAATAAATTATTAAATTAATAAATTAAAAAATTAATAAATTAATAAATTATCAAATTAATTAATAAATAGAAGAATTAATGAATTAATGGTTAAATTAATTCATTAATGGTTAAATTCATTCATTCATTCATTCATTCATTCATTCATTCATTCATTCATTCATTCATGGTTAAATGAATGAACGAATGGGATTTGGGACATATCATGTGTACACATACAGGCTGAACAGGGCAACGGAAACCACCTGGATGGGGGGTGGATTTGTCAGAGGTCAAAGGACAATGCCTCCTTATAACATGCTTCTCTGATGTGAATTAAACAGTAGATGATATTAAGCCAGCCTGAGGCCTCATATGTAGTTGAATTGCCTGTCTATGTACCCGATGTGTATATATGCAGCCTATATCTGTCAATAATAGACGGCATTTTGAGAGCACTCGTTGTATTTGACCTTGTCTGTCTCAATAGAAAAAACTACTACACAAAGATTAGCTACACTTAAGTGAACACGCTGAAAAATCGATGGAAAAACAAGATTCTGTCTGTGACCATTTAAGCGCAAATAATTTGTTCACTTGGACAGAAAGATGCTGCCTAGCTACCGTCACCCACAACTTCAAGTGAGCAAAACTAGACATACATTATACTGTTTAGTTGGGAATCAAACATTTGCGATTGTTTCTGACTAATCATAGATTTATCTGCTATGAACGCTTATTTGATGGGTTAAGACTACTGTATACAGTAGCCTAGTAGTCATATATCATCTTCTATAATATTAAAATGGTCACTCAGATATGAGTTGCAAGAGACATACATATAGGATACATATCAAATAGTCACATACAGTATATAAATATAAAAACAGACAGGAACTGTTCAAAAATGCATCTGTCATAATAAAATAGTGTTACAAACCGAAAAATGAGTGAATGACTGAATGAATATATGAGTGAATGAGTGAATGGGTGAATGAATGAATGAATGAATGAATGAATGAATGAATGAATGAATGAATGAATGAATAAATGAATGAATCAATGCTAATTCATATATAGTCTGCTTGTCACTAGAAGTGGCTCTCATAGAAAGACAACCTAGGACAGATAAGTCAATCTTGTTTAAATGTTGGACCAACATCAACCTTTACAATGCGGAGATCGACTTTAGTCGTCAAAATATGACTTCTGTAGACGTCAGATTCTGACGACTCAAGTATTTTCCGCACTGTAAAAAGTAAACAATATTTGCAATGGCCATAGACACATAACATAGGTATTCAAATGAATCTGAAAGAACTAACTAAGACACTTATGATGACGTCAAATTGAAATAAACCCTTTGATCTCCATGATTTATACAAAAACAATTCAGCGCTTTAAGGGTTAACCATTACAACGCTGAAACAGGGATGCAAATTCACATACGCCCGGTCGCCCGTGGCGACAATAATTATGTAAGGGCGATTGTAAATGAGCATTTCACTAGCCCTGCTGGCGACTGCTCCCCCGTGCGATCCGCAGATTATGTGTAGCTATTTACGCATAACTGCAGAGCGCCGCACAGCATCCACAGGCGTCGTCGTCGTGGCGCGCTACAGAGCGTTGTTTCGGCTCACACGTGGTTGTGTGTATCAGAGACCTTTACGTTTGAGGAGCACAGAAGCTCACATAATCAGATAATTGAAGATTTGGTACACTAAAGTGACCAACTGAATCAAGTCTGATGCTGACACACGTGGACATAAAAAAACAAACTACTGACCAGTAGGCCTACCGCCAGGTCAATCAGCAGTGCGTGGGCGGGTGTATTGCATGTGACCCGATCTGCGGTAGCCATGACGAGCCCACAGCGTCACTTATTGCGTCGTGGTTCCCAACATTCGTTTCACCCGATATTTCACAGTTCAAAATGGCGCTGATCAAGAAGATCATTTATCTAGTAAGCTGATATACATGCATGCTGACAACATTTCATTGCCCAACGAGCTGTGGGTGAATAGATGCAGTTTTGAATTGTTGTTGATTCTAAAAGACTCATGCATTATTGGCCTGATAAATCAAGCATTGTGCCTAATCTTACATAAAAACGTCTGCAAAAACGTCTTGCAATTTTGTGTATATACAAGCTGTGGCTAATCATGCTAATACTACAGTTTCGGTCACACATAGGGCTGCCGCTGGCGCATGTATGTCGGCGCAGAAACGATGTGAATAGCTGGACATAGGGGTGTTGAGACTAAGAAGGTCTAACCATGCTAATAGGCCTAACACAAACTAAATTACGTCCCAGAAAAGGCCTAAAATACATATATATATATATTCAAGTACGCTTATTTGACATCATTTTTATGTTTAAAATGACAGACTTTATTATATTTGCAGAACGGTTTACGTTTTTTTGAGATGTCGGATTGAATAAAATGTCTCTACATGTAATAATTATGAATAGCCAATTAAATCTATATGAATTATGGAAGGTGGGGTCGCCACCAGCTAAGAAAATAAAGAAAACTGGAGAAGAAATGCTGGTTCAATAACGTAACTTTATTTGAAGATAAAGGCTGACAGAGACATTTTCAGGTGGGGTGGCTGGACATATTTCACTGGCCCATTTACTCTGACTTCACTAGAGCTCAAACAGCTGCAGATGTGCTAATTAAAGCTAAAATGCCCACCTGCAGCAAAAATGCTCAGGCTAAGGTGGAAGATGGGTCAGAAAGGGAAAAATCAATAACCAGTGATCCAGCCATATCGCGTCAATTTTTTTTCATAAAAAATATTAAACTAGTAAGGGCGATTAAAAAATCATAAGGGCTAGTGGATTTTTATTTCCACTAGCCCGGCTGGCGAGTGGATAAAAATGACGAATTTGTTCCCCTGGCTGAAATATGTGTGCATAGACCATGGAGAGCAATGTCTTAGTTAGCTCTTTCCTCTTCATTTGAATATATATGTATTGACATCAGTACAGTGCTGCAACTACTAATACAGTATAATGCACCATAGTATAATTCTTAATAATACAGACATTGTATTATTGATTCAATTGCACAGTTATTCAATAGATACATGAATGTTTATTTTGCTCTACTTCAAATCTTCGTCTTCTTTGGCTTTTCAAATGGAAAGGCTGCGCCAGCCCTCTTGACATTGCCTTTCCTGGAGACGGACAGTACGTATAATAGCATTTGTTGCACATGCTATTGGTGGTAGGTGGGATTTGTGTTGGCTCCATCGCATATTTCTTGATGCTGGCATTTTTTTTAAATTACATCAGAGCTGACACGTCCAGGAACAAGTGAACTGAAACCTCTTTGAGTTATTTTTTTGGAAGGGTGATGAAACCGACAATGGTGCTACACAAATCTTCTCTGCATT
The DNA here is from genome assembly GCA_964017125.1 of Flabesymbios commensalis. Classification (NCBI taxonomy): domain Eukaryota; kingdom Metazoa; phylum Annelida; class Polychaeta; order Terebellida; family Flabelligeridae; genus Flabesymbios; species Flabesymbios commensalis. The sequence goes on from OZ024911.1 coordinate 17,120,681, forward strand.
GAACAGTCATTAAATGTTTTTTCTCATAATAAACAATCTAAGACAGATAACAGACTGGAAACACATTAATCGATAGCAGAAGATAATAGTCTCATGTCAAAAAAAACTAAGATGGATTTGTTACGCAAAAATTGGACTGTGATGTCTAATTTTGTGCACTGGTGTTCAGGCAGCTGTATTCTGCAAAATGGATTTTTGAAGCGAATCGGTATTTTAGCCGTTTTTATCATTGTTATTATCTTTACATTTGGTGCAACATATTGAAAAATCCTGGTGACCAACCCAATGAAAAATACTTGGACTGCGGGTCCAATTAAAAGTCCAATTAAAAGTCCACGGATTTAACAATCTAACGCATTCCAGATTCACCAACATCGTTGGATTTTATAACGGGCTTGTTGACAACAAACACTTGTGCTGGGTCTCATGTCAGGATCATCTTCTCACTTCTTTATTAATGCAATTACATCATGTTCATAACATGCTTACAGACAATAGTCAGTCCTTACTCTATGGTGGTTCGCGCATCTCTCTCAGAGCTCTCTCGCTCTTTGTCTCTGGCTTTCTCTATGTTATAAATTCTGCGCCTGTGCACTGGCAGACTTCTCCGAGTATAACATAGAATAACTGTGCCATCCTCTAGCCGTGTTCACACAAGTAACTCAGCTAACATGGAACTTTGAGCCAATGCTAGACTAATGTTGGTCCGACGTCGCAGACAATGGGCCAACCCCAAAACAGCATTATTTGGTCTAGCTGCTCACAATCATGTCTGCCACCAGTTTACCTCTAGTGGTGGGGTCTCAGAGATACGTTTGCATGACCACTATCGACCTTTTTATTTGAATCTAATTACTACTCACACCTAGCTACTTAATGATATAATAAGGATTACATAATATTATGTATTATTAGTTGGCAGACCTGTAGCTTCCGACGTCACGTTGTAGACCTTGTTCATGGCCTTCCAACCGTGCCCTGGATCCACAAATGTCTGTTTGGCAGAACATCCTCACTATCAATGATATAATGAGGCACCTGTCCTAGTGGCAACGCTGGCACAACGCCGGCCCAATGCGCTCAACTCTGGCATTGCTGACCCAACGTTGGCCCAACTTCATACATGAATACAATGGTTTAATAATAACTGTTTCCGTTATACATTCAGCTAATATAACACACTGCTTAACTCAAATAATTCAACTGCATTCTGAAACTATTATTACTGTTACTACAGGTCAATAGTTTACACACGCCCCTCCCTTAAAGTTCAAATCCCATTTTAACTCATATCAAAGAAGGTTGTTCCGTGTGATTAACCCGACAGTAAATATAATAGGCCACACATCTAGTTACTACATTTCACACATATATTGATTAGACGTCGCACACATATTAAGAAGAGTTCACACGTACATTGATTAGTGTCCATAGGTATATAGTTGACAGGTTACACCTCTATCCAGGTCACACTCTCATTGACCACGCGTCTCCCAAGGAAATACTCACTCATACAGAGTGTCTGTAACCGGTAAATTCTATGACCTCCATACCCAGATACCAGCTAATTCGCTCCAAGAAACAACCTAGCCACCACGGTGTGTGGCGCCCCACACCGTGCAGGTGGACCATGGTGTCTCTCATATTTCAGCAATCTGTAAAACTTGAATTTTAGGTAATTTCTTCCAATTAGACTTATGAATTGATATGGCTTCCAATGTGAGAAGCGCCACTAAGTCTCAACTATTGTTGAGAGATACTGGCACTTTGGAAGTCATCATCACATATAGTCCACCGCATAAATCCAGTTGTAACAGTTGAATTTTGACAACATAATCAAACAGGTACAGTATAACTTGGGTTTTGGACACCTCTAATTGTCCATGCTTAGCTGGTTATGTGGTATGTTTTATATCCGTCTGTCAGGACAGTCGTAACGGTGTAATCAGTGTCATAAGTCAAAATAACAATCAGTTCGTCAACCACTTCGTTGACGAGAATGTGCTGCTTTTTCAGCACATCACGCTGAGGGCACACGTCCGTCAATATCTAACTGAATCCACACAGCAATCCACATTAAAATATCTAGCACATTATATCAGTTAAAATATATAATATAACAATGTATACATGTTCACGCCATGTATACGTGTGTGCATGGCATTTGCGTAGCGGCGGCGTCGTGCCTATAATAATAGCTCAGCCTATCCGACACGCGTTCATGCATGTGCTTGTCAGCGCCGTTCACGGCTTCTGACCAGCGGTACCAATGGCTCTCCTGCCACGCGCTAACCAGCGCTATCCCTGGCTTATCCCAGCTTGTACTGGCTCCTTACAGAAAACTTACCCCGTACAAACCACGGCGTCGGCCTGACGCCTCGACTACCATGCCACGCCTGGCCTATCGGCGCGCTGTGGTACCCGTAAGCCTCCGGTACAACACAACATCCCCGTTGTACCACTTGCAGGTTTCAGTGCAGCACCTAAGAATCGTGACCGAGAGAGCCCAGGAGCAGAAAATGCGCATATCTCTTCATGAACCATGTCTATACGCCACCTTCTCGGGTGCATTGATGCACATATACATACCAATCAACCAATCAACCTCCAGTACAACATCCCCGTTGTACCACCTGCAGGTACCAGTGCAGCACCTAAGGTTCGTGACCGAGACAGCTCACGGGCGGAGAACTAGTACCGGTATCTCCCCATGAGCACTGTCCATAGCTCACGTCCTCCGATGCACTGATGCACTATGTACGTTCCTAGCACATTACAGGATCACAACCCTGACCCGTACCCCTCAGGTCTGGGGTCGCCTCTCGTGTGGCGCCCGTACTGCCTTGTGGATCAAACACCACAAGCTACCCACATTCTATTCTAATCATAGACATAGAATAATTAGTTTTACAACTAATACACGTCTCTGGCTTACTGATGAGGGGAACATTTTAAAAATAATTTTACTCAAATTATCAGCAACAGTTCAATAGAGTAACCACGACAGTTTGTCTGCAACAGTCTCTTGAATTCTTCTCAACTAGGGTTCTTGATAGATAAATTATTTTAATTAACTTACTATTGGTTAAGTGATTTAAAATCGTATTAAAATATCCGTGCCAAACAGTTTATTTAACTTGACCTGTGAAGCTCAATAAGCCACGCCTCACCCGCGGATCGGAGTGTCCATTGTTTGCTCAAGGTCGTTTAAACTGTTAACCACATCTCACTCAATTGTCACTCAATTTTCACGAAACTATCATTGCTACTTATCTAGCAAATGTATTTTAATGTATTTAGGTAACAGTGTCAACAAACTTAATTTTGACCCCATTTTGATAAAATTGTCCCTCAAATTTAACTCATTTTTTAATAAAATTGTCACCCAATTTTGACTCAATTTTTATAGAATTATCTCTCAATTGGTACAAAATTGTCAGTCAAATTTTACAAAATTGTCACTCAAGTTGCATAACATTGTTACTGATACCTTTTTTGTGAGTGCCTGCTATAACGTCATCATTGTATATTGCACCATTAACTTTCCGGATGGGGGGGGGGGGGTCGAACACAATTGTCACAGAGGTGTGGCCACTAAAAGGGGTTTTGAGCACAAACACGACAGACAGGAGGGTGTGTAGCACAATCACGTGAGGGGCGTTCATGTACTCGTTTATCCAATGGCTTAGCAGAGATTCTTGGGCGTTCCGCCTTCCTCAGCCAATCCCAATGGGTCTGAGTCGTGATTAGTCCGTGTGTGATTAATCATGCTAATTACTCAGTGGTGCAGAATCTAGAGAGTGGGGTCCTCAGCTCCCTGTGATTCGCCTCCTGGGTTCCCTCTCAGCCGACAATGTTGGTACGATGTCCTGTGATTCATCAGCGGCAGGTTATCATGTTGAGATTCAGTTTTGGCAAAGTTGGGACAGCTGCCAAAATTATGTCTCTAATCGGCCTCAAGCGTGAATCGTCAGTTATGTCTTATCTGTTTCACTCTGACTCATCCTGCTGCTTCGGTTTCAGCGTTCTGCCTGCCTGCTCTCAGAAAAAAACTACATGTAGCACTCTTTGCAGTGATATCAAATCATTGTTCACCTCCCTCGCTTCAGGCATCGGTATCACTATGGCCCAATGCCGTATCTGGCCAAGTACATGTACCTACGTCTGAGGCGATCTCTAGCTATGTCCGAAATTCAAAAGTCGTAGGCTAAATTAGACTGTTACGAGTATACCAGAGCCCAATACTCGAACCTTGCTCACCACGTTGACGTTCACATGCGCGATATTCGCTGACATGTAAGTCCATGCATGCTTACTCCTACGACTTCTACTGCTGACAGTTTATCTGACTGACTTGCCAAATCATATTGAAGGAATCGCAGCCGATCTGTAGCAAGATCAACTGGGAGAGACGCATCCCCTTTATTCGAAGGTGGCAGCAGGGAGGTTGCCATCAAAGTCTGTAATCCGTTACTTTATTGGTTCTTTCTTTTCGTTTGTTCTTTCTTCCTTCATTTCGTCCTCCCAAGCGCTGCCCGAAACTAGCCCAGCCAGCTGTAGAATGTTGAAACTGGCCAGGTTCCAGCCTGAGCTATGTTATACCACGCACAGTCATTTTTCGTGCCTCCTGACTTGCTGGTCATCCTCACGAGGCAAAAATAATTCTGTTGGTTAGCTAATCCAACTTGGATATTTTACGTACCTCATGGGGTGATGACACTCCTCCTGAAGTGATGACACTCCTCCTGAGGTGAGAATAATCCTGATAGCACCGTTTGTCAATAAAAAGTGTAGCTCGCCAATTAAGCTGATTGCCTAGCTTAATCATTGTTCGTACCTCTGAAATGATGACACTCCTCCTAAGGTACTTATTCTGAAGCAGCTGCTCGCCAATGAAAAATCCTGGTGACCAACCCAATGAAAAATACTTGGACTGCGAGTCCAATTAAAAGTCAAATTAAAAGTCCACGGATTTAACAATCTAACGCATTCCAGATTCACCAACATCGTTGGATTTTATAACGGGCTTGTTGACAACAAACACTTGTGCTGGGTCTCATGTCAGGATCATCTTCTCACTTCTTTATTAATGCAATTACATCATGGTCAAAACATGCTTACAGACAATAGTCAGTCCTTACTCTATGGTGGTTCGCGCATCTCTCTCAGAGCTCGCTCGCTCTTTGTCTCTGGCTTTCTCTATGTTATAAATTCTGCGCCTGCGCACTGGCAGACTTCTCTAGCCGTGTTCACACAAGTAACTCAGCTAACATGGAACTTTGAGCCAATGCTAGACTAATGTTGGTCCGATGTCGCAGACAATGGGCCAACCCCAAAACAGCATTATTTGGTCTAGCTGCTCACAATCATGTCTGCCACCAGTTTACCTCTAGTGGTGGGGTCTCAGTGATACGTTTGCATGACCACTATCGACCCTTTTATTTGAATCTAATTACTACTCACACCTAGCTACTTAATGATATAATAAGGATTACATAATATTATGTATTATTAGTTGGCAGACCTGTAGCTTCCGACGTCACGTTGTAGACCTTGTTCATGGCCTTCCAACCGTGCCCTGGATCCACAAATGTCTGTTTGGCAGAACATCCTCACTATCAATGATATAATGAGGCATGTTCGCACCTGTCCTAGTGGCAACGCTGGCAAAACGCCGGCCCAATGCGCTCAATTCTGGCATTGCTGACCCAACGTTGGCCCAACTTCATACATAAATACAATGGTTTAATAATAACTGTTTCCGTTATACATTCAGCTAATATAGCACACTGCTCAACTCAAATAATTCAACTGCATTCTAAAACTATTATTACTGTTACTACAGGTCAATAGTTTACAATATGGTTGATTGAAGCATAATTTCCCACTAAAGAATGCGTGCCACATCAAATCAGTGTCTACCATTGTAATAACCCTTTTAGGGCGGGGACCGTCTTTAGACGTCAGAATCTGACGTCTAAAGACGGTCCCCTGAAAGAATTAAAAATATTTAACATAGGTATTCAAATGAAACAGAATGAGCTAACTAAGATATTCATGGTGATTTCAAATTGAGAAAACCCTTTGGTCTCAATGGTTTATAAGAAAATAATTCAGCGTTGTCAGGGTTAACCTCGGTCATCAACCAACCATAAACATTATTCAAATGAGAAATACAGTGCATAATAATCTGTTTGAGGTCGAGCGAGTACTTATGTATACCAAATAATACATCTATGTGGGCGCTAACAATTAGGCCTACATGGCCCTGTTTACTATATTAATGAGCGTTACGTTATTCATTGTTCAACGACCCCTAGGGCCTTTATATTCAATCATCGTTGTGAAATTACAATACAGAAAAACTAATAAAAAATAACCTCGGCCTTGGCCTATTCACCTTTTTAGAATTTTGTCACAGTTACGAAACATATATATCACATCCAAATAGGCCTATACATGGTTTTATGAAATCTGAATATAATAATAAGCCCATACAAAGCTGCTAAGTGTTCTGCTGTGTCCATATCTACAATAAAATATAGAAGTACATGTACACAAAGTGGACATATCACAAGTTTGTTCCCTCAAGTGATGCTTATTTAAACGATGCTGAACGTGTACCTGCATTGTATTGCAGCATATTATTATGCTCAAACCCGAATACTTAATATCAGTGTATTTAACAAAAAACACGAACTCATATATATATATATATAGTGCAATAAAACATAGTTGAAATAACAGCTCATATTTTGTGGGGTTAGCCACGTAACATAACAATGGCAGCTGCTCTCTTGGAGAAAGATCAATACGCAGTGTTCTGATTTGTACAGTGACGAACGCCACCCCAGCTACGGAATGCCACAATATCCAGTTATTTACCATTAAGTGATGTGGTTACATTTGCCTCTTGTTATGCTCGTTTTCATCCAGCACCATGTGTTTTCTATTTGACTTGCGAGGGAGATAGAAACTTGTGGATGTCATTTCTGTGTAACCAAGCCTTAATTTCCATGACTCTGTTACAGAGAGCTGTGCGTTGCTGGAAAAAATATGGATCAGATGCTACATAACTTCTCCTTACCGCAAAAAATGCTTCGTGAATGTCAATGTAGGAGTAAGAGTTGAGATTCACGTTAATGACCACATAATTTCCCACACCATAGATGCCGAGGTATAGTCAGACCATAACGGAGACGTTGCTACGAATCGGAAGCCAAAATTTAGATTCATGTGCTCTCTCCAGTCTTTCTCCAACATCATTGACGCCAAATATCACTGCGTTTAGAGAGCTTGAACAAATCGAAGAACACCACAGCGGACATATGGTAATCAATGGTCCGCTGGGGAATTCAGAGTTGTCATGTGTACAACTGTTTTTGTCAGGGACGTTGTCTTGTATTTACAGCTATATCTTTAATATTTTCCTTCGATACAGATCATCTATAGTATGTCAAGTTGTGATAAATATATCAGAATGTGGCTTATTCATATGCGGATATAGTGCAGTATAGTTTGATAACGTGGCCAGGTGAGATGTTGATTGATTACGTGGGTTTGAATGACATGGGGGTATGAAATGTGGCCATCAGCGGTGTCCACACAATGGCTGCGTGGCATGCCTTCCTTTTCTGGTGAGATTACCTTCATTTTCATTTCCGTTCGAGAAAAAACGTTGTCGTATTTCTCTGGCTGATACTATTGATCAGTGACACATTTCAGATGAATGTGGCTGGCTATCACCTTTGCCGACAGATATATCATATTCACTTGGAAAAGCTGCACAATTCTTGGTCATGGTAAATATTTTGTCATGTTGTTTGCAGTAGTTCTCAATTTTCCATAGATTTTCTGAAACGATCGACATTATGTAACGTGTTTACTGCATGGTGTCCATTCTAACTCACACTTTTTTTCCGGACGGCGAGACGAGCTGTGCTGCAAGGCTATAAGGCTCTATGTATAATTTGAGGAATATTCCCAACAATCACGAAACATTGACACATTGTTGGCCACGGTCTAGGACGTCGGCCCAACATTAAGCAAATACTGGGTCAATGTATCGTGTTTTCTGGGTTGCCATTGAGTTCTCTGCCAGTAAAACATCTGTCCTCATATCTTGGTAATGCAATTTAAGTTTATTTTAAGTAGTCATCATTTACAATTTCAATATCCAGTGTTTTATTATTGCAATGCCACTTAAGATTTTAATTGTCTATGTGATTTTACCCAACTAAACATCTTGTATATACATGTACGTATATTACTGTGACAAATAAATCTGAAAAGACTTGTTATTTATGTCAGTAAAATATCTGTTTGTCTCGTACAGTGAGCCACCATTGGTTTAATGTTGGTCCAGCATTGTAGACGGTGGACCAGCATTAAACAACATTAAAATAAATATCTGTACATTGGCTCAAAAGATTTTCCACTGAAGTGAAATAAAACAGATGTCCAAGGTCGGGTCGAAACAGGCAATTAGGAGTGCCAAATAAAATCTAGACGAGGAAATTCCCATCAAACCCGAGATGTTGAGCCGATGGTTGTTGAATGTTGGGCCAGCGTCGCAGACGGTGGGCCCGCATTAAACAAGAATTGGTTTAATATATCATGTTTGCTGGGTTGGCATACAGAATACATGGGGCTATAAAGGCTCCTACACACCGCAGCGAGATAGCTTAAAACGCGACCATCGTGGCAGGTTTTAGAACATCGCAGACAAGCTGGTTCTACGACGGCAGCATGTCACACCGGGAAAACTGTTACCGACTTGACGTCCTAAGCTATAGCAGCGATCCTAGTGGTGACCGTGTAGGCCCCCTAGTGGGTGTTCCGGAAGCAATATTGAGATATTTCGATCGCGTCGTAGAACATGCCACACCGCAACGACCGTCTACCACAACTAAGATGGGCCGAGACTAAGACTGAACATGCTCAGTCTTGACGACAGCTTCCGACGCGACGGAAATCGACGAAATCGTAGTCGTGCATGGAGTGGCCACACCGCACCGATTGTTCAAAATTATCGTAGCATCTAGCAATCGGGGACAGTCCTTGCGGTGGGTTGGAGCATTAACATGTTACACATATCCTATTCTCGGGTGAGGCTGATTTTACCGCACCCTCGCTCACAAAAGCATGAGACCACTCCTGCAATATTTTTGGACAAACTCTGAATTTAACTTTTTCACGCCAATTTATCTGATTAGATTTTTCGTTTACTTAAAGTTGTATCTGGCTATCGCGACCCACAACTTCAAGTGGGTGCAAATTACTCATGTTTGTTTAATTTGAGAACAACCATTTACAAACCTTGATGTACGGGGGTGTACTGTGTACATTACTCATAGGTCTATAAGTTGAATTTGCAAAACTGTATGTTCAAACACCCATTTCATTCCCAACAACAAGGGCGGGGGCCCTAGGGTAGTGGTTAGCACCGCTGCCTTTCACACCAGAGTTCGGGGTTCGGTTCCCGGTTTCGGCAGTTTGAAAGAAACAAAAATGTTTGAACGTGTGAAAGTCAGTATTGTGGGGAGCCTCCGTGACCGAGAGGTAGCGTGCTCGGCCTCAGACCGCCAGGGCTCGAATTTCGAATCCTGTGTCTGGAGGACAGTGTCATCTCAATCATCTCACCATCCTCAGGAGGTTCTCCTGGCCCAGTTTAGCCTATTATGTGCACAAAGGTGCCCTAAAACCCCATTCATTTCATTTTTTTTACAATACGTCAGGATTATAACAGGGCGGAAATCTGAAGGTGATTTAACCTGTATCCCGATCCAAAAATGAAATGAATCGGGCTTTAGGCCACGTTTGTGCACATATAGGCTAAACTGGACCAGGAGAACCTCCTGAGGATGGTGAGATGATTGAGATGACACTGTCCTCCAGACACAGGATTCGAAATTCGAGCCCTGGCGGTCTGAGGCCGAGCACGCTACCTCTCGATCACGGAGGGTCCCCACAATACTGACTTTCACACGTGGATGGGGAAGAAACATTTTTGTTTCTTTCAAACCGCCGAGACCGGGAACCGAACCCCGGACTCTGGCGTGGAAGGCAGCGGTGCTAACCACTACCCTAGGGCCCCCGCCCGTATCCCGATCCACCGTCTACGACGCTGACCCAACATTGACCCAACATTGGGTCAACGTCTCGTGTTTGCTGGTAATAAATAGAATTTTCAACACGTCCGCAAACCCATCGTGAAAAGTAAATGTTGCGAAAGAGAGAGAATAAATAAAAAGCTTGCACTGTAACCATGGTAACTATAGCAATATAGGCATTCCATGGACAGTGAACCATTAACCCTTTAGGCGCTAAGCACGAATATAGTCGATTTTAATCTGTTTCATCGGCCGATTAAATCACTGTTATTTGTAAATGTTTGATCTCAAATTAAACAAATATTACTCATTTTCACCTACTTGAAGTTGTGGGTCGCGGTAGCGAGACACAACTTCAAGAGGGTGAAAATTCAAATTCTATGACTTTGAGCTTTAAGGGTTAACTCTTTCAGGCCTGAATTTACCATTGTCATACTCATTCACTACAAGCCGCGAATTGCTGTCGCAATTCTCACTTGTAGTGAATGAAGATGACTTGAAGATAGTGGTAAACGAAAAAAAATATATTGTTATTATTAAACAGTTCCATGAAAATTTTCGTTCTAAAACACCTAGATTTTAGGAAATGAAGTCATTCCTTAGAAATTCAAAACGATGCATTGATGCATCGTGAAGGTTTAAAGGGTTAATATGCATTCTCACTAATATGCTGAAAGCACATTCATTACTGCTACTAACTGTATTACACATTCATCACTACGACACCATTAGCTGATTAACTTAACCAAATGTGCTGCTGGCGCTCTACGCTTATTTGATTCTGTGTGTGATACATTACCCCTCAGGGATGAAAGGGTTATAGAGTTGAAAGCATAAGGGCTGGACTTTAGCCAGGAGCTGGGAAATTATGGGATGCCTGGAGAGTTATAATGGGAAACAAGGGGGTCTGCTATGCAGACTGTAGTGTACAGAGTGCTGGTATACAGTAACAATTGAGTAAATTGGGAAACAGTCGAAACAGATGCCTGGGATAGGGAGGGAGGAGTTAAAAATATGTTGCCCAGTTATTTAGAAAATATGATGAGAACTTGTGTATAAAAATAACTTTAAAAAATAGTGTACAAAATATTATTTATTTATTTATCATTTTAGGGAGAATTATAGCCATGGAACAAAATGCGTGACAAAAAGTAGGCCTACAACTCCACCACCTCCACATCCTCCCCTCCCACATATAAATGCATCATCCCTAATGCCAGGTATAGAAATTGTACATCATTAATTCATCCATGCTAATAGTCATCAACGAGATCAATTATTTAAATATCCAAACAATAGTTCAAACATTTGAAAATAAATGTATTTTGTTAGGTTGCAAGCAAATAACTTGGTTAGCCGTTGCCTACATTGACACCATACTTATTGTCATTTTTCGGGCATAGTCATGACCAAATTGTTATTATACATCTTTCTTTTCAATAACACTTTCAATGCGGGGACCGACTTTGGACGTCAGAATCTGATGTCTAAAGTCGATCCCCGCAATGAAAGAGTAAAATATTTCTAATTGTCGTAGACCCATCACGTAGGTATTCAAATGCAGCGGAAAGAGCTGATTAAGGCATTTATGTTGATTTCAAATTGAAAAAAAACATGTTTGGTCTCCATATAAAGTTATATCAGCACTTTAATGGATAAGTTAGCCACGTATATCATTATGACCAGAATGTTATTTTGTATCTTTCTTTTGGTAGCAGTCATAAAGGCCACTGAGTTTACACAGTACACAACATAAAACAGTAAATAGTCGCAAAGGGCCAGTAGCTTACACAGTAATAAACTATAACAGTTTTAGTCAGAAGGCCCGTTAGTCAAAAGGCCCATTAGTCAGAAGGCCCGCTAGTCAGAAAACCATAAGGATGATTAGTCATAAGGCCCGATTGTCAGAAGGCCCGTTAGTCAGAAGTCAGATAATTACCGAAATCATCTAATTTGTGAACAACCCCATGACCAATTATTTGTCTTTATTTATTTACTGGTGCCAGTAACAACGTCTAGCTCTTGCATAAGGGTTGCGTTAATAATAGTATTATGTTTTTAAACCTAATGTTGCGGACGTAATTTCCAGTCTCAAATTGATCAAATCTACTAGGACTATTTATACATGTCTCTGATTGATCTAATCTACTATGAATATTTATACATGTCTCTGATTGATCTAATCTACTATTTAAATGTGAACTTTGCCTCTTGTATCATTACAAACAAATTAGATAATATCAACCAAACTATCAATAACAATCTAGTAATTGTTCACACAAAACCAAACCTATCAATAACAATCTACTAATTGTTCACATTAATATATTAATGAACATTGTATCATTACATACAAATTACATAATATTGACAAAATCTATCAATAACATTATTAAACAATATTATCTGTTGTTTAGGAGGGTATGAAAACGGTCAGAAGAAAAATGAACCAAAAAACTTACAGCGGATGGAAGCGGGAGGAGGTGGGATTTTCTTGATAGCCATAGAATCTGCTATATAAATTTATATTTCTTTCGGATTAATTTTCGGCTTGGACTACCCTCAAGATTTCATTGCTAAAAGAGACTGTTACAAACAAATCGAGATCCGAACAAACCACGAATTACATAGCTTGGGATTCGCCTAAGATTAATAATCTATTTTGTGTCCGATAAAACGAGCTTTCATTTTACGAAAACTCTGTATTATGTTTTTAAACCTAATGTTGCGGACGTAATTTCCAGCTTCAATGAACGAAAAATACCCATAATAAGTAGATCAAGTTGTTATTGCCAAGTTGCCTGTCAATTTTCTACATAATAAGAACAAGATAGTATAATAATAATAATAATAATAATAATAATTGCATAACGTAGGCAGCAATGTACACTCCATATCATGTCTTTGAACTGTTTGGAACAATGTAAATATGAACAAGCAATATGATCAGCATACTGCTTTAAACGCGAGTACCCGAAATTTGAAACTTGTTGTGAACAAATGGTCGAGATAACAAGAGACTACTAGCATATTATAATGAGATTCTAATCCAGCGCTCATCTTAATTAGCACGCCACGGTAATAATATATACTGCAATCACATCATACAATAGCTCTCCCGTGCTTAGGTAAACTTCACTTTCTCGAATATGCCTTTCCACAAAAAAGAGTCGACAAATAATGCTAGCTGTCAGAATAGTTGAGCAACATGATACATTTACCAACGTTTGACATTAATGGCTACAAACTCAATAACAGTTGAGAAATACTGTGGGGTTTCTCATGACACACTTTTCACATTTATTTCAGTAAAGCTTATATATGCAAAAAAGAGTATAATAATGCTTAAAAAATTGAAGACGCAACATTTGATCTATTATGGGGTTCTACAGGTGTTACTCTCAGTTGTGCAATTTGTTTGTGTATACTTTTTCCCATTTTAATTTTCATGGCTATTTTTCTCTTTAAAACTTTTCATAAACTGCCGAATTTTTTGAAGAACACGTGGACTCCATCAGCATTTTTTAAGTATCCTTGAATAATTATTTTATGCACAACTCTCAACATTTTTTTATCAATAGCTGGACAACAAACATTTTAATCAAATGCGTCCCCTAGCATTGTTCACTGCCCAATGAACAAATTCTGACTAATGAGCCTTCTGTCAAAAAAGCCTAACTGATATTCTGACTAACGGGCCTTCTGACTAACGGGCCTTCTGTCTAATGGGCCTTCTGCCTAGCGGGCCTTCTGACTAAAGGGCCTTCTGACTAACGGGCCTTCAGACTAACGGGCCTTCTGACTAAAAGGGTGTCACCACAGTAAATGGCGCGATTAACAAATATCGCTCTATCTTTTGAAATTGAAAAGAACACTTTGGTCTTTATTGTTAACATTAATATTTCGCTGTAAGGGTTAAAAATGGTACAATTATTCATCAGAATACGGAGGCTCTGGGCTCTAATTTCAGATATATTGTAGGGCCTACTTGGTCATTTTCATTCATTTTGAAATAGGATTTGCTGGAGCAATGGGATTTCCCATCTCAAAGTGAAAGAAAATGTGAGGAAACCCTCACCTGGGTTCTGGAAAGTATCGCGGTATAACCTCCTTAGTTTTAGGAGGGTTAAAATTGCGTACACTTTCACACATTGGCCCTTATCCCTCACGACCCCTCACGACCAGAGCCTCATGACCAGCTTGAGCCCCATGGCTGTCTGACCCCGGAGCACTGAAAAACAAGGTCGTTCCCAAACAATTATGCCCCGTTAGTTACAAGCCGGCGCCGGGTCCTGTATCCAGATGCGGCACAGGGCTGGTTGCTGTTATGGCTGTGCTACAAGGCCGAATTGGTTTAACACCACTTACACCACATGTTAAAGAAAACACAAACATACCTCAAGGGAAACTTTCCAGGAGCAAAACAAGTCCAGCATAAATCTTCACACGGATAGTAAACCATCCCGTACTGGGATTGATATGGCTGTATTCATGACTTGACTCTGTTTACATCCTGACGTGACCGACCCAGACCGCTGTGTGGTCAGATAAGCCCGATACACGCTGAACATCTGAGGAATATTTACTGTAAATTAGTGAACCGCTCGTCGTGAAACAGTTTAGCGAATTCTCCCAGCGGGAGAGAGTCCGTGGCGGGAGTCTCGGCGGACTATAAGTCTGGACGCGGAAGACACATTAGGTCCACAGGTCATGTAGTAAAGACGAGACCTTGAACCAATGCTGGTTTATTGTTGGGCCAGCGTCGCGGACATTAAACCAACATAAGGTCACACTAAAGCAAAAATAGCCTAAGTCATGTTTTTGCCAAAAACAGTAAGCCACGCCACATCACAAACTGTTAAAACTCAATATCCTTGACCTACAATGTTTTCACCTGGCAATCTAATACAATGACGTATGAGGAACGGGGACATATGTAACATTATGTTCACCGAGTAGCCATTCAAAAGGTTTTCCCGGTGACGTCACTGCGTTTCACAGATTATCAGTAATATTAAATTGGACACAAAAGTCTGCTATCGCTTGTATTTCATCACATTGTGAATGAAAATGATTCAATAGATAAATTGTTCACCAAATTAATAATTGACATTCCGATGTGAATTGCAGTAATTCATATTTCAACGTGAATTAACCCTTAACCCTTTAAGCCCTCACGACGCATTAAAGCATCAAAACATCCCTGAAAACTGACTTAATTTTCTTACGACTGGGGGTTTTAAAAAGAAAATTTCTATGAAACTGTGTTACCTATAATTGACAATTTTCTTGAATTTGTGACCCACTTCAAGTCATCTTCATCCACTATCACAATTCCCGACTTGTAGTGGATGAAGATGACAATGGTAAATTCAGGCCCTGAAGGGTTAAACGGCTAAATTAAATAATTTATATTTTCACCCACTTGAAGTTGTGTCTCGCTACCGCGATCCACAACTTCAAGTGGGTAAAAATTACTCATATTTGTTTAATCTGTGACAAAACATTAGCAAATCGTCATGTTTAAGCATTTTTATTTCTCAATAATATTAATTTAACCTGGTAATAAAACAGACTAAACACGACTTTGGTCGTGATTAAGCGGTTGAGGGGGAAAAAGCAAGGTATGTCTTGGCGAAAACTGTTGAGAGGAGTGAAAGTTGTACACTAATCACAGAAACTTAATATTGATTTTTAGGTAGGTGAAAAATAAAAATATATATGAGATTTGTGACAAATTCGTCATTCAAATGTAGAGGGGTTTTATTTCTTAATAATTTTAAATAAAATCACAAAAAATGACTGCGCGACAATATCGGCGTCTACATTACTCCCAGTAGCAGACACACGACAGATAACAGAGCTGTAAGGGGTGCAGCGGGGTGGTCCACAATACAAGGTACTTTTTTTCACAATTTCACAGCCGATTTTGTCATTTAAATGGAATGTTTTACAAGATGCAACCTAAAAATATAACTGTGAGAATATTTATATTCAAATAACAAATATTTTTCGCAACGGATAGAATAAATATCCTTACAAAGTACAACAAATTAATATTGACCTACTCATCCCCGAAATGACAATGGGGCTCTATAAATATGATTAAAAAGTGTGAAAAAGTGCTTTTGTGATAAACAAAAACTCCAAACAAACACGAGACGTTGCCCTAATGCTTGGTTAATGTACATATATATCTAGTTTTTTACGAGGGAAAAATACAAAAAAACGATTTTTTATATATCAGAACACAAAAAGTGCACTTAAAAATCGCAGAACGTCAATACGAAAGGGGCAGTCAACAGTGTTCGTATCTTAAAACATTGCAATTTTTTTTGCGACGGCCCTGTATTAGGCTATATGTAACTACTTTTGCGACAAGTTGTGTTTTGACAAAGTCGAAACTATCAAATACCTTTTAATTGTAAAATGTGGAAATGTTATCATTAAATTCAAAAATGTCTGCATAATTTTATAATGTTTATTATAGAATGAAGTTTATCAAGTGACAGTGTGAAAAATCTGTACATTGCTTTGTAACCCCCTCTTCAGGAGCCTCTGAGTACAGCTGATTTGTCACAGTCGGGATCAGCGGATCCCTGGATGTACACAGCAGGCCACATAACTTCTCACAGCAGTAAGAATGGGACTCCCGTGGGAGGGGAGGGGGGAGGCGGGGGAGGGGGGGTCTGCGTATCAGAAATAAGTCCCTATAGATTCCCTGGTCCAGCAGACACAAAACGCTAAACCAATGTCGTCTTAATGCTGGTCCAGCGTCTGCGAACGAACACTGGCTCAACATCTCGTGTTCGCCGGAAAGAGAAATGTCAATCAACCCTTTAGGAATCACGACCAATAAAAAACCTTTAAGGCTTTAAACCCCTCTCGATGCATCAAAGCATCAGAGTTTGCATCTCTGAAGAATGATTTAATTTTCCACATCTAGGGATTAGAACAAACATTTTCATGGAACTGTTTTAATAATAACAATATATTTGTTTTCATTTGCCACCCACGTCAAGTCATCTTCATCCAGTACAAGTCGAGAATTGCTACAACAATTCGCGGCTTGTAGTGGATGTAGATGACCATGGGAAATTCCGGTTTGAAAGGGTTGACATTAGACGTCATAATCTCACGTCTATATGTTGGTCCTAGCACTGAAAGAATTAAAATATTTATAATATAATGCCTGTAGACCCATAACATATGTATTCAAATGAACCAGAAAGAGCTATCAAAGACATTGATGTTGATTTCTAATTGAAAATAACCCTCTCGTCTCCATGGTTTATACAAAAATATTTCAGCGTTGTAAGGTTTAAATAATTATGGGTATTTTATATAATGAAAACAATTTTGCTTCACCTTGATTTTGGAATTCCTATAGAAATTCATATCTGAAGGTGAAGGAAGACAGAGTAGAGTATATATTCAAGTTTGTTCATCAATTGCTTAGCTGGTCCAGACCATGCAGCAACCTTGATCCAATCGTGGGGATGTTAGGCCACTTTTGACCTATTAATATTTTTGAAAAGCTATGGAAGGCAACAAACAAAACAAACCAACAAAAAACCCATAGCTGGATTAATCTTTAGTAGTGCGTGGCCCTAATCTTATGCGAGCTCATCTAAAACATGTTAAAAAAACATAGTAGCCTTATGGCTCCAATGGTGTAAAAAACAAAAACAAAAAACATATCTGGATAAATCTTTAGTAGTGCGTGGCCTTGATCTAATGCGCGCGCTCATCTAAAACATATTAAAAAAACATAGTAGCCTTACGGCCACTGGGGGACAGAAGCGTGGATACAGACACATTTGCTATGTACCCTAGCAAATGTGTCTGTATCCACGCTTCTGTCCCCCAGTGTTTATGGCTGCAATGATGTAAGCTACGTATTTGTATTAGAAATGATGCTATCAATGTAGGTAATACAGACATGTCTGTTATCCACAGCAAAGTTGGCTTGATTAACTAAAACAATATGGCAATTTAATCATGTGTTTCATCATTGTATATAGGCCTAATCATGGTAATACTCCTTATACATTTAGATCATCCGGCGCTCTCTGTGTGACACGTGTCCTTCTTGTGCCAGGCATCTCTATAGTATATATCCCAGATATCACGTTTGACAATGATATTTTATTGGTGGGCCGGCAACATTAAAACAACACAGCGTCAACATGTCGTGTTTGCTGGGATACCTGCTTCCACGTCTTTTAGATGGGACATCAATACCAGTTAAAAAATGAATTAATGTGGAGCCTAAATTCATATAGATAGACCCATATGACATGGTGGCGGTATCTTAGCACAAGGTCATTGGTCACTTAATAAAGTGGGTGGGCCGTCACAATTCGCTGAACATACATTGTCGGCCCACTCACTTGCGTACTGGCGGCAGCGTGGTCAACGTTCTGAAGAGTGTGGTCATTTGTGTGGATAAATTCACCAGATGGCGCTGAGCTGTATGTTATCGCCATCTGGTGAGTGAGGAGATAACTGACTCCTTTGCGGAAAAATGATTGCATTAACCCTCATTCTACTAAGCACCACAATAATCATTTTAATCCGTTTTATTACAAATTATTACCAGATCAAATCACTGTTATTAGCAACGAAATAAGTGTTTAAACATCAAGATTTGTTAATACTTGGTCTCAAATTAAACAAATAAGTGTTATCTAATATCCACATAATAGAATGTGCTTTTAAAAAGCTTCCTATGGCAGTGTTAAATAAATTAATTTTAAGTGTAGGTATGATTAGATTATGGAATTTTATTTTTTACATAATTATACCATTTATCACATTTTTTAGCAATGTATTGTATTATTGAATGTATAACAGGACACATTATTTTGAAAACAGCATCTTGTATAAATATATTTACCCTTAACAGTGCGGGGATCAACTTTAGTCGTCAGAATCTGACGTCTGTAGACGTCAGATTCTGACGTCTAAAGTTGATCCCCGCACTGTAAAAATAAAAATATTTTTAATGGTCGTAGACCCATAGCATAGGTATTCAAAAGAATCAGAAAGAGTTGACTAAAGCATTTCTGATGATGTCAAATTGATAAAACTAATTTGGTTGCGATGTGTTTTACAAATTAATTTAGCACTTTAAGGGTTAAAATCACTGGGTGAACTTCTCGTGTGCGCTGGGTAGCACAGTGTATAATATGTATGCCCAATAGCACAAACTAACAATATTGTCATCTTGTACAACTCTCGTAAGTAACAGGCTAATCGTGATCTAAAGCTACAGAAGAACTAATCACTTTTCTGTATTAATGTCAACACCTATAGCATGGAGTCACTCCCGCAAGTAACAGTCAGTGATTGCTAACGTTTGCTTAGTTTACTTTGGATCGTAATAAATCAAACAATTACGATTTTTAAAGAATTTAGAGAAATTTAGAAGTTATTTTTATGTTCGAATATAAGTGGGTGCATTTCTTTTCGAAAACTTAGTGCATCATCAAGTATAAGTGCATGCATGTTAATGCGCGTTAATTATATTTATTGCCATTTTCTCAGAAATATCCAAAAAACCCTCAAAAATCGTAATTGTGTGAATATTTTTGGCGACATGCCTAAAACAGTCGATTTTCACTCGCGGGGATACCGTACATGCGTCTGTCGCCAGATGTAGGCCTATGTTTTTATCCCCCGTTGGGGCGGGGGTTATAGCGTCGCCTTGGATACCTTGCCGTTCGGTCCTCCGACCGTCTGTCTGCGTTTCGTTTCCGGGACCGATCTCGGAAACCCATCGGCGGATTTCTTTTATATTGCATACACACATCCCTTAGAGTGTGTGGATGTCCCTTTTAGGATTTATGAACTTCAACCTACCTAAATGGCCGACCATCTTCATATAATTATGTCATAAACATGGAAAACTGTGCTAGATAGGTAGACCATTACTGTAAAACAGAATGTGAGAGTTCCGGGAAGGATGCACCCTGAATAATTTCTATCACACGGGCGGGGCGGGGGATTATGGTGGCTGCCTGGCTTCTTATTGCTACATGCTACTGTAGGAAAAATTTGATACATCAACATGCAACAAGGTATGGTAAATTAATTAAAATATACATGCGACAAATGAGACTATAGTGGGAATACAAATTAGGAAACTGATTTTTGTCTTGTAAGATGTATTTATTTATTAAGAGAGACATATCCTGGTTATATTACAATTTTTCACTTAAAATAAACAATAATAACAAATTGGATAGGTCTAGGTAAAAAATCCCCAATAATTGTTAAGATTTTCGGTGATTAAACATTGGAATTCTTGTTTACATTTCCCGATGTGGGTTCTCTTTTTTTCTCTGTACTAGTTGTTTATATTTCTTACATAAATCTAAAAAGGTTCGCTGTTTTTGGGTATAGCTATATCGTGCTGGTGTGCAAATCTATTTACTTCATTTTTAAGTATCTTACATTCGCTATCAAACCAGCTGTTACTTGGGAAGCATTTTTGCTCTATTTTTTTGTTTACAAGATATTTTTTAAATAAACCTTCTGTGGTTTCTATCAGAGTATTAATTTGTGTATTCAGATAGTCACTGCTGGGTTTTTCACACAAAGCACAGTCTAAGTTTTCAGTTATATCCAAGCATTTTGAGCTACGCAGCGCGACCTGGTATTCATTTTGTTTCTCCGGACACCATTTATAGATGTATCGTGGTCTGTGGTCTTCCACATTTGCATCCGGTGGTTTTGATTTCTTATTTGTAATGTAAACGTAATGGGTCTATGATCGGAATCAATGTGTTTCGGCCCAATTTGAAAATTAAATAATTATTATAAGGTTTAGTAGGTTATATGGGGTTAAAAGGTAGTCAACTACACTCAAGCCGCGTCTACAGTAAAATGTGCAGCCCCCTTTGTCGCAATACTCTACTAACCTACCATTACATATTCTCAGTACTGTGTTTTTGCATAAAACTAACATGTTCTCTCCGTGTGTGTTACTTGCCTCATCCCGATTTATTCTTGATTTAATAGTTAAGTTAGGATTCTTTGAACAGTTTGGGTTGTTGTTAACATATTTATTTAACGAGGATTTACAAATAGCTACAAAGCTAAGGTCAGTGTCTCCTCAGTGCAGGTGCAAGTGCAAATAGTAATAATAATAAAATGTAGTATGAAACATGTATATATGTAAATAATTATCTAAATAAATTAAACATCGGCACCTCTATGCAATACAATAACAATGTGACCAAGCAAATACATAACTAAACATTGTGACCTACTTTTACGAAGTCGCAAAAAATATGTATACACACAATAAGCATGAAAGATTGCTTCAAGGCGGCTCAAAAATAACATTATATATTCACACATTCCGAAACAGAGAAAGTACAGAAACAGAAGTACACACTAAAATTATGAAAAAACCCTTAAAATTAAAATGAAATGCAGGTATCTGGCTACATCCCAAAACGCGATGTTTCGTTAATATATA
The DNA here is from genome assembly GCA_964017125.1 of Flabesymbios commensalis. Taxonomy (NCBI): domain Eukaryota; kingdom Metazoa; phylum Annelida; class Polychaeta; order Terebellida; family Flabelligeridae; genus Flabesymbios; species Flabesymbios commensalis. The sequence goes on from OZ024911.1 coordinate 17,142,281, forward strand.
ACAAAACAGAACGGCATATTTTCATATTTATTTTGGGGGGGGGGGGGTCGTAATCTATTCTTGTTTCTGGAGGAATTAACTGAGATATTTTTTCTAGCATAGTTTCGCGTTGAAAAGTGTAATTGCTGCAGTGAAGAAAATAATGTCTAGCAGATTCGATTTGAGGCCCACATGTACACATGGGGCTGGGTATACAAGATTTGTTATATAGATCCCCATTTAATGAATAGAAGTTTAACCTAATTTGACAGAGATTAATTTGATCAAGTCGATTGCCAATATAAAAATGTTTGGGTACTATGGACCTAACTTTCAGGTAGTCAGTTAGTTTGCATTTAAATAGAGCTTTTTGAGAACAGCAACGTATGCTGAACGGTAGCAGGTTCCATAAATGTGTACTTGAAGGGAAAAAGGTATAACGAAAGTATGATGTTCTGCAACGATGTCCCAAGTATTTGAACTCCCCCCTGGCTCTAGTGGTATTTCTGCTGTTCCCCAGAGGGCGCGTTAAAAAGGTATGGAGGTTGTCAGGACAGGTTTTAATTACTATGCTATGGAATTTTAAAATTTTATGAAACGTTTGAAACAGTTTGAAACAGTTGGCGTGATGTACCTTTCTTACAACCTGTGATCAGACGCAGCGCATTATATTGAATATTCTCAAGGGTATTTTTATCATTCTGGGAACAGTTGTCGAAAATTACATCTCAACATATTCTAAAATGGACGTATAAAAGAAAGGTAACAGAGATGTAGTGCTGAGCGACTCATTTTGTACTTAAATAAACGGAGTAAATGGACACGTTTCATTGCCTTAGTTGTTATTTCGTTGATATGATCAGACCATGATAGCGTTTTGTTCAAGACAATGCCTAAGTGTTTGTGGCTATCTACTTATTTTATGACAGTATTGTTTACCAATACTGGCACATAAGAATGATAAGGTAATAGTTTATTTTTACGTGAAAAAAGTGTAGTTGCAGATTTGGATGGGCTAAGCGTCAGAAGCCAGTCCCTTGCACCACTTGGACATTTTTGCGAGGTCACGATTCAGTATTTTGGCAGCCTTTCGGCGGTTACTGTTCACTTTTTGGAAAAACGAACAGTCGTCATTTATATAAATTAAAAACAGAAGTGGCCCAACGACTGACCCTGAGGAACCCCGGCAGTTATTTCAAGCCATGATGATTCTGTGTTATTAATCAAGTGCTGAATATACATATAATGGATAATTGGTTAGTAGTGGAATCTCCTGAAATAAATCCTGATTGTTTGCTAGAAATTATGTTTTGATTTTTCAAATAGCTAAATAAATGTTGGAAAATATTTTTTTCAAACACTTTCGAAATACATGTTAGTAAAGTGACAGGCCAGTAGTTGTTACATTGTGTCATGTCACCTTTCTTGAATAATGGTATCACATTTGCTTGTTTCCAAGCATCAGGAAATGTGCCCTTTGCGATACATTTATTAAATAAGATAGATAGAGGTTCAGCTAAAGCAGATGAAGTCTCTGTAAGTATTCGATTACTGATATTGTCCGGACCTGTAGCTTTACCAGGTTTTAGTTTATTCAATGTTTTGTATACCTCAAGTGGATTTGTAGTAATATTATATATATTGGCGTTATATCGAGCCGGTGTCTGAGAAATTTCGGGTTTTCGATGAAATCATCTTTCGAGCCGGTTCTTGAAATATAATCTTCACAATACATCACATGACAAGACGTGGAGTAATTCAGATTCGAGTGTATCGAATATATCGTCTTCCACTGTATGACATGAATCGCATGGTAAGCAATACCGATCATAATATAAAAGTTTTTAAGCTCGATGTGTTTGATAGTTATCCAGACCAGGCAGTCATTACCTTGTTTTATTTTTACACTTGTGTTCAGCCAATTTGCAATAAAGATTCCTATACCTCTGGACGCTCGCTTACCTTTCGAATGTCTGCGTGGAAAGTAATAGTACTTGAATCCATTATTAATCCATTAAAGCAAAATGTTTATCCTTCATTGTTTCTGCGGAACCGATAATGAGTATATATATTATTTAGATTAGAATTCTGTTTATAACGAGTTTTTAAGGCTGGAGGTGTAATACAATTTAAGTTACTTACTCGTATATTAGCTCTTCTCTCTTGGCTTTTCGACGTATAAAATTACCTGTCTGCTCGGCATTTGCGATTGTGAAAATTTACAACTTCTGTAACCGTACGTGCTAACAGATCTTTCCCCTGATTATTTAAATGAAGTTTGTCTTTCATGTAGAAGGCATTTCGTCCCTGTTCGAAAGAGCTGGTGTCCACTATTTCGACTTGTGGGATTTTGTCGGCATTGTATTTCAAGAATGCATTATATGTATCGATTTGGTCATTCATATCCGGATTGTCCCAGCGGTATGGCAAGGCTACCATGTGTATGTTGGCTGTGAGATTAAGAGATACAGCTGTGTCTATTATTAACTTGTCACTTGCTAGTATGGTCTGTTCTGGTAATGTTTTTTTCGAGATATTGTCGGTACCACAGATAAATATTATGCGGTTATTGTCCTAGTATCCTAAGGCTTTGTTGAGAACGAAGTCGTTATGTATGCGCCCAACAGATTCACATAATTAGACACCGGTATTTTTTCCACGGAGTCTCTCTCCTAAGCCTGCTATCAGTGAATCTGTGATTAATGTGGTTTTCGTTTTTTTACCTACAGGGGAGTTACGCTTGTTTGGCTGGTCAGGTGTTATGTTACGATTTTCAGCTGGTGTATTGTTCTTTTGTATATGTACAGGATTACGTTTCCTTGTCCTTCGTTTTTTGTTTTTTTTTCTTGCTTTTCATCATCTGGTATCGCTACGTTTTGTGGTTGTTTTGATTGGGTACTTTTCTGGCTTGTTACATGTGCACTCTCCCTTTTTTTCGTTTTTTTCTCGCTGTTGTTAATCTCGTGATTTCTTTCTCTAATCTTATTTTCTCGTTTAGAACGGCTTTGTTTTCTCTGTCTATTTCAATGTTTAGTGTTTTACACTTCGAAAGTTTATTTGTAAGGTCAGTAATAGTTGTCTTGTATGATGATAAACGCATATATTTTCGATTTATTTGGTGTTGTAGATTTTCGTTTTAGCTGCTTCCAGTTTATTCTGTGTGTCTTTCAGTTCGAATAATATTTTGGCCAGTTTCATTTCAGTTCGTCCGCTTTCAGGCCTACTGTTTTCACTGATGTCATTACAGTTAGGCCTACTACTGGTGGGAGTTGAGCATCGGCTGTTTGAGTGTTCACTAGGGCTGAAAATAGCTTTCAGCTGTTTTTCGTCATTCGCATGATGTTTTTTTTACTGATTTAGCACAGAATTTTTTATATATTTGGAAAGGCCATGGAGACTATGAGTATGCATTTTTTTCTATAATACAAAGAGGAGTAGTATTGACTATTTGTGTTATGCTATATCTAATGCATTTTCTTGCAAATTCATGCCGTATTTTAGGCGCTACAAGTTTTTTGTTATTTCTTGTAGGATATGAGTGGCTATGGGAGTGCTGTGCGAGAATCATGTTGATATCAAAGTATTGAGGAATGTTTTTATGAATAAGCTTATAATAAAATTTCAGTACGTGTACTTTATGTAGGTCTTCGCTTTTTAAAATTTGTAAGTTTTGGTAATTAAGGTCTGTGTGTGCATTAAATTTTCTCTTGAAAATTTGTCTAAATTATCTGCCCGTGTTTGCAGTTTAAATAGCCAATCAGTATTATAACCACAAACTAATATCCCATAGCTTAAACTGCTAAGAATACAATAATTGTACAACAAGAGCAACATTCTGGGCGATTCATATTTTTTTAGTTTATTCAGATCTCCGATGTATTTGGATATTTTATTTGACTATTTTAAAATTTGTAAGTTTTGGAAAATAAAGTCTATGTGTGCATTAAATTTTCTCTTGAAAATTTGTCTAAATTAACTGCCCGTGTTTGCAGTTTAAATAGCCAATCAGTATTATAACCACAAACCAATATCCCATAGCTTAAACTGCTAAGAATACAATAATTGTACACCAAGAGCAACATTCTGGGCGATTCATATTTTTTTAGTTTATTCAGATCTCCGATGTATTCGGATATTTTATTTGAAATACTATTTCTATGGTCTTGCCAGCTCAAATGTTTATCTATGGTTATGCCGAGGTAGCTCAAGCTATTTACACTCTCTAAACGTTCCATCAATCTCTAATTTTAGAGTTGTTACTTGTTTTTGAGGCATGGTAAAATTCATCGCTTTTGTCTTTTCAGTGTTATGAGACAGCTTGTTGACCTTTAACCATTCACCTATTTTGATGGTTCATTGTTGACGTTCACATTTGTATTGACTATGAAAGTGTTGAGAGTGCTCGATAGTGAGGTGTCATCTGCATATATTATTGTTGTCAAAATTTTATTGCCTAGTTAGATATTATTTACATAGATATCTCACTAATAGAAGAGGACCAAGTATTGACCCTTGAGGTACGCCGGTTTTTATATGCTTTCATCAGATTTTACATTTTCAAATTAAACATATTTTTTGCGATCGGACAAATAATTTCTCAATAGTTGCAGTGCGGGTCCTGTTATTCCATAATATTCTAATTTATATAAAATATTCTTGTGATCAAGCGTATCAAAAACCTTGGATAAATCTAGAAAAACAGTGAGTGGGTTGTTACCTAGCTACCTAGTTTGTTATCTAGCTTATCTGCTAGTTCAGTCGAATGTTTTTTTTTCTAAATCCATACAGGCCTTCAAAATAGTATTTATTGGCGTGAAAATAATCATGCATTTGATCAAAAATAACCCTTTCAAGAACCTTTTGAGCTGGTAAAATAGAAATTGGTCTATAGTTTTCAAGTTGAGTTTTGTCATCCTTTTTGTGGATTGAAATTACCTTTACAATTTTAAATTTATCTGGGAAAACACCAGTCAATATACACTGATTGGTGATCAAGGTGATTGGCTTAATTATCTCATGCTTGATTTCTTTGAGTAACTTTACAGATTGTTGAATGCATTTGAAATTTTTAATTTTGGACCATTGTATTTTAATGTCATTCTTTCATTTTCGAAACACCGATGGTAATTTGATGATTTTGCTTCATTTATAGAAGTGTTTTATATTTTATTGTAAATACGCAAATTTACTCGAAGATTGAGACATTCCGTCGATTTGTTTTTTGGTGTCTTCCAGTTTGTTGTACATTTTATCTCTGTAAGTAATTAAGGATACCTTGCGTAATTCATTTTGATTTTTTCTATGTTTTTTTTCTTGTTGAATTTGACTAATTTGGTTGGTATTAATTTTTCCATTGCTTCGGATATAGTTACTATGATACTTTTACATATTGGGATTTTTGTTGGTATATGGAGAAATGTCAAGGCATAGAATTAAATTAATTTTAAGTCTAGGTATTATTATTATTATTGACATTTTATTTTTTTAAACCTTTTATAATATCACATTTTTTAGAAATGTATTGTATTAGTGAATGTAATACAGGACACATTATTTTAAGAAATAGCATTTTTGCTTATATGTGTGCACCCTGTATAAATGTATTTAACCTTTGCAGTGCGGGGCCGATCGACTTTAGTCGTCAGAATCTGACGTCTGTAGACGTGTAACGTCTAAAGTCGATCCCCGCACTGTAAGATTTATAATATTTCTAATGGTCGTAGACCCATAACATAGGTATTTAAAAGAATCAAAAAGAGCTAACTTAGACATTTATGATGATTTCAAATTGTAAAACCCTTTGATTGCGATGTTTTTTTCAAATTAATTAAGTGCTTCAAGGGTTAAATAAATAAATATGAGTAATTTTCACCCACATGAAGTAGCCAGACGCATCTCCCCTTTGGGCCAACATTAAACAACCATCAGTAGGTCAACGTCTCGTGTTTGCTGGGTAGCACAGTGTATAATATGTATGCCTAATAGCTCTAACTAACAATATTGTCATCTTGTACAACTCTGTAAATAACAGGCTAATCGTGATCTAAAGCTACAGAAGAAGTAATCACTTTTCTGTTTTTCCGGCCAGCAGTAAACTATTAAATTTAATTTTCTACTAAAGGAAATGCATTATTCTGTCAGTTTTTATGTAGGTTGGTGAACTCTGGCTATGTATTTGCATACTACAGGCGATCTATAAAACATAACACGGAAAAAGTGGGACAGATTTCGCAAATAAAAAAGTGGCACAGAGCCTCCCCATTGTACTTCCACTTCGTCGAAGGGTCATATTAGGACTCTTTAATGCCAAGGTGACGACATGAGGCACGTATTATTTATTTTATTTGAGGTCTCGTGTTTGCTACATGGTCTACGCTTATGATATGTTTCCGTGTTTTTCATCATGACATAGGAAACCCACCTGTTTGCTACTTCGTTATGAATATCACCAATAATACAAGTGGAACTGAAGACACCATAGCGACAGGTACATGTATTTGTAAATCAATCGAAGCCTTCTTTCTTAAGGCACGCAGTTACTCAATTACTTATCTTCATAATTATCTATATAAATTACAACCCTTCTTTAGTATCGATGATGTGTTACTCGATTTTTTGCGTTCATTTGAAACTGTTATAGCTGATGGAATTCCAGCTTCAAATGAATGGAAACACATCCTTAGCGCAAAGCTTTAATTGATGAAAAATATTTATATTAATAAAAAATAGACATGTCCAATATTGAAGTATTGGATTAAAGATTCATCTATACTAAAACTATTTGATCACATTTAGTGATATTCCTATTGATCTAAAACATGCTTGAAACCGTATATATACGATTCTAGTAGCACAAGGGTTAATATGAGAGTAGAACTTCTACTTTAACCATTAACCCTTTCAAGCCTGAATTTATCATTGTCATCTTCATCCACTACAAGCCGCGAATTGCTGTCGCAATTCTCGACTTGTAGTGAATGAAAATGACTTGAAGTGGGTGACAAATGAAAAAAAATAGTGTTATTAATAACCAGCACCATAAAAAAAATCGTTTTAAAACTCCTAATTTTTAGGAGTTTAGGTCATTCTTCGGAGATGCGAAATGATGCTTTAATGCATCGTGAGGGTTGAAAGGGACTGAAACACCACACTATCTATAATGGCTGTGGACCCATAACATAGGTATTATATAAGCCAAGTCACCAAAGGGGTTTTTGTCAATTTGAAATCATCAGAAATATCTTAGTCAGCTATTTCTGCTTCATTTGAATACCTATGTTATGGGTCTACGGCTATTATAGATATTGTAGTCTTCCAGTGCCGGGATCGACGTTATAGACGTCAGATTCTGACGTCTAGATTTGGTCCCCGTGCTGAAAGGGTTTATGACAGGCAGCGCTCATATTATACGTAGGCAACTACACATGGGTAATACTAATTGAGCAAGTCATTTATATACTGTATATGTCATTATTATTTAGGTGGGTGTGTAGTTTTTAATCGACTTCACTTAAGCGCATATGCTTGTAGGCTTAAGTGAAGTTAGCTGTACCATATCGTAACATATCTATAGTGATAAAATGCATTTGTCAATATAAATATTTCTAGCGTGATAAAAAAAATATTAGCCAAGATATGTAAGTACGGTGTATTGCCACCGGTGTTAACCCTTTAACCGCCAAATTATTCATTCTGAATTTTCACCCACTTGAAGTTGTGTCTCGCTGACGCGATTTACAACTTCAAGTGAGTGAAAATTATTCAGATTTGACAAAATGGTGGTTAACTGTTTGCAAATATTGCTGATTGATGTAACATTTTTTCTTTAGCATGTTTGAAAGGTGGTACTTAATGTGCTGATAAAAAATGAAAACCCGAATATATGCGGCACCGGTGGTTAAAGGGTTAATGCTAACGAAATGTTTAAAAGGTGAGGGACGAAAAAATTTGGAAATTGTATAACTAAAAAAAATCAAGGATATAGTGGTGCTAGGCATATTTGATTTATGCATGAGCAATTTGTCAAAATGACAGAATAGTGTCGAAAAAGAGTTCATTTCGTGCGTGAAATTCAGTTTGAAATGTGGTAATATATAATATATGTTTTTACTAACATAAGGCAAAAACATGTTTGGTGCATCGTCTTGGATTTGCGCTCGAGCAAGATCTTATAACAGGAAAATAATGTCGGAAATGAGTGGTATTACACATCTCTTACACATCTCATACATATACTGTCGCAGTGAAAACAATTATATCCTAAGATGACAATGGCGGCTATCTGGGCGTTATACACGAGAAAGATTTCAAAACAAGAAAATAGTTGCAGAAATGAAATCAGCATGCTAAATACAAATATTGAATAGGTGGTACCACACGTCACTTACAGCAATACTGTATTTCTAAGTGATATAAACAAAATCACCACCACAATGTAAATTTTGAAATAAAACATTCTGGAAACATTGTAGTTTTAGAATTCGTTATGAATCCTGGCTGCCTAAAAGGGATCGTCAGTAGGATAATTTATATAAAATATAAATACTAGCCGTCTGTAATCGACGAAGTGAAACGAAACTGACGAAATGACAAAATCAAACCAACTAAATCGATATCTCCCATCAGTCTTAGTTGAATTTGAATAAAAACATTTACCAATGTTGCAAATTTAATGCTTATTTTCCCTTTAAACCTTCTTTTTGAAAGACAAATGAACAGCCTGAAAACGGATGTAGAAGTGATTATCACGTTATTATTATGTTTTGCATTATTAATAAAATCATCTCCACCCAATGGTCACACGACGTTATTGCGACGTTGAATCAACGTTAATGACGTTGATTCAACGTCGCAACAACGTCGTGTGACCATTGGGAATGCTAGCGTTGAAATATTATACCAGCCAAAAATATTTGAAATTAACTTTTGGCATAAACTATTTGAGTTCTAACGTTATGATTTAACGTCAGACGGACGTTTGGACGATGTAGAAATATTTATAATGTTCATACACTCGTAATAGTGGTATACAAATCAAACGGACAGAGCGAACAATTCATGTAACACAGAACAACGCTGTCTTAGTGTTGGGCCAGCATCTTCAGTACTGTCCCGATACTCGAACATCGTTGAATCAGTGCCCTATTTTTAACGTGGGTATACACCATTTACACCTTTTTGAATTGTTTGTTTTATCCGTTGATTAAATGTATTCTTTACTGAATAATCATATAATATTATTAAAATAATCGTGAAATCAATAAATTGTTGATCCGTTAATTAAATGTATCCATTACAGAATAATCATAATAATAATTTAAATAATCGTAATATAATGTATTTGTTTATCCGTTCATTAAATGTATTCATCACAACATAATCATCATTATCCTGTATAATAATATCATTAAAATAATCGTAATATAATTTGAAACCTTAATTATTTTTGCTTACTCTCTTCAAGGTGGACAATTTCATGATCAAGCGAATAATTGTTGTAAGAAATTATACAAAATATATATCATGGTGCATGGCCTAATATGTAGTACCGGTAGGCAACTATATTTATTAATGAATTTGTATGTGATAACAAATCGAAGTAATGTGTGTTTTAAAGTGTTGCGTTGGAAAATGGTAAAAATAGATACAAAAATGTGGTCATAGGGCTAAGCCTACCCAGCATATGAAAGACATTGACCCAATGTTGTTTAAATATTGGGCCAGCTTCTTGAAAGTTGGATCAGCATTTATACAACATGGGGTCAATGCCTCGTGTTAGCTGGGAAGCCTAAGTTTCAGAGATTGTTCACCTCTTCTGTTCACCCCACCACAGTCTGTTTAGTGCATCTATGTCACAACATTATATTATATAGCTTGACCCTGAATGCCCAAGAAACCCGAAACGATGCACCAATGCTGGTTCAATGATGGAGACTAAGCACCAACTTTGAATCAACATCGGTTAAATGTCGTGATGGCACCAGATAGCTCTGTCTGGAAAATGAAGAATTGGTCTGGTATTGACAATTACCCATGACAATTACCCATGACAAGTACCCATGACAAGTACCCATAACAAGTACCCATGACAATTACCCATGATTGCTACCCATATTAATTACACATGTCAAGTACCCATTTAAAATTATGCTTCTCTTTTACTACAAAAACAGATCGTGTTATTCAAACATTTTCACAAGAAGCAATTTTATTATGCTAATAGGCCTAAAGATGAACTTGAATATGAGATATAATTATTCATCTAAAATAATGTTTGTATGCGTATTCGATTTATACACTAATCTCACTACATACATAATTGTCATCCCCCCCCCCCCCTCAGCTGAAGCAGATTTAATGTTACAACGATGGGCGTCCTAGTTTGGAGGACACACGGTGAGAGGTTCCTTCCAGAGTGCCTGTCTCGAGCCCAGAAAAACACCACAAAATCCGTCCACACCATCCGAGTTGGACATGTACTGCATGGTTCAACGTCAGAGATGGACAGCATAGCAAAAGCTGTGGTTTTCTTTGCTGGTGGTCATTGTACGCTGCGACCAATAGGCCTAATTTCAATAAATATGTGAGGGTAGCCCTATGTAAATGATAAATTCACCCATAAAGACAGGGGTTTAAATCCCCGCATTAAGACATTATTCTAATGAGATGTAAATCTGTCATTATAAAATGATATAAACATAATTGAACAAACAATGACGCAGTAATTCATTGCGCAATTCATCGTCCGCGCACCGGCTTTTTGGGGAACAGCATTACGAATGGCAATGATTATCCTTTGCAGCATCAACGACGCATGTAATATACTTTTATATTTATATTAATAATATATTTTTTACATGTGAGATTATACAAAATTAGATAATCTCCCTTCACCTCCATGTGAGAATGCGATATTAAGATATTAACCGTTAAAACATTTTGTTTTCTATCCACTTGAAGTTGTGTCTTGCTACTGCGACCCACAACTTCAGGTGGCTAAAAATTATTAATATTTGTAAGTATTAGTACTATTTTTCATTCATTTGAAGCTGGAATTGCTAACGCAATTTCCAGCTCCAAATGACGAAAAATAATTCTTTTTATGCACCAACATACATCTTCAAAATGTTATTAATAGATTAACTAAGCATCTATCACAAAACATTTCAGCAATTCGAGTTGAATTTATAGGTCTGAAATTTGCTTGAAAACGGATATATTCGGTCCCGGCAGCACAAGGGTGAAGCACTCATTTCATTTCCTGTGATTTAACTTGCTAATAAAACAGATTAAAAACGACTATCGTCATGCTTAGTCGTGAATGGCAGTCGCGATTCAAAGCTCGGAATGAAAATAAATAAATATAATGCAATTTCTAGGGAGGTAAAGGACAAAGATGAATAATTTTAAAGTTATTATTTTATTTTAGATATTGAATAATAATATTCGCAATGGCGTTATTTAAACACACCTAATCACTAATGAACACATAAACGAGTGAAGTGAGATGTTAGCATAATGTTGTCTAAATGTTGGCCCAGCATTACAGACTTTATTTTATTCTATAATTTTAATTCACTTATATGGTTGACAGGCGTCGTAGAGGTCGTCTCATGATCATAATCATAACATTTATATAGCGGAGATTCTCATTTAGATTCATGGTCTCGACCTGTTCCTGTCAACCAAAGTTGTCAACAAGTTACAACATGTATTACAGTTTTACTCAATGAATAATACTTATATTGTATCATTTTTGCATGTTTTCAACTGGAAAGTAAAATAACTAAAATAACTAAATAAAGTAGATGCATACATGTAGCATCCCTTTAAGCAAATGTTGAACTGGGCCAGACCATAAATCTGTTAAATTCCGCCACGACCCATGGGTAGAATATGCAGACGGCTCTTCCCAGCAGATACGAGACTGTGAACTAATATGTTGTTTTAATGTTGGCCCATCGTCTGCGACGCTGGCCCAACATTAAACCAACATTGCTTTAGCTTTTCGAATCTGCTGCCGAGATACACGACTCATTTATAAATGTACCCATTGCTAATTTGATTAATTAGCTGTCATACTTGGTCTCTATGAAGGCGTCTGGGAGATTTTGCACACGACCCTTTGTAGAATTTGCACACGGCCCTTTATTATTTTACTATATTCAGTATAAACCTCCTCCTACCCAAAATAGTATAAAACCTCAACATTTTCAATTGAAGAACAAAGCATCCCCCTGTGGTACTCTATTGCAAAACAGCAAAACATCTTCTACTGCCAGCATCATTTGTACCCAAACAGAAGCTGCTGATTTTGTTCTACTATGACTGCAGAGGACCTCAAGATAAGCCAGGTGAGTGAGTGAGTGAGTGAGTGAGTGAGTGAGTGAGTGAGTGAGTGAGTGAGTGAGTAAGTGAGTGAGTGAGTGAGTGAGTGAGTGAGTGAGTGAGTGAGTGAGTGAGTGAGTCAGTCAGTCAGTCAGTCAGTCAGTCAGTCAGTCAGTCAGTCAGTCAGTCAGTCAGTCAGTCAGTCAGTCAGTCAGTCAGTTAGTCAGTCAGTCAGTCAGTCAGTCAGTCAGTCAGTGATTGACTGAGTGACTGACCGACTGACTGACTGAGTGATTAGGTGATTAGGTGAGTGATAAGTCAGTGTTGTTTTTTATTTCTTTTATACAGAGGTGGGGGCCCTAGGGCTATTGTGGTTACAGCTGCCTACCTGCAAAATCGGGAGATCACGGGTCAGTCCCCCGTTCTGGCATTCAGGTTGCAAAAAAATAAAAATTTCGTCCCCACTCAATCGTAAAGATTTAGTAATCTGGGGAGCCTGTGTGATCGAGAGATAGCGTGCTCGGCCTCAAACTGTCAGGACTAAAATTTCGAATCATATGTCTAGAGGGCATTCATCTCACCATTCTCAGAAAGTTATCCTGTCCCATTTGATTGTGCACAAAGGTGGCCTAAAATCCCATTTGTTTAATTTTTTATACAGTACTTCAAATATTTCAACGAAATAGGGTTGGTAGTGCAATGAATAGTAGTCAGGTAGTAGCCAGGTAAGTAATTTGTATGTCTTAAATTTTTGAAAATTCGTAATTTGTATTTGTTATTAATATCATATTCCAAATTTTCAAAAAACCCTTTGTGTAATTTATCCCGAATAATATTCAACAGACATTCATTCATATCTGTAAAGACTGAGTTTAGATAAAGTTTGGGAAATATTTCTAAAATTTCTTTCGATCAATTACCCCTTTTCAAAAGATAATCATTTAAAAACACTTTTTTAGCCGCTGATTATCCAGCCGCTGATTATCCATTTAAGATGGTTCCAGTAACGTATCATATTTAGCCATTGACGATACCTGGTACATTGCCATAACCATAGACATATGAACACTATGGCCATAACATTTCGCTATAAAGAGGGTATCGGGGTAAACCTATGAATACATAAAAAAAAAATCATAGCACGATTCTGAACATTTTCACATTTAGACAATTGTAAATCCGCAACAGGATGAGCCATACTCCATAATTGGCGTTACATCGCTCGAACAATAATGTGTAAACGTTTCAAAACCCATGTTTTTAATATCTCTGAATTTACCAATGATAGGCCCGAGAGCCCTGCTGGCCGATAGCGCTATCACATTTAGCTGTATTTTCAAAGTTTAAGAATTCGTCCAGAACAATTCCTAAATATTTATAAGAATTAACATTTTCAATAATATGTGGAGTTGTACACAGCTTCACGGTAAACAGTTTTTCCTGAAGTGAACCACTTTATTTTTACCACATATTCTTCATTTCTTTCACCAGTTCTCCACAGTGTTTGGAATAATCTGCATATCACGTCACTCTCGGTTATAATGGCAATGTCATCCGCGTAGGCAAACACTGTAATATTATCATCTCCTACCTGTACACTTTTTTAAGTGCGTAAAGTTCACGACAAAGAACGTTTAGAAAAAGTGAGAAGACAGTCGGGTATAGACAGAATCAGAATCAGAATCAGAAATGTTTTATTTGACCTAGATATTATATACATATTTCATACAATGTGTTTGGTATACAAGTGGTCAGGGAGACTCTCCTTAAGGTCAGTAAATGACCGCTGACAGGAGGGCCACCCTTTAGAAAACTTAAAGATACAATATATATTTTCTCTTTGCGTTTACAAAAATAATATATAATAATAAAAATTGAACGGTAATTAACCATTTAACGGTATAGAATAGATTTAACAGTGATCAGAAGAGCAATATTGGTTTTATAATGACACGTGTATGTATCGTAGCTACAGACCCAGCAAACACGACACGTTGACCTAGCGCTGGGCCAATGCTGGCCCAGCGTCGTAGACGGGTCAACGTGTCGTGTCTGCTGGGCTATGAAAGCACAGACCAGCAAACACGAGACGCTATACCAAAACCAGTCCGATGTTGGGCCAGGGGTCACTGACCCTGGACCAACACCAGCACCGGCCAACGCAACATGTTCGCTGGGCATGCATGGTAAGTCGAATTACGGAGGCAATGACTAAATAAATACCTGTAAGAAGACTCGTTCACTCCGCGCTGGCCCAACGCTGGGCCAGTGTCATAGACAGTGGACCAGCACCGATCCAATGCAGAGCGAACAAGACTGTGTGTCGGAAAAACATGTGGGGCAAATTTATAGAGGCCTGTCCAGACAAATATAACAGTTATCAATATTACATTCATCTTTATAAGTATTCAAAATGCTATTTTTTATATATATTGCAAAACCGTGTAGGCTGTGAGTTGTAGTTTTATTTAGTATGATTTGATCAGTATTGTTTAATAAATATGGTGACCTGTTGCGAACACAAAGATTCGCATATTCACGTCCAACTCTATGTGTTATATAGTTTCTCCGTCTTGTATTATGTTCATGGTTTTCAAAATTAAAAACGAGATCCAATGAAGTAAAGTATTTGGGGGTTTGATTATTAATTAACTTGTGATAGAATTTGAGTTGTTGTATTTGATGTATATCTTTCATTTTAAGAAGCTTCAAATGTTTGAATAGGGGATCAGTATGGGCATTATATTTACTTAATGAAATTATTCTGACTACTTTCTTTTGTATTTTAAATATTCTTTGATGGTTATATCCCCATGCCAGATACAATAGTTAATGTGTGGAAGAAACATAGAATTATAAATAGTTAAGAGAATGTGCTGAGGTAGGAAGCGTTTCAATTTATTTAGGATACCATCACATCTAGATAACTTGAGAGATATTTTGTCTGTATGACCATTCCAACTTAATTTTTTATCAATTGTAACTCCCAAAAAGTCAAAATTAGCTACACATTCTATGTTAACATTATTTATATTTATTATTGGTATTTCTACTCTTTTTTGTGGCATATGAAATATAATAAATTTAGATTTAGTTGTATTTAGAGAAAGTTTATTTAATTTGAGCCATTTATCAATCTTACATAGTTCCTTATTTATATTTCCATTAAGGGTTTCATTTTGTGATTTAGGTTTAAAAGCATTGAGCGTGCTACAAAGAGTTGTGTCGTCTGCATACATTATTAAACTAAAAATTGTGCTTGCTGAAGGGAAGTCATTTATATAGATGATGAAAAGTAATGGACCTAAAATTGAGCCTTGTGGCACTCCTGTTTTTATGTCTGTAAAATTAGATGTTGTATTTAAATATTCCACATATTGCTTGCGGTTTGATAGATAACTTTTAAAAAGTGATAAAGCAGTTTCTTTTACCCCATAATAGCTTAATTTGTTCAAAAGTATATCATGATCGAGAGTATCAAACGCTTTTGAAAGATCTAGGAAAATTGAGATTGGTACGTCACCTGAGTCCATATGTTTTATGGTTTTGTCTACAAGTTCTAAAACTGCAGATTCTGTAGAATGTTTTTTTCTAAAACCGTATTGACTTTCAAAGAACAAATTGTGCAGATTAAAGTGATTGTGTAATTGGTCAAAGATTACACGCTCAAATATTTTAGAAAAAACCGGAAGTAGTGATATGGGACGGTAATTGTCCAAAAGTGTTGGGTCATTTTTCTTAAATATCGGGACAATTTTCGCGATTTTTAACTTGTCTGGAAAAACTCCACTTGCAAGAGATTGATTTATAATAAATGCTATTGACTTTGTGATATATGGCGTGATTGTTTTTAGTAGTTTTGTAGTAATCTTATCAATACCACAGCTATTTTTTTAGGAAAGGTTGTCGATTATTTTTATTACATCGGCTTCTTCAACAGGTTTAAAGTTCAATACGTCAGAACACGGGTTATTCAAATAATTTTTGAATGAGCCATGCTCTATATTACCTATGTTATTTACTACATTAGGCCCAATGTTACAAAAAAATAGATTAAACTTATTTGCAATCGTCTCTTTATCGGAAACAGTACTCCCATCTATTTTAAAGTGTTCAGGAAAATTATGTTTATTATTACTTTTTTTGTTCAATATGTCTTTTATAGTTATCCAAGTATTTTTTAAGTCATTTTTATATTTAGTGAAACATGAGTAATAATATGTCTTCTTCGCATTTCGTATTAGTTTCTGTAGTATCTTGTTATAAGAACTAATATTATGTTTAACAGTTTGATATAAAATGGTATTGCGGGGGGTTGTCTTTAGTCTATGGTTTAGGCTATCTCTGAATTTTATTGACCTTATAATTCCGGCAGTAATCCATTTTGTATTTTTATGTATGTGTTTGTTATACTTGACTAACTTGGCTGGGAGATGTTTTTCATATTTCTCTTGAAGTTTGTCACTAAATATATTATAGTTTTGATTTGGATCACCTACAGGGTTTAGATTAATTAAATTGTAGATATTCGCTTCAGCAACAGCATTAACAAATTTTTGAACAGATACTGGATCAGTTTTTTTTTTGAATATGAACTTTGGTTTTTCGGGGGGTGCTCGGATTGACTTAAATGTAATAAAATAAGGGTGGTGATCAGAAAGGGTATGAGATACAATACCTGCTGTGGCATCAGATATATTAGGAGTGCATTTACACAAAGCATTATTAATCAGAGTACCCCTTCTGAGAGAAAGTCTAGTAGGTAAAGTTATTTTAGGAAAAAAGTTGTGTGATATAATATTATCTAAATATTCACTGAATATTGGTCTCTCGTTTGTTTTAAGAAGATCTATGTTAAAATCACCTAAAATAGAGCATTCACAATTTTTATTATTAACGAATTCAAAAATAGGATTAAGTTCTTCGATAAATGTATGATAATTTGCATTTGTATCTCTCGGTGGTCTATAAATGTTGCCTATTATAATATTACGTTCCAGCCGGCTGCCCGATATTTCTATAAATTGTCATCCCATATATCAGATTTCTTATAAAGTGATAAATGCTTATAATGGAAACGAGTGCTGATATATATTACGAGGCCGCCATGACCGCTACATATTTTACCTTGCGATAACATAGTATACCCGTCTAATTGAAATAATGAAGTGTCTGAGATATCGGACAGCCAGCTTTCCTGTAAACAAATTATACTGAACTCACAGTTATGGGTTTTCAATAATTCTACATATATTTTTAGTTGATCAAATTTTGTATTTAAAGAAGCTATATTCATACTTAAGATTGAGAAATTTTGCCTTCTCTCTCTTAGGTGCGATAGAATTTGTTCATCTGAATAGTAGAAAGAATGTCTGATCAAATCATATAAATCATTGTTATCATCCTCATTAATATTGACGTATGGTGCAATAATATTTTTAAAAAATTTTTCATCAAAACCTCCGTAATTCGATAGCATATCTTCAGTCACTGACATTTATTATTATTTTTGCAATTATTATTATACCGTGCCGTTCACCAATATAAATATCAATTCTGTTATTTAGGAGGTTATTCAGGGAGCAAAATATAGGTACAAGTAGTATGTCAAAATAACAAAAATACACACACATAAAATTGCGGAAAGAAAAAATGAATAAAAAGAAAATCAAACTGGTCACAGGTCCATTGTGACACACAAACTGTGGCACATATAATAATAGTGGGTGTACAAAAAACACACACGTATTAAGATATGGGTGTGTTGTATACATTGCAAAATTGTTAACAGTGCGAGACAGAGAGGAGTGAGTGTTTGAATAAAATGTTACCGGGGCAAATAATTTCAAAGTATATATAATAGTATTGCTGAACCCAGAAAACACGAAAAGGCTACTCAAAGTCGAGCCAATGTTACACCAACGTCACAGAAAATGTCACAGCGCCGGTGCAGCGCCTCGTTATTTTCTGGGTTCTCGTGTAGAAAAGAGCCGAGGTAATTATTTGGAGAGTATTTGGTAGCTTCACAGTATGAATATTAATAAACCTAAACATATATAATTTAATGGGGACAGTAATTATTCGGGGTGCTTCAAAGTCAACCATTACAAGTCAGCCTGTGTGGGTACACAATATATATATAATTTACATATTTATATTTACAGAAAAATATACACGACAAAAGGAATATAGCGATGTTCTTTTTGAGCTGAGCAGTGCAAGAATGGTCTGGTGAAGGAATTGCAATGAATATTAATATTTAAAATATGATAGACACAATGAAAATAAAATGAGAAGTAGAATTTTTAATAAGCTATTAATTAAGCTGTGAGGACGAGCCTGAAAGTATATTTCTAGAGTAAAACCTGCTTGTTTACAATGTAAACGGGTAGAAATATACAGGGTATTTTTGGAGATGACAAATGTGACGGTATATACAGATACTAATAATTAATATATCTCGTCTTTAGAGAAGTCAATCAGCTCAGGAGGGTGAGCAGACTGGGCGAGGTGGAGGGTCGTACTTTGTCTCTGCACACGGGGATTAACTGGTCGGTGCTGTCGCGGCCAGCCAGTTCTAGGGAGTCTGTGGTCATTAAACCCAACCCAGAAAGCCGGGGGTGGCTGTCTGGGCATACCCCAGCGGGCAGGCGGCCCCTCGTGGACGCTGCTGTTGATGGGTGAATGAGCCGGCTTGCGAGTTGTTATTCCTGGTGGCTGGTGTGTTGGTAATTGGGGTAGAGTGTGACACAGTCACCTTGTTCAACTCCACTCCTGGTTATGAACCAATCAGTAGTTTTATCATTTATTTTCAAACTAATCTATTCTTAATGATAGACGTTAAATAAAATATATGGTCTTCACATGATCGCTTAGGTCTGAATCCGTTCTGTTCATCTACTAAGATATTATTAATTTCCAGATACTTCAACAACCTTTTTCTTATAACAGAACTATAGAGTTTAGATAGAGTCGACAATAGACTAATACCACGATAATTTAATAGTAGCCTAGATTAACCAAAGTAGATCTCCGACCAATTGCACTAATGTCATGAGGAACTCTAACATAAATAACAATGTTTGTGTCCATTACTCTTAAATTTTTGACGTACACGTATACCTGGGGACCATCACAATAAAAGTTCTAAAATCAAGTTTATCTTAATTTTATCTTATTAGTTTCAACGAAGTGAGCTCTTTTTGTATTTCTTATAAGTCACATTGTACCTATACAGTGCTCCAAACTGTTCCAAGGCATAATGAGTGCAGCGCTGTCTATATTAGGCCACTGTACAATGTAAAGAACCCTCGAAGTCATTCGAGAAAAGACGAGCATAGTCCCGACTTCTCTGGCTTCCTTCTGTCGCGATATTGCCATGATTGTGCTGAAAGTGACGTGAAGCAATATTCACTTATATTATTCACATGTCAGAATAGTCAAAGGTTATATTACTCCTTGAGTTTTCGTCCATTCTTGAAGCGCGCGTAGAGTGATTAGACAACTACAGGTTTTGTTTATTACGGGTGCCGAAAATCTTTTATTTTATATTGTTTTAGATTGAAACAGCACGGTGTGGGACCATTATCCCGGGTTAATACTTACATACTTATAGCATGTATAGTCGTTTTTAATCCATTTTATTAGCCGAATTTGCTGTTAAGTCACTATTATTGAGAACGAAATATGTGTGTAAATATCAAGATTTGCAAACATTTGGTCTCAAATTAAAGAAATATATATAAGTAATGTTCACCCACTTGGAATTGTGGGTCGCGATAACGAGACACAACTTCAAGTGGATGAAAATTTAAATATTTAATTCATTTAAAGCCTTGGTTTGTCTCGTGCTTGGCATTTTGAAGTAGACAATTGAAGTAGATTAGGCCTACTATTAGATATTTGTTATGATTCGGGTTATGTAAACGTTTACAATCCCTTGCAATGACATATCGTCGCCTCGGAGCTAAAGGATCCTATCTGACACTCGTCAGAGTGGCAGATAGGATCCTTTAGCTCCGAGGCGACGATATATGATATCGACATGCCACACCACAGATATGAGTGATCAAAACATAAAGGTGACGGTTTTTTTTAGAAATAAATAACCTTATAATCAAAGTAGTGATTCACATATCATAAATGACCGACCGTAATTGACATGTTTAGTTGTAATGATTGAAATCCCTCCACGTTTTAGCGACACAAACAACTATTTTCAATGTAATTTATATTTATATTTATATAGTTTATTTATATAGTTTATGTGTGTATGACACATCGTCCGCAAGGCTGAATAATCCGTATGTGATGAGAATAAAAAGTATACAATCAATATTAAAAAATACGAAGTGACAAACTAGCTTTTGTCTGTTTTAAAGATAAATTAAAATTATCTCTAAAATAATACGGACTAAATTCATAAGAAGTATAAATAGAAAAATAATTGTAATTGTAAAATTGATACGATGTACCATGTTGTCTTTTCTCAAGAGAAAACTAGTAAGATCACGAGCTCAGGCGAATTATATGGTAACTGGCCTTGACATAATTCACTAGCACGCCCTTAAATACATATATGTATCGAAGTTTGGTAATATTTGGATATGAAGTAACTAACCCCTCTACCTAACCCATTTGAGCTACTGATTAACCTTATTTCTATATTGATGATTGTATTGTATATTGATTGTATTGATACATGCACATTCGCTCCTGAGAATGAGAAGCAATTATATTAACCTGTTTGGTGACTTGAAGCTGGTGAAGTCAATTTATTTAAATTTTCAAACACTTGTGGTTGTGTCTCGCTACTGCGATCCACAATCTCACATGGTTTAAAATTAACAATATATTCGTATAATTTGAGACCAAATCTTTACAGATCTTAATGTTTAAACAATCATGTCATTCCCAATAGCGGTGATTTAATTGACCAGTAAAACCGACTAAAACGACGATTGTCGTGATCAGCCGGCAAAGGGTTTAGAGTCCGGAATTTTGCGATTTACTTTGTGTTGAAAACATCACTCATTAAAAATTATATGATCAATATGTGACATATCCCGACAAACAAAATATCCTTATTATTTTCTTCACACAGGAGCCGCGGGCAGACAAGCGGCGTGTATTGCTGACGTCATGGGCGGCTGTAGCCTCAGCGCTCTTTGTTTTCACCCTGATTTTTGGAGCTGTGTACGTTGTCAATATTCAACCAAAATGTGACGTAAGTTAAATATCTAGCTATTGTTTCCCTCTATGAAAAACACACGTATTAAAAAGTATTTACTAACAATCCATTGTCTTGAGCGAAGTCAATCGAGTCATTCCCAAACACTGTTTAATCAAGGTTGTTTCTACGTCACCAGCTGGCGTAGAAGCAACGTTGGAAAATAGGTTTGATTTTAAAATTGTTTCAACGTCATTAATTTTTCCCCGACGTCATTTCAACGTCTGATATCCAGGTAATTTCAACCACCTTTTCATCTAATTTTCATCTTTATTCGTGAATAATTTCAATATCTTGTCATCTTAATTTCAACGTTCTTCAACCTAGCTCATTTCAACATAACTCCGACGTCATTTTTCTGAGAATCAAAATATGGAATTTCAACACGAATATTTCAACAATATTTCAGCGTAATTTCAACCCACTTCAAGTTAGTTATATCGTTAAAATAAAGAGGTATAATATGACGTGAACACTTGATATCAACCAAAACACAACGTTGAATTGACGTCACATGACCACTGGGCCGCATATTGGTTTAATGTTGGCCCGTCGTCTACGACACGGGACCAACAGTAAACTGATATATAGCCAACGTCTTCGGTCTTCAGGGAATATATATAGTGTTATCATAGTACTAGAAATACAGTTTGTTCGTCATTTGAGCGTGAAAATTGCATCAGCAATTCCCGCTTTAAATTGAAAAATCTAGTTTGTTTTTAGAAACTTATGTGTGAAAAGTACAGGTCTGAGCTACGTTATCCAAGTCTACTATATCTGTAATTTATTGATGACCATGAGTGCCGCCAACGTGATAATCGGCTATTTAATGCCCGTCATTCCGTTTCTATTCAATTTCAGACAGTACACGTGGGCCAGTGTCTGATACTTATAGTAAAGAGAAAAGCATTAACCATTTGAAAAGTGAAATCCAGTTGAGTGTCTGTAGATGTGGGGGAGGGGGGGGGGGGGGGAGTGGTCTAAAACCCCATTCATTTTAGATTCATTTTTGTATGTAGATGTTTGAATCAATGCAAAATCATTTCAACGTATTGATAGCATGCGTTTACTATATTGATAGTGACTGTGACAGAATTGAGTAGAATGATTAGTAATGAGATGGTTCTCTCCGAGTCACAATATGGATTCAACGTTTTATGTTGTCGCAATTACATTGATCCGCTTCTAACTATATTCATGTTTTCCATACAGAACGACAGCGCTGCCGACAAGGACAATAACAAGGTAAGAGACACCAATAACCCTTTGTCACCCACAGACACAGTAATATCTGAAGTACTACAAATTATATGTGGCTTCTGTACCCGACAGGCTACATTAAATTACTTATTATGTTATGTTAAAAGCCAAGTAGTTGGAAAACAAATAGTGTTACAAGGTACTGATTTAATGCGTTGAAACGTTAGATCTATTGTGTGAGTCTCATGTGTGAGTTATCGTTACCGTGCAATGAGACTAAATGTCGAATGATTATTCCAAATACATTCAGCATTTCATGTAAAGACATGAAAATAAAAATAATTGTATTTAGCAAGTGGTATATAACCTTAAAGCAGCTCCTTGGGATGACATCAATTTTCGTTTTTAGTTTTGTAATGAAGTAATGTATCCCCCAGATCATGATTTTATTTTTTTCAAAGTTTTTAAATTTAAAAAAATATTTCTTATTAATATTTCTATGAAACCGCTTAAAAACCAGACAAACTTTTTGTATACCTAAACACATGCTGAAGGACGATTGAATGTTCCTACAGCACTGGGCCACATGTTGATGCCGTCGGCCCAGCGTTGGGCAGACAATCAGTGTTGCAGGTCTATCACCTCATGTCCTGGCTATAAGACACCAATCAGACACCAATTAGCGGCGATTGCTTTGATCTCCTCAGCCAAGACGTGGGAACATTTGGTGTGAAGTGCTGTATATTGCTGACTTGTTTTGTTTACATGGCAATATACGGAAATATAGCTATTTCACTTTTTTTCGGTGCTTCAGAATTTTTTTTATTTTTTTTATTTTCAGGCTATATAGCTTC
Source organism: Flabesymbios commensalis (assembly GCA_964017125.1). Classification (NCBI taxonomy): domain Eukaryota; kingdom Metazoa; phylum Annelida; class Polychaeta; order Terebellida; family Flabelligeridae; genus Flabesymbios; species Flabesymbios commensalis. Next base: position 17,165,870 of record OZ024911.1, read on the forward strand.
ATATAAGTAAAATTTGCAAAATTGACAACATTGAAAATGTCTCATCCCAAGCGGTCCCTTTAAACATATATTTGTCTTTTTTTTCGCCATAAATAATACATGTATTATTATATCATTGTGTCTTTTAACCCTTTCAGCACAGGGATCGTCTTTAGATGCCAGAATCTGACGTCTATAGACGTGAGATTATAGCGTCTAAAGTCGATCCCCGCAGTGAAAGGATGAAGAAAAATATAACTGGAAAATAGTCCCCGAACTCCGAGGCCCGGCTTTAGGCTGTATGAGTACTATAGACAAAAAATCTGCTTATTATTTTGTCTGTTTTGGTCTTCCTCATGGGCCAGAATCCTAAATGCCCAGGATATAATTAATGAAAGAACCAAGGAGACAAGTTAAAATATATAACTTCAATGTTTATTCATTCCACCACCATCGCCGGTGCTGGCCAACATCCATTCGATACTTGCCAGTGAATCGTGCTGCGGTGTCTCTACGATACACACGATGTAGACATACCCACCCAATTCCGGTTCACTGTGTCACAGCCCATTGCTGGTTCAATTCCGATAAATTGTCTACGACGCTAGCCCAACACTACTCCAACACTGGGTCTGCTGTATACTTAGCGGCAGCGCACCCAGCAAACACGTGCCATTTACCCGCTACTGTTTCAATGTTGGCCCAACGTATTCGACGTTGGCCTGTCATTGAAACGGCATTGAGTGATTGTCCCCTGTTTGCTTGGACTGCTATGCGGGTGACACTTTGCTCCTCCCGTTGCCAGAAAAGTCACCACCCAGATAACACGATACATTGGCCGAATGCATATGTAATGCTGGGCCACCGTCTGTTACGCCGGGCCAATATTATTCTAACCTTATCCCTTTAAGCCCTAATCACGAATAAAATCGTGAATATATATTTTTTCTTAGCACTTTTTAAACACGCAACCACTTGACTTAGCGACATCAAACGTTATATTTTTTTTTTTTTTTTTTTTATTGATTAAAATGTACAATACAAATACAAAATATGTATTATCAGTAAATAAATTGTTCATTTAAAAGCACATTCATTGAAGCCGTTGCCGACTCATTGTAAAAGAACAAAGAATCGACATCGGCCCAATGCGAGTTACTGACACAGAAAAACAGAAAAACAAATAGTACTCAGTGAACGCGAGACACTGTCACAATACCAGATCAATGTCGGGCCATAAACGCTGGCCCGGCACTGAACTAACACCATGCCAGCGTCTCCCGTTTTCTGGCTATGTGGTATGGTATCACAGTTGACAATACATGACCCACCAGACACAAGGCGGTGAAAGCAACGCCGGTTCAACGCCGGTCCACTATCGACGCCACCGAACCAACGCCAAAGCGATTCAACACCCTGCGCCTGCTGGGGAAAGAAGATAATTTTGCTGTTGGTTCAGCGTTGGTCGACAATCGACGACGCTGAACCAACGCTAAAGTAACACCTATTCAACACCCTGCGCCTGCTGTTGGTATAATGTCTGGCCACTGCCGGAAAGATGTCCAGCCACCAAATCAGGACATGGTCAACCGTCGTGCGTTTTGCCCAGCATACACAACACGCCAAAAAAGGAGGCGGGGTCAGTGCTGGGCCAGCGTTTGCAGCGCTGGCCAAACACCGACCCAACAAATGGCTCGAGTCTTGTGTATGCCGTGCCACCAGTATATTATTTATTATTGTAACGCTGAATATTATGCTTGTAAAATATTGTTATTACATAATTCAAATATAATAGGGTTCAGTTGTGTATGCCTCTCTGGTCTCGAGAGCCAAGATCAAGCATTCTAGATCTTGACCCTCGAGGCCAGCTGCCGTGACCTCACCAATATTATGGTGAGGTCACAATAATATTATGGTGAGGTCACAAAAACGTTATATTTGACCTGTCCATAAGGACTGTTCTGCAGAATTGGCAACCGTTTCCCACACACGACACCCCTATATCCGCAAATTAGAACACAAACATTATTGCAATAATTAGGCTCCTGACCTTCGGCCGGGCCTATTGACCGTAGACTCATAACATAGGTATTCAAATGAAGCAGAAAGAGCTAACTAATACAGTTATGATTATTTCAAATTTGATTTCCATAGTTTATACAAAAATAGTTTTTATTTGTAGAACGTTCAAGTGAATGTGAAGGATAAAGACCAACAACAGAAAGAAGAAGTGACACAGAACAACGAGAAGCATACTGATTTCATCATCAAGAAGACAGAGGATGGGGACATAGAACTGCTGGCTGGTGTCAACTACAACACGGTGAGATTAGAGGCTAAAGGGGTGGGGGTCATAAGGGTCGACAAAGACTGGTAGGAGTTACATAGAGGTCAAGCAGGGATTACATAGAGGTCAACTGTAACACAGTGAGACTAGCAGGGGTTACATAGAGGTCAACTATATTATAGTATGACTATTGGAGGTTGTATAGAGGTGAAACATAACAGGGTAATACTAGTAGGCGGTGGACACAAAAAGGTCGACAAAGAATATTAGGAGTTTAATACATAGAGGTCATGCAGGGGTACATAGGTCAACTGTAAGACAGTGAGACTAGCAGGGGTTACATAGAGGTCAACTATATTATAGTATGACTATTGGAGGTTGTATAGAGGTGAAACATAGCAGGGCAAGACTAGTAGGCGGTGGACACAAAAAGGTCGACGAAGACTAGTAGGAGTTACATAGAGGTCAACTCTAACACGAGAAGACTAGTGGGAGTCACACAGAGGTCGACTATAACACGGTACAACTAGTGGGGGTTATATAGAGGTCAACTATATCAGGGTAAGACTAGTGGGGGTTACATGGAGGTCAACTATATCACGGTAGTGTTGGTGGGGGCTAGAGTCAACTGTCAAATTGTAAGATTAAAGAAATTCGTTTTTTTACCAATACACATAATTGTGTTATCACAACACTGGTGGTTGTTTCTGTTATGAAGTCCACAGGATGTTTAAATATGTGTGCTACGACAGCAGTTGTATGAACATTTAGTGTGTCAGCACAACAGCTCGTTGTACACAATAGTTAATAACACTAGCGCGCCAAGATGCACCGACCTCATAGTAAGCCATTTAAAACACACACTTAATCGTTGTGTCTGGCTTCCCGCTGACTCTGTTGAGTGTACATGTATCTGTCTGGTTGTGCGCCCATAGTGTTGTCAGTTTCCGAGCAGGTTTAGATGTAAAGACACTGGCCTTTTATGATGACGATCATGGTTACCAATGTTTATTGGTTTCAAAGAGGCTGTATACGTAGTAGACATACTAATAGAGATAATAAAACGACATCGACGTATGAAAGGTTATAGAAATGACAAGTTCTGTAACCCTTTCTGCGCTGGGACCATCTTAACTGAAAGAAATAAAATATTTATAATGCTCGTACACCCATAACATAGGTATTCAAATGAAGAGGAAAGAGCTAACTAAGACATTTATGATGGTTGAAATAGGTAAAAAAGTTGGTCTCCATGGTTTATATAAAATAATTCAGAGCTTTAAGGTTAATTTTATTATCCATCACAAAAGTGATGCCTCAGGAATTATTCCTTTTATTTGTTGTAGAAAATATCGACTTGTTACCTTCCCCGAGAGAACGTGTGTGTTTTGTCGTCAGGAGATGATATGGACTGGTATGAAGACATCCAGCAATACGAGGTGAAAATGTAGTCATGTGCTCTATTATTAAATAATATTATTTCAAAAACGGTCGAGGACGAAACCTTCGACCACACCATGCTCAATGTTTGGGCAACATCACAGACAGGTCATTTCTCGACATATAGTAGAAAACAGGGACACTTCAACTTATGTTTGTGAGCTTGCTAATTATCAGAATTGAACAAGGTTTCATTGTTTGATCATAAAATTGAATGTATTTTACAAATCTCACAAAAATCATATAAAATGTATTTTGCATTAAATACCACCATCTCTGCCTGACGTAAATGCCACTATCTCTGACTGACGTAAATACCACCATCTCTGACTGACGTAAATACCACCATCTCTGACTGACGTAAATACCACCATCACTGACTGACGTAAATACCACCATCCCTGACTGACGTAAATACCACCATCTCTAACTGACGTAAATACCACCATCTCTGACTGACGTAAAGACCCTCGTCTATGACTGACGTAAATACCACCATCTCTGACTGACGTAAATACCACCATCTCTGACTGACGTAAATACCACCATCTCTAACTGACGTAAATACCCTCGTCTATGACTGACGTAAATACCACCATCTCTGACTGACGTAAATACCACCATCTCTGACTGTTGTAAATACCACCATCTCTGACTGACGTAAATACCGCCATCTCTGACTGACGTAAATACCACCATCTCTGACTGACGTAAATACCCTCGTCTATGACTGACGTAAATACCACCATCTCTGACTGACGTAAATACCATCGTCTATGACTGATATAAATACCACGGTTTGTCCATGGCTGTCTCCAATACTGCGCTTTGGGACTGATTTAATCAACCATGCTCAGTAATTATGGTAATAGAAATGATATCATATAATTTTGTTTACCAGAACGCCACCGTTGACTTAGAGGACAAAGAGGGTGAGGTTTATAATATAAACTTTGATAGCAAGGTAACGGACATGACCCTTCTGACGTCAGAGATGCAGATATTCTGTCGTGGTAAAGACATGTACTGGGCTGAAAAGGGAGAGAACGAGGAGAAGAAGGAAGTGGCAACCCGTAAGTTTATAATGAACGACATTTATAATGTATATTATAATTTTAAAATGTGAGGGCAATAACCCAGTAAACACAAAACATTTATATAAAATGTATACAATGGTGGTCCAAGGTCGCAGACGTTGTGCCGACGCTGTATAAATGTTACACAAATGGTTTGTGTTTACTTGAAAAGAATACAGTTTAGCAATTTTATTTTTGCGGTAATTTCAATGCACGATAAGGTTCAGATCAATTCGGTTCAGCCTGAAGACTAAACGCTATATTATGTTAGCAATGAGAAGTGTTGCAATTGGTGCTGCAGACGTTAATTATTGTTTATATTTTAGATTAGAATTTAGAAGTGTTGTTGGTGCTACAGTTTGTATTGTTTATATTATAAATGACAGTGTAGACGGTGCTACAGTTGCTATTCCATTACATTTTGAGAATTATCCGGACTACGATCCGGATTCAGGATACGGATTACAATAATTAATTTTGGCGGAGATTTGCAGTCTCTGACTGACTGACTGTCTGTCTAGTTGACCATATTTTAGGTGAGAAGTGTAGATGGTTGTACAGTGGTTGTTGTTTATATTTTAGATTGGAGGTGTTACAGTTGGTTTTGTTTACATTTTAGGTTTGGAAGCTATATTGTGCTACAGACGTTATTGTTTATCTTTTGGCTTTGCAGATCAGTACAGCTGTTTTTTGTTTATATTTTAGATTAGAAGCGTAGATTGTGCTACAATTGTTTTTGCCTATATTTTAGATTAGAAGCGTGTAGAGACAAAATGCAGTATCTGCGTATACCCAGCAAACACAAAACATTTGTATAGCATTTATACAATGTTGGTCCAACGTCTCCGACGTTGGACCAACATTGTATAAATGCAATACAAATGTTTTGTGTTTACTGGATACTTTACAAGTAAGCATATACTGCATTTTGGCTTTGCGGAGCTGTATAGCTGTTATTGTTTATATTTTAGAGTAGAATCGTAAATGGTGTTACGATTGTTTCGTTATATTTCAGGTAAGAAGCGTGGTTATTGCTACAGATGCTACTACTACTACTACTGCTGCTGGTGGAGGGTTCGAGTCTGTAGATGGCGCTACTGTGGACGCTAAAAAACTACAGAAAACCCACCTAGTGGGTAGTATTTGTGCATGCCGTAACCATGGATACGTAGAAAACCAGCCTACTGATCAACGTCTCCGGTTCGGCGATTGAATGCACGAAATATACAGCTGGATAATTCAGAGATACTTATTTAATGTCCGAAAATTAGAAAATACATATAACAATCTGACAGTCTGTAAGATTTAGTGAGTGAATTAATTAACCAATTGATGAATGACCTTCCATCATTGCAAAATAATTGAATATTATACACTAACATCTAGTTTTCTCAATTGATAAGTGGACACATAAATTATTATCATTTTTAATGTTTTCGTCGTTTGTACAACTTATTGTATATGCGTCTTTGACCAAATAAAAAAGGTGTCTCAAGTTGAATTGTTACTTATAAATTTATCCCAATTATATATGTGAAAAAGCTGGCTGGTTGACCGACTGGCTGGCTACCTGGCTGAATGATTGATTGATTGATTGCTTGATTGATTGATTGATTGCTTGATTGATTGATTGATTGATTGATTGATTGATTGATTGATTGATTGATTGATTGATTGATTGATTGATTGATTTATCGATTGATTGATTGATTGATTGATTTATTGATTTATTGATTGATGATTGATTTATTGATTGATTGATTGATTGACTGATTGATTGATTGATTGATTGATTAATTGATTGATTGATTGTTTGATTAATTGATTGATTGATTGATTGATTGATTGATTGATTGATTGATTGATTGATTGATTGATTGATTAATTGATTGATTGATTGATAGATTGATTGATTGATTGATTGATTGATTGATTGATTGATTGATTGATTGATTGATTGATTGATTGATTGATTGATTGATTGATTGATTGATTGATTGATTGATTGATTGATTGATTAATGGTACCTTAGATTTATTAGATAATCTGTTCTCTAACCCACAATTTGCACCAACCTTCGATTAAATAAGCCTACAAAAATTTTAAATTGTATATCCAGATTTAGGTATGCTTAATTTGAAGCCAACCCAGATCACATCACCCAAATACATGCGATACCAAGGAATATTATTCTGATCAACTAAATGACAAATTATTGTTCTCAACTTTATGAAATTTAGGTGACTAATTTAAGTGACTAAAGAGTTCAAGAATTGAAATTCTAATTAAAATGGAATAAAAATAGTGTAATAATCAACTTGGTATTAAACGGTCGTTTCTGCTATTTGGCGAATTCAACTATTTAGCTGCTTAAAATCAAGGAATCAAAATCTAGAACTGCAAGTGCTGGATGCAATTGTACACTACATGTGACGCCATGTACATCGTACACGAAACACCGATTTCCTTCTGCCACATTTTGTCGATTTACAGTCCAAAATCGAGCAAACAAAAACTAAAATTCACCATAACAATATAACAAATGTTTGCAATCTTGTAGGCCTAGTGGTGGCGAGGTAGTGGTGGGAGTGGGTGAGGGGCACAAAGTTTAGCCCTTAACCCTTTAACCGCCAAATTATTCAATTGGAATTTTCACCCACTTGAAGTTGTGTCTCGCTGACGCGATCAACAACTTCAAGTGAGTGAAAATTATTCAGATTTGACAAAATAAAGGTTAACAAATTTCAAATCTTGCTGAATAATGTCACTTTTTATCTTTAATAGGTTTGAAAGCTGATATGTAATGTGCTAATAAAAAATGTAAAAAACGAATATGGACGGCACCAGCGGTTAAAGGGTTAAAACGCTAAATTAAATTTTATTTTCAACCACCTGAAGTTGTGTCTCGTTACCGCGTAGTACAACTTTAAGTGGTCGACAATTATTACTCGCAGGCCCCTATTTGTTTAATTTGATACGAAACATTTTCAAATCTTGATGTTGAAACGCTTATTTCGTTCCCAATAACAGTGATTTGATCGGCTAATACAATTGATGATAAACGATTAAAGTTATTTTTAGCGCGGGGACCGTCTTTATACGTCAGAAACTGACGTCTGTTGACGTCAGATTCTGACGTATAAAGACAATCCCCGAACTGAAAGAATGGAAATACTTCTAACGGTCGTAGAACCATATCATAGGTATCAAAATGATATCATGATGATATCAAATTGTAAAAACCCCGCTTTGGTCCCCATGGTTTATTTCAGCGCTTTAAGGGTTAAGGGTCAAGGTGTGGCTTCTTCATCACGAGTCTGACCTGACTTGGCAGATCTAGGGCAGGAAGTGTATTGTCAGGATTATATGACCGATATAATTTACAGAATACTTTGGCATTAGAAAATCTGCTGACGATGCGCCGACGATGCCTGTGACTGCCAAACCACAATGTGCGTTCAGGAGTAACGAATATTTAATTGGTTTTTCATCAGGTGATGTTGATTTACTCGTAGACATCTTACATGTTGTGTATATGATAAAGCCTGGAGAGCTCCACATTATAATCTATTTAATTGATTTTTTTTTGTATCTAAGAATGGAGATCCCAGAGGGTTTTAACTGACTTAAAACACACCGGACCATAATGAGGATTACTCATAATCAACAGCTCGGTCACACCGTACGCATAGTACCTCCATGTATAGTACCATATACCTGCCATGATAATTGATCTGTACTTATTCAACGGTTACTCTCAATTCCCACTTAGAATGTCGTGGTTGGACAAAGAAAATAATGTAGTGGTGTGTTTTAAATGTAGTGAATCTGTTGCTAAAACACATCGGTAATATCATTTATTTATTTTATTTATTAAAATATATTTGTACAGGGTGTATACACATTAGCAAAGATGCTATCTTTTAATTTGTGCCCTGCATGTTATGCATTCAATAATATGTTACATTTCCAAAAGAATTGAGGGGGGCATTGTAAATGGTATATACATATTAAACTATCCATAATCTAATCATAGCTACACTTAAAATCAATTTAATAAACACTGACATATAAACTTTTTCAAAAATACATGTATTATGTGGTTATCAGATAACACTTCGGATCAACTTAATGTTAAAAGCGGCATTGCCATGATAGTAGTGTAAATATCAGTTTCTCGAGTCGACAGCCATTTTTGTGAATTTTAAAAAAATCACCCTGGAAAAATGTAGAAGCTTAAGTAACATTAAGACATCATGACATTTACACAGGATATTAATACATAATTATGTAAACACAAGCTTGTTATAAACAAAAGATAAGATGCCATAGGAATAAAAGTACTTTAAACGTGCACACAAAATTACCATATCAGCATACAAATGTAGGATATTAAATACAGGTTAATTTATAGTCACATAAAACTTTGAATGTATTATTTGTCAAAACAACATAAAACGTAATACATACATAAATAGATGCGTAAAATATTCCAATTTATGTATTTAGATCACACCTTTTCAATCACGAAACAGAATAGTGCCACCTATGCAATAGTAGACTGGAAGGAAGACAATACCCAACCCAAGGAAAAAATCAGTTGAATACAGATCTGTAAAATCCAGCGTAAGGACCCACCTCGTCCGAAAACAAAGGCGTCTGAAAAATCACTCGGCCTAAAAATAGAGCAGGAAGAACATAAGGTCTGCTCCGAGCAGTATCAGAGAATGCCTCCGGCCTGAATTCGAGCTATAGTGGACAGGTTAACTGCACAAAATAGAGCCCCCACTGCATTTTGCAGTAGAATTATGCCACTTGGCACGAATGATAATTTTAAGCAGCGGACGTTTTTGATTTCTGCTTTATTTCGCCCTAATTCAAGGTCAAAGTTCAAATTTCAGGGTCAAATATGATTTTTTAGCAAATAAAGCTACGAACAAGTGTAATACCTCTATTTCATGTAATTTTGACTGAAAAACTCATTTCTGTTACTATTTTAATAATTCAAGGTCATCTTGAAGGTTATGAGGTCGATTTCAAGGTCAAATTGTCGAAAATGTCATTTTTAGCAAACTTAATTATGAACAAATGTATTAATTCTTTTTAGTGTGATTTTGACTACGGAATCTATTTCTAATAATGTTTTGCTGATTCAAGGTCATCTTCAAAGTCCAAAGGTCAAATCTAAGGTCAAAACTTCAAAAAGATATTATTTAACAAATACAAATATCAGCAAAGTGTATTACGTCTTTTTGATGTGTTTTTGACTGAAGAATCAATTTGTGGTACTATTTTGATGATTAAAGGTCACATTTAAGGTCGAGGCGTAAATGTCAAGGTCAAGTGAGCGAAAAAAATTATCTTCAAGGTCAAATATGATGTTTCTAACTAATATATCTAGGAACAAATGTAATACCCTTTTTTCGTGGACTTTTGGCTGGAAAATCCATTTCTTGTATTATTTCCATGATTCTATGTCATCTGCAAGGTCAAAACGTCAATTTCAAGGTAAAATGAGCTAAAATATGATTCTAATAAATAAAAATAAGATCCATTTTTCAATGTGATTTTAACTACAGTAGACATGCTAAGAGCTCAAGAATAGGCAAACGCCGCACTTTTAGGACACGCATGACACTTGGCACGGATGTTCCATAGACCCATTAGTTTTATCCGAAGAGACAATTCATATCTATTTCTAGAGACCTAAAAATCCGCCAGTTTCCCAGTTGGCCAAGGTCAAACATAAAATTGTGATACTGTTCAACAGAAAAGAAACAAGTGTCTACAATAGGGTTTTGTGGTATGCCCGATTTATTGGTGTAGCCAGTAAACTTAAAGATGGCCGCCAGTTGTGCAAAGTCAAACAATAAATTGGTATCATGTTGTGACAGAATTGAAGCAGACCCATGATGTTCGTGTCCATCATATGGCTTTCAGGTACGCCACCATAAAATAACATTTGAGATGATACAGATCGCTAAATCCCAGATGACAGCTAGAAGGCAAACAAAAGTGCAGCCTCAGTGCACTGACCTAACACGGAATGTGTGATGAAACTATTATAACAAAAAGCATTTGTGGCCAGATCAGTAAAAATGAATTGAAGTTCCATAAAAAAGCCGAGAAGCCGCTTTCAATTCTTACAAGGGGACACTGAAAAAACACAAAGCCTGAAAAACAAAGTCTATTAATTTCAACAACAATAATATTAAGTATCATCTGAACAACAAGAAATGTGTTGGCTGAAGGCATAATTCACTTTTAAATTTAAGGCCTGGAACCCCTTATCATGAATTAACTTTATTTTTATAGGCCCTATTTTGCAAGCCTAAGCACTTGACCTACAAGTAGACTGAATACATGGCATAGTATGGTATGCCCCCGCCAGCCTGCCATAGCGTTTTACAGGCACCGTGGGCATACGCGAAATGAACATTCATTTGTCAAAATCACCACAATGGTATTAATAGCGATGCAGATTTTTTGTGTTTGGTCATGGCCTATTTGCGGGCTTTGACTAACAGCCACTAATTTGGGTTTCATTATCTAAACAGTGCTTAAAATGATTTTTGAAAATGCCATACTGTCGTCTGTATGTGGCTATGGTAGAAGCCAATACGAAATATATAGATACACAATCACAGATCTAACGCGATTCCTGTTAATGTTTCACACATTTATTGCTTGTTTGTGGCCCTGTGACGGCGATTATGCTGGCCTTCTGGTCACCCTCTTGGTTTCCACCATCTCTAATATTATTTTTGGTGATACCGTGTCTGGCGTACCTGAAAACCACATAGTATCTTGCTCTATCATGACCATTTTGTTTGCTTAATGACCACCATCATGGTTTTCGGCATGCAGACGGTGTCTAAAATAATGTTTGATCATGCAACTGCACAACTTTTAATACTAAGGTAGATACCAAAATCACGAGTCTGCTTTCATTCTGTTGAAAGTGATATGTATTTTGTGTGTGACCTTAGACAATTGGCGGCCGGCCATCTTGGATTTTACCCACACTGCAACGTCTAAAGTACTTTCTGGCCACACCCTTTTTGTTGGGCTTACCTGTCCACCCTATCCATTTATTATTTGACCTTGCACAAATGATAATTATTTTGGACTTTAAAACCAGAAAACAATGTCTAATGCACTTTATTGCCGCACTACGATGTCGGGCATATCTAAAATACAAATTGTATACACCAATATCATGAACCTGCTTCTATTTTGTCGAACATTTCATCAATTTAATGTTCTACTTTCGCCATCTTAGAAAATGGCGCATTTGTGGGGGGGGGGGGGGGTAATTAGAAACAGATAGAACTTGTCTCTTTGAATAAAACTCTGCTAATGGATCATGCTTTCCCTGAATAGATGTAAAATTCAATGTCTCATTTGTAAAAAAAAATCCACAAAGAAACATAGAAAGACGTGTAATATACATAAAAAGGATATGTTTTTAACTGCATTTTTTAGGAGTAGATTGATGGTTCAATGTCTCCCTTAATTTTCCGATCAAAATCATAATTTTACTGGAATGGACTACTGGGCCAAGGTCTAAATGCTAGTGTAAAATATGAAGCCGATCAGATAAAAGTCAGACAAAGTAGTCTGCATAAACATGTATGCATACATACATGTTTCGTTCTTGTAGTAGGCATATGGGGATGTCGAAGTCATACTGTACTATAATTTTCGTAATTATGGAATTGACATTGCGGATGAACTCGAATCACAAAAAAATATCAGAAATGGATTATACAGTGAAAATCAAACGAAAAAGTGGTATTGCACCTGCTGTTATCTGTTTGTTTTCAAATTAAATTTTTGCATTTCGACCTTGAAATTGACGTTTTGACCTTCAAGATGACCTTTAATCATAAAAATAGTATCAGAAATGGATTTACCAGTCAAAAATATACGAAAAAACACTTTTCCCTAGCTGTATAAGTTACAAAAATCATATTTGACCTTGAAAACCATATATTCGCTTACTTGACCTACAAATTTACGTTTTGACCTGGAATTATCCTCTAATCAACAAAATAGTGCCACAAGTTGATCCTTCAGTCAAAAACACATCAAAAAGAGGAATTACACTTGATGCTATTTGTATTTAAAAAATATATTTTCGCAGTTTTGACCTTGGAATTGACCTTTTGACCTTGAAGATGACCTTGAATCACCATAATATCATAAATAAATTCTGTAGACAAAATCACACCAGAAACAGTTATTACATTTTGTTCTTAATTTCCTAGTTTGTTAAAAATGCCATTTTTTAAAAATTGAGCTTGAAATTGACCTTTTGACCTTGAAGATGACCTTGAATCATTAAAATAATACCAGAAATAAATTTTGCAGTCAAAACTCCTGAAAATAGAGGTATTACACTTGCTCGTATCTTTATTTGTTAAAAAAATATATTTGACCTTGAAATTGACCTTTGACCTTGAATTATGGCAAAATAAAAGCACAAATAAAAAACGTCCGCTGCTTAAAATTTTTCACTTGGTCCAAGTAGCATTCGTGCCAAGTGGCATAATTCTACAAATAAATGCAGTGGGCATGTCTTTAACCTGTCCACTACTAGACAGACAACGCTCCACAATGTAACATTTGCAGATTAACGTTCATAGGTCGATCGCTTGAGGTGCCATTTGTGTTTGTAAGTATTTAGAGAAATTATTTTAAACGAATACATATAAGGACCGCTGTGTTCATGTGAAGATGTGTAGATAGCTCTGTTGGCTTTATATTATCATTCTCACTCTCTCTCTCTCTTTGACAGAAGTGTCTCAATCTGGTCTGGTCTCCAATGCGATACTATTTTTTGTGTGTTTCCATTTCATTGAAGTTGCATATTAGGCAAGCAATTCCACTATTAATTGTACAAAAGAGGACACAGTATGAGTCAGGCATTACTTTTTCAAATATTTTATTGGTAATAAATACATATTATCAAGTAATCATGTGATTTTCAAGAAAACAAAGTCCATCACATCAGTCTTATATTGACACTTAAACTGCTAATCACAGCTACAGACGTTATAATCTGTTTTATTAGCCGATAAAATCAATGTTATTAGGAATGAAATGAGTGTTTAAACGTCAAACTTTGCAAATGTTTGGTATAAATTTAAATATAATAATAAATTAATTTTCATCCACTTGAAGTTGTGGGTCGCGTGGGCTAGACATAGCTTCAAGTGAGTGAAAAACTAAATTATTTAATGCAGCGCTTTGAAGGTTACCTTCACTGTCTCTTATTGATATCAGAAAAAAAATATAAATATTACATTTTGTGATAGAAATCAGATACGGTTAATGTCAGACCGATCCTAAGATGTCTAGTGGGATGGACCCGACAATGAGAAGCAATACTTCCCCGCAAAAATATTATTATATTTTTCGTTAAACTACTCGTCTTGTAATTCATTGATTTCCATCCCTTATTATCCCATTATATTTTTTTCGTTAAACTACTCGTCTTGTAATTCATTTATTTCCATCCCTTCGCTCTTTCAATCAATCAATCAATCAATCAATCAATCAATCAATCAATCAATCAATCAATCAATCAATCAATCAATCAATCAATCAATCAATCAATCAATCAATCAATCAATCAATCAATCAATCAATCAATCAATCAATCAATCAATCAATCAATCAATCAATCAATCAATCAATCAATCAATCAATCAATCAATCAATCAATCAATCAATCAATCAATCAATCAATCAATCAATCAATCAATCAATCAATCAATCAATCAATTCTTCAATCAATCAATGAATCAATGAATCAATGAATGAATGAATCAATCAATCAATCAATCAATCAATCATTTAATCAATCAATCAATCAATCAATCAATCAATCAATCAATCAATCAATCGATCGATCGATCGATCGATCGATCAATCAATCAATCAATCAATCAATCAATCAATCAATCAATCAATCAATCAATCAATCAATCAATCAATCAATCAATCAATCAATCAATCAATCAATCAATCAATCAATCAATCAATCAATCAATCAATCAATCAATCAATCAATCAATCAATCAATCAATCAATGGATCGATCGATCGATCGATCGATCGATCGATCGATCGATCGATCGATCGATCATCGATCGATCGATCATCAATCAATCAATCAATCAATCAATCAATCAATCAATCAATCAATCAATCAATCAATCAATCAATCAATCAATCAATCAATCAATCAATCAATCAATCAATCAATCAATCAATCAATCAATCAATCAATCAATCAATCAATCAATCAATCAATCAATCAATCAATCAATCAATCAATCAATCAATCAATCAATCAATCAATCAATCAATCAATCAATCAATCAATCAATCAATCAATCAATCAATCAATCAATCAATCAATCAATTAATCAATCAATCAATTAATTAATCAAGCATTCATTCATTCATTCATTCATTTAATTATTCTTGCATTCATGTAATCGTTCGTCCATTCGTTCAATCGTTACTTCGTCCATTCCTTCATTCTTTCATTCATGGGTTATTCATGGTTCATTCAGTCTTTTATTCATTCATTCATTCTTTCATTCATTCATATATTCATTCATTCATTCATTCATTAATTCATTCATTCATTCATTCATTCATTCATTCATTTATTCATTCATTTATTAATTATTTAATTAATTAATTAATTAATTAATTAATTCATTCATTCATTCATTCATTCATTCATTCATTCATTCATTCATTCATTCATCCATTCGTTCATTTATTCATTTATTCATTCATTTATTCATTCATTCATTCATTCATTCATTCATTCATTCTTTCATTCATTCATTCATTCATTCATTCAGTCATTCATTCATTCATTCATTTATTTATTTGTTCATTCATTCATTCATTCATTCATTCATTCATTCATTCATTCATTCATTCATTCATTCATTCATTCATTCATTCATTCATTCATTCATGTATTTATCAGGTCATTAACCCTTTCAGCACGGGGACCGTCTTTATACGTCATAATCTGACGTCTGTAGACGTCATAATCTGACGTCTGTAGACGTGAGATTCTGACGTATAAAGACGATCCCTACACTGTGAAAAAAATATATTTATCATGACCGTGACCATAGGTATTCAAATGAAGCAGAAAGAGCTAACTAAACCATTTATAATGATTTCAAATTTAAATAACCCCTTTTGTTTCCATAGTTTATACAAAAATATTTCAGCGCTTCAAGGGTTAATGTGGTAAATGAGAAGTCAAATCAGAAACATTGGGTACTATGGACAGTAAAGGGTTGGTATAATTAGGCTGGTGTATAAAATTATGATGAAGTGGTTACGGTACGATGACTTGTGCTGACTGGCATTCTGATCGTGACGCTGTGAGGGGAGGGGGGGGGGGGGGGCTGGCACCAGATAAATTCAGTTCTGCCACGCTAGCATCGTAGATCTGTGATCCCCAGAGGAGTAAGTGTTGTCGTCAGCTGCTGAGTCAGAGTGAGACATACATCTTATACACGGCTGGCAGGTAGCACACAGATAGGCTCTTAGAATTTACTAAAACCTTTCAATCCGGAATTTATTAGTCCGTAATAACAGACTGTGCGATACAGTCTGTAATCATGGCCACTCGTAGTTGTTTGCCCCAACATTCGATGCGCGGACGATCGATTGCGCAATGAATCAATGCGTCATTGATTTTTGTTTTAGGACAGCTACAATTCCTGGCTTAAGTTACACTAGAAAGTAACGATCTGACCAAACGGCAATCAATTGGCAAAGCTGGCGAATTTTTTACTCCAAAACAATCGGCGTAATTCACGACAAAATTGTTATCTGTTCGCTGATTGAAGAAAATTGGATGCGACTGCAAGGTGCGAACAGTCAACGACTAGTTAGCGACATTTTGGTGAAAAAAATGAACATTATCTGAGATCGTTTGGCAAACATTTGATTACTAATATATAATTGGCGGAAGCAGCGATCAATCGGAGATTTGGAGACTGTTTGACAACTATTTGATGAAAACATATCAAATGTGGCGATTACTACTTGAATATTCGGCGAACATTCAGCAAAAATGTTACAAAATGGTCTGTGAATAGTAACCAATTTGTGGCAAAGTGTGATCCGTAATTCTGCAATTAATTGCCAAATATTCCCCAACTATTCGCCAATTTCAGGCTTTTTGCGACGATTCGGCGAACAGTGACGAGCAGTTGACGTACAGTTAAAGGGACTGGCCCAGGCTAAAATCATAAAAAAATCGGTGATTTTATTTCGGGTACTTAATATGACCATATGATGTGAACATGTACATAGACTAGAACTGCCATTTTTTATAATTTTTGTGCTGCGCATTCACCAGTTAGGCTAGATATAGAGACGAAGTTCCTGATTTCTAATTATTGACAACCATGTCAAAAATAGGAAATGCGTGAATTTCGTCTCTATATCTAGCCTGACTGGTGAATGCGCAGCACAAAAATTATAAAAAATTGCAGTTCTAGTCTATGTACATGTTTACATCATATGGTCATATTAAGAACCCGAAATAAAATACTGATTTTTTGATGATTTTAGCCTGGGCCAGTCCCTTTAACATACCCTGTGGATAGTGAGTCAATAGTGGATTCTGGTACAAATATCTGTGTCCCCAAATAATATGTAAACATTTACAAAATTTCGGGGGAGCTATCGGCGAAGACGGAGAACGTTTGGCGAAAGAGAAGGCGTATGTGGAAAGCTTAGGGAATATTTGGAGAAGATTTGGGGAATTTCACAAATTTGGCATTCGCGAAATCATTTTTTGCGAAACATGATTAGCTTGGTGTCCATGAAGGCTTTCGTGTACAATAATGTACAATCACCAGGTACTGCTTCAAAGTTACAGAAGTTGCAAAGTTTAATTATTTTTTTTTATACCAAATACTATATAAAATCAATCCATTTTGCTTGGCATAGATTGTACATTGAACACGATAAAATAAGAAAAGCAAATGGTGTCAAGATGTGTTCAGATTTTGGTATACATGTTTTTCAGGATTCGGAGTCATGAATCTGTTATTACTTATGGTGGCTCTTAGAATTTACTAAAACCTTTCAATCCGGAATTTATTAGTCCGTAATAACAGACTGTGCGATACAATCTGTATTCATGGCCACTCATAATTGTGTGCCCCAACATTCGATGCGAGGACGATCGATTGCGCAATGAATCAATGCGTCATTGTTTGATCAATGATTTTTATTTTAGAACAGCTACAATTCCTGGCTTAAGTTATATTATAAAGTAACGATTTCACCAATCGGCAATCAATTGGCAAAGTTTGCGCATTTTTGACGCCGAAACAATCGGGGTAATTTGACAACAAACAAAATTTGGTGCGACTGCACGATGCGACAATTTGGTGAAAACAATGAACAGCATCTGCGAATAATTGACGACAGTTTCAGGCTTTTTTGCGACAACCTGGCGAACAGTGGCGAGCTGTTGCCTTACATTTAACTGACCCAGCGAATAGTTTATCAAAACTTGGTGAAAATTTGGGGATTTGGGTCAAAATGTCGGTGTCCTCAAAAAGTCGTGAGAATTTTGAAAATTTACAAAACTTTGCGAGAACGTTTGGCGAAGACAGAAAACGTTTGGCGAAAGAGGAGGACGTATATGGAAAACTTAGGGAATATTTGGAGAAGATTTGGGGAAGTTCACAAATTTGGCATTCGCGAAATCATGGTTTGCGAAGCATTATTAGCTTGGTATCCATGCAGGCTTTTGTTTACAATAATGTACAATCACCAGATACTGCTTTAATCCATTTTGCTTGGCATAAATTGTACATGGAATACGATAAAATAGGAAAAGCCAACGATGTGAAGATATCTTCAGATTTTGGTATAGGCCTACATTTCTTTCAGGATTCGGAGTCATGAAGCTGTTGTTACTTATGGTGTTTTTTATTGGCGCTTCGTGGGGTGAAAGTAAGTAGTTCTCAATAGTTATTCCCCACCTCCAACAATATTTTTTTTAGTATTCGCTAAGCTTAATTGAATTGCTTTTAAAACGGCTAGCTATGATTAACAATAAATTGAAGCTCAATTCCGTGACTTAAAAGAAATTATAGTATAAATGTGATAATTTTTGTCATTACTATTATAAAGAAACTATGCGTTAAAGTGGCGTTTTATGTAGGCCTATAAACAACAGTAATACATCATATTGTGATTTTCCGGTTGCATTTTTCTATATAAATTAACCCTTTCCCCGCTAAGTATCTTCTTTAAGTTGTTTTAAAGTATCTTATTAAAAATTATCGCAACCCGACAAACCCATTTAACCCTTACCCTGCTAAATATCCTTTTTAAATTTCCATCCACTTGAAGTTGTGTCTCGCTACCCACGGCTTCAAGTGAAAGACAATTACTCATATTTATTTATTTTTAGACCAATCATTTGCAAATCTTGATCTTTAAAAGCTCATTTCATTTCAAATAACAGTATTTCGATCGGATAATAAAACGACTGTAGTCGAGGTTGGCAATTAAAAGGTAAATTTAACACGTACAGCGCGGGGATCGCGGGAATCTGACGTCTGTAGACGCCAGATTCTGACGTCTAAAAGTCGATCCCGGCACTGTAAGAGCAAACATATTTATAATGGCCGTATACCCATAACATAGGTATTCAAATGAAGCGGAAAGAGTTAACTAAGACATTTATGATGATTTCAAATTGAAAAAAAATTGGGGTCCATGGTTTATAAAAAATAAGTCAGCGTTGTGATGGTTAAGTTTGACACAAAACATGAAATATTTGGGTTTATTATTTCAGATGATTTTGGAAACACTTGTTACAGTTGTAACCAGTTTAACCCACAAGGTCAGGGGTTTATGGCTCATCCCAACACCACCATGTGCTGCCTGTACCTGGAGTGCTGGAAGATAAAGGATATCACAGCTATCAACCAAATGGAGAGAAACTGTCCTCCGGGTACATGGTTCGACCCCGAGCATGGACCTAACGGTATACCTTGTATTGCTCATAAGCCTTATGATCACTGCGTGGCTGAGTGCTTGCCTGAACACGTAACATACGGTAAGATTCAAACCTCATCTATTGCATAAAATTATGAGAACACTACAATGGAATATACAGTATAGATAGATAACATGTTTAGTTCTGTAAACTTGCATGAAAATCGACATGATTCATTCATTCATTCATTCATTCATTCATTCATTCATTCATTCATTCATTCATTCATTCATTCATTCATTCATTCATTCATTCATTCAATCATTCATTCATTCATTCATTCATTCATTCATTCATTCATTCATTCATTCATTCATTCATTTATTTATTCATTCGGCTAAATGGTTAAGAAAGATTTACCAATTATAAGAATTGTTAAATTTTTCACTTTTACGAATATAACACGTTCGTGGGTTTTGTTTCAGAGCCCGGGTGCCACTATTTTGCCCTGACTTCAGACAAGAATCAGTTCGGACCCAAAATGAACGGTGTGATTTCTCCACTATGGCATTGTGTGGTGGGGGCTGTCTTTGATGAGGGTAGCTGTACATGTAGTGTTTTTCATGGTATGTACATTATAATTATTTCAAACACACCACTGCAATAATTAGTTTCTCTGTCCGACCACTACATTCTAAGCCTGGAATGGAGAGTTATTGTTGATCAAGTACAGACCAATTATTATGGTAGGTCTATGGTGTTATAATCAGTCAGGTGTGACCGAGCTGTTGATAATGAAGGATCGTCATTATGTTCAGATGTGTTTTAAGTCAGTTAAAACTCTCGGGGTTCTACATTCTTAGCGGTGAAAAAGGCCTATTTGTGCGATCAATTCTGTAATCATTGTCATTAGTAAAGTTGTGCCTAAAACATCCGTTGCCCGGGCGATCGATTGTGCAATAAATTAATGCGTCATTGTTTGATCCATGATTTTTCCATTATAGTGACATATTTACATATTTCATTATATTTATTATTATTATTATAGTAACATTTTACTTATTTTTTATAGTGCCATATTTACATCTTATTGCGCCATTTGACTTTTTAAATATTTACTGCGTGTTTCTGCCTTCTTGATATCAACCTGACCTCAATCCAATTATGTTCACTTCAAAATCTTTTTTCACAGCTGCCTATTTCTTGTTTCATTTCAGATTTATATCATCATTATTACTTTTTTTTCACAGCTGCCTGTTTCTTGTTTTATTTCAGATTTATATCATCATTATTACTTTTTCTTCCACAACTGCCTGTTTCTTGTTTCATTTCAGATTTATATCATCATTATTACTGTTTCTTTCCCAGCTGCCTGTTTCTTGTTTCATTTCAGATTTATATCATATTTTCTTTTTTTTACTTTCACAACAGCCCATTTCTTGTTTCATTTTAGATTAATTTTATATCACCACGTTTACTTTTACTTTCACAGCTGCTAGTTTCTGTCTTGCTGGCATCAGCCTAACCTCAGACTTATATCATCGCGTTAATTTGTTTCTTTCACAACAGCCTGTTTCTTGCTTCATTTAATATTTATATCATGACGATTACTTTTTTCTACCACAGCTGCGTGTTTTTGCCTTGCTGACATCAGCCTAACCTCAGACTTATATCATAATGTCTATTTATTTTCTTTAAAAGCTGCGTGTTTCTGCCTTCCTGACATCAATCTCACCTCCAACTGATATCATCACGTTTAATTATTCTTTCACAGCTGCGTGTTTCTGCCTTCCTGACATCAGCCTAACCTCAAACTGATATCATCACGCTTAATTATTCTTTCACAGCTGCGTGTTTCTGCCTTCCTGACATCAGCCTAACCTCAAACTGATATCATCACGTTTAATTATTCTTTCACAGCTGCGTGTTTCTGCCTTCCTGACATCAGCCTAACCTCAAACTGATATCATCACGCTTAATTATTCTTTCACAGCTGCGTGTTTCTGCCTTCCTGACATCAGCCTAACCTCAAACTGATATCATCACGTTTAATTATTCTTTCACAGCTGCGTGTTTCTGCCTTCCTGACATCAGCCTAACCTCAAACTGATATCATCACGCTTAATTATTCTTTCACAGCTGCGTGTTTCTGCCTTCCTGACATCAGCCTAACCTCAAACTGATATCATCACGTTTAATTATTCTTTCACAGCTGCGTGTTTCTGCCTTCCTGACATCAGCCTAACCTCAAACTGATATCATCACGCTTAATTATTCTTTCACAGCTGCGTGTTTCTGCCTTCCTGACATCAGCCTAACATCAGATTTATATCATCATGTTTATTTTTTCTTCCACAGCTGCATGTTTCTGTCTTGCATCAGCCTAGCCTCAGACTTATATCACCAAATTTGTGTTTTTTTCTTTCACATCTGCGTGTATCTGCCTTCCTGACATCAGACTTATATCATCATGTTTATTTTTTTCATTCACAGCTGCGTGTTTCTGCCTTGCTGCTATCTGCCTAACCCCAGACTTATATCATCACGTTTATGCTATTTTCTTCCACAGCTGCGTGTTTCTTTCTTGCTGACATCAGTCTAACATTAGACTTATATCATCGCGTTTATTATTTTTCTTTCACAGCTGCGTGTTTCTATCTTGCTGCTATCTGCCTAACCTCAGACTTATATCATGACGTTTATTTTTTCCTATCACAGCTGCGTGTTTCTGCCTTGCTGACATCAGCCTAACCTCAGACACAGATGATCACAGCTGTACCAATGGTGACGTCGTGTCTTCAGGAACTCCTGTCACATTCACCCCCGTGCCGCCATTCATAGACAGCTCGGTGCTGCCAGGAGGGGCAGCTGGAGTATTTAGTGGGCCCACCGGCATGACACATCTGAACGTGGGTGATACACAATGTTTATCTCGTCATCTTCGCATTACCCTTTAAGCCCTCATGATGCATTAAAGCATCATTTTACATCCCTAAAACAGACCTAATTTTCCTACAACAAAGGGTTTTAGAACGAAAATTTCCATGAAACTGGTTTACCATTGCATGGTAATTTTCTTTAATTTTTAAACAACATCAAATCATCTTCATCCACTATTACACTGTTTGCACGAGTTTGCGCATAAGCAGGACTCCTAACTAAATAGTTCAGTTTTAATCACTGTGTGGCGTGTTGTAATAGAAAAGAGTGTGACAGGACTCCCAACTAAATAGTTCAGCTTTTAGTCACTGTGTGGCGTGTTGCTATTGGGAAAGGTGTATTGCGACAGCAATTCGCGGCTTGTGGTGGATGAAGATGACAATGGTAAATTCAGGCTTGAATTGGTTAAAGGGTCGTGACAAAAACGTGTTAACGCTTGAACGGTCATATGTAGGCTTATATCCATCGAATTTGCAGTATGCTCATTGAAGTGGACCTAATCTTTGTACAGTAGTTTTTTTTGCAGACAGACAAGGAAAAATACTATTAGATGCTCTCAATATGCCGTCTATTATTGGTGGATATTTCAAATTATTAAAAATAAGCATGTCCAGCATCAAACTGAATTACATGATTAATTTTTATCTGACTAATGAGGGGTGCAAATTCAAATATACAGTAGGCACCATGTTCTTGTGAAGAAAATATTTTCCCTCTTTCCCACTTGTCTTCTTTTTTCTTCATTTTTTTTAGCAAGGTTGCATATGACGCCTACTGTAAGTTTCACTAGCCCAGCTCGAAAATCAACTAATCCTTACAAAACCTTCATTTACCATAAATTTCTAAGGAAACTCAACTAACCCTTACAATATTCCACTAGCCTCGGGCTACCGGGCTAGTGAGAATTTGCATCCCTGCTAATTAATAAAAGAACAGTGTATTACTTGCAGGCCCAGGTGTTCAGCGGGATCTTCACCCCTTGTGACGTGAAGTGTCTCAGTGTGGGTCTGTTCTTTAACGCTGTGGACACCTCCAGCCGTCAGGGACTCGTCAGTTACGGAGCCTGTGATCCCGTCGGCGCCTCGTGGCAGATCACTATAGAAAACAGCCAAGTACATGCCTCAATCGGTGCCGAGTCTCTCTCTGTA
Source organism: Flabesymbios commensalis (assembly GCA_964017125.1). NCBI lineage: Eukaryota > Metazoa > Annelida > Polychaeta > Terebellida > Flabelligeridae > Flabesymbios > Flabesymbios commensalis. Next base: position 17,189,758 of record OZ024911.1, read on the forward strand.
TGGGTGCGTAGAAAACAAGATTCATTGATGATATTACATGTTACCACTGCCGATTTTTTTCAGACTATTTTTATTCATTTGAAGCTGGAATTGCTGACGCAATTTCCAGCTCCGAATGACGAAAAATAGTTAGATTTATGAAAAAATATACATCTGGAAAATGTAATTATTAAATTTACTAAGTATCTACCACAAAACATTTTAGCAACTATTTGAGTTGTATTTATTGGTCTGAAATTTGCTTGAAAAACGGATATATCCGGTCCCGGCAGCATAAGGGTTAATTCCTTACTGCAGATGATCTTAGCTATTTCTAATCCATTTTATTAGTACAATAAATATATAGTTATTAGATATTAAATATGTGCTTAACCCTTAAAGCGCTGAATTAATTTGTAAAAAATGTCGAAACTAAATGGGTTTTTTTAATTTAAAATCATCATAAATGTCTTAGTTAGCTCTTTCCGATTCATTTGCATACCTATGTTATGGGTCTACGGTCATTAGAAATATTTTTTACTCTTACAGTTCGGGGATCGACTATTCTGACGACTAAAGTCGACCCCCGCGCTGTAAGGGTTAAACATCAATATTTGTAAGTAATTAACCAAATATGAGTATTTTTCACTCACTTGAAGTCGTGGGTCGCGGTAGCGAGACACAACTTCAAGCTGGTGAACATTTTAATAAGTTAAATCAGCGGGGAAAAAGTTAAAACTACTAGCAATTTTACCTTCCAAATCTATGTACATTTCGTGTATTTTTGTTTAAGCAATGTCACATCCAGTAGAACATACAGCGAGAATGCGGTATTGAAGAGCTTATAATGCTTAATGGTGCAACAAGCGATTGTAAAACTATCAGCAATATTTTACTTTCGCTGTTACACACCCCAATGGGTGTTATTGTCATGATTAGCTACACCTTTGAATTTGTTTTGTCATTTGAATATCGTACTATTTTGTGTTTACATTCTACTCCCTGGTCACTGGGCCTGTGTATTAGTGTGCCTGGTCATTATTAGTGTGCAATTTCAACTCCACAGAGAGCAAATTACATAATAATCATCATAGTATAACACCCAAATTATTTTTTTGTGAATGTGTGTTACAGATCTCAGCCAATCAATGGTATTACTTTTCCTTCGTGTACAGAGAGAGTACTGGAGTACTTAAGATATATTTGATGTCAGTGGCGGAGGCTGTGAACTGTGCTACCAACTGTATCTGCCCCCCTTCATCCGGATCAATGATACTCACTAAAGGTAACACTCACTCACTCACTCACTCACTCACTCACTCACTCACTCACTCACTCACTCACTCACTCACTCACTCACTCACTCACTCACTCACTCACTCACTCACTCACTCACTCACTCACTCACTCACTCACTCACTCACTCACTCACTCACTCACTCACTCACTCACTCACTCACTCACTCACTCACTCACTCACTCACTCACTCACTCACTCACTCACTCACTCACTCACTCACTCACTCACTCACTCACTCACTCACTCACTCACTCACTCACTCACTCACTCACTCACTCACTCACTCACTTACTCACTCACTCACTCACTCACTCACTTTTTCTTTGTTTGGTATTCACAGATTGTGCTGTTGAGCCCAGACCTTGTGGTCTGGAGATTGGACATACTGGAACAGAAGATGACGATACACAATTCTTCACTGGACAAATGGCCAGGGTAAGTCAGACATTCCTATTATAGGTTTGTTGCATGGCAAACGAATCCGTGACTACAATATATTATTTGTACCTGAAATAATCATTCTTGTAAGGAATTCAGAAACGGCAAAAATATCAGTATAATAAATAGTAAACATTTCTGTTCTGCTAGTGTAGTTGTATAATAACCAAACAAACAAAATTGTTGTATTTTAATCATTGCAGCATTTTCTGTCATTTTCTTATTTACTTAAAACGAAAATTTTCAAGACAAGATTCATTTGAATAGCATGCTTATTTTTATTATTATCTAATTTCCTATTATATACAACTGACAATTAGCATATCATTTTGTTGTTAACAACTATTTAGATTTTTCATTCCCTTGTTGCAAACAAACATTTCGGTTCCAAAATTAATGACCATCAGCTTAATTATAAGGCTTTTTTAGGTACAAGTGTTCACCAGATGTAACATGATGGCTTGTGAGACAGCTCCGTGTATGTTGAAGGGGAAGAGAGGCAGATGGAGGTATCCAGTGTAGGTAGTGGGGGGAGGCAGATGGAGGTCTCCTGTGTGGGAAGTGGAGGGATAACTTATGGACAACACCTGACAGATAGATAACCTGGACAAATATTAACCTTTAAAGCGCTAAATTATTTTGTATAAACCACGGAGACCAAAGGGTTATTTTAAATTCGGAATCATCATAAATGTATTAGTTAGCTCTTTCGGATTCATTTGAATATCTATGTTATGGGTCTACGGCCAGTAGAAATAGTTTCACTCTTACAGTGCGGGGATCGACTTTAGTCGTCAGAATCTGACGTTTTTAATATGTTGTATTACCGAACAAATCACTGTTATTGGGAATGAAATATGTGATTTAATATCAAGATTTGAAAATACAAATTAAACAAATATGAGTAATTTTCACCCCCTTGAAGTTGTGGGAGACACAACTTAAATTGGATGAAACATTATTTTTTTAATGTAGCGAATTAAGGGTGACTTATATTTGTAAAATCATTGCTCAAAGCAAAGCGATGTTTCCAGACGTTGTCTTCCATCGTTATCCAAGCAATATTTAATTACCTGCCAAGGTATTTTGATGTACATGAAACAATGTTCTCGAACTTTGTCTTTGACGAAAATTTTCAGGAGGAATGCACCTCAAGCAATCTGGTTGCACTTAATATCTTACGAATTCTTCCAAATATATTGCGTTTTAAAAAAAAAAACAGAATTAAAAAAGACGAACATTAGTGACGTATTGAAACATAGATTTGATTGACTGTAATAAATATACAAATTATTATTTTTCTAGTAAGAAAATGTCTATAATTAGAAAAATATGTATTTTGATTCATTTTTGTTTGAATATTTTACTTTACTTGTTGAAATATGATATGTATGATCCATGTAAATATAATGCCATATATAAATACCTATAATCATATAATTATATCAGTCGATATATTGAGCTTGAATCCTGATAATTGTATTTAATAAATGCAAATAGCTATTGAAAGCCAATGTATTACTGTTTATTTAAAGAAATGTAATTGGATATTTTCTTGGGGTGATAATAAAGTCATGAATAAGCAGTGTAGGTATTGAGTTTTTATAGTTCTTTGCTACGATATCGATAGGATAGGAAATGCGTGACATTCATACTTTGTTTCTACTACAATTGCTCATTATTTCAAATAATTATTAGTGTTGTCTGTGATTTAAGTGTATTTCAGACGTATCTGCACAATAAAAATCTGTACAAACGCAGTTCTCAGACAGTCATTTTAAATCTGCTTTATTAGCAGGTTAAATCACTGTTATACGAAATGAAAGAAGTGTTTTAACATCAAGATTTGCAATTGTTTGATCTAAATTTAAACAAAAACAAGTAACGTCGGGTAAATGGTTAAATTAATTCATTTGAAAATTAAATACCACATTGAAATAGATGACATTTTAATGATATCTTTTCATATCTGGACATCTACGTCTGATCATAAAAAAATGATGTATTTTTTATAATAATTATCAATCGCTCAATGAAATCAGTCACTATATCGCCTCGTAGTAGAAGGGGGACCTGCATATGACTAGCGTATTCGTAGCGTATTCGTAGCATATGAGCTGCTCCTGTTCCGAAGATCCGCAACCAAGATCTAGGTCTATCGGTATTTAAAATGTCAGTAGTAATCATATTTGGTGTGTTGGTCCTATAGCTTCAAAGTACTATGGTATGATGTGCTGAGCCTAGTTTCAACCCGTGGGGTAATTAAAGGGGCTGGCCCAGGCTAAAATCATAAAAAAATCGGTGATTTTATTTCGGGTTCTTAATATGACCATATGATGTAAACATGTACATAGACTAGAACTGCAAATTTTGATAATTTTTGTGCTGCGCATTCACCAGTTAGGCTAGATATAGAGACGAAATTCCGGCATTTCCTATTTTTGACATGGTTGTCAATAATTAGAAATCAAGAATTTCGTCTCTATATCTAGCCTAACTGGTGAATGCGCAGCACAAAAATCATAAAAATTTGCAGTTCTAGTCTATGTACATGTTTACATCATTATGGTCATATTAAGAACCCGAAATAAAATCACCGATTTTTTGATGATTTTAGCCTGGGCCAGTCCCTTTAAATTTGAAACAAGGGGAGATAACTAGAAACTGACTTTATTGTAGTTTCAGCGTACCGCATCTTCCGGGCAGCAAGTCTTGACACAGCGAGGCCGTCAGGCCAAGCCTTGCTGAATTAGCCATACCATCCACCTATTGGGGTAGGGAGGAAGATTTAGATATTGAATATTTATTAGTTTTTCAAAAAATGTCTTTTTAATGTTGGCCCGCTGTCTGCGACGTTGGCTCACCATTAATTCAAACAGAAAAAATATTTTTAGAAAGTCCCCACTCCAATAGGCGGATTCAACACTGTTACAGCAAGGTCGGTCTACGACCTCAGGAGTAGCCAGCCTTGCAGAGGAAGATTTCGTACTCGTACATATATGAGTATGTATACATACATAATTATATTAGCCATAGTATTGAATAAAACGTCGGTTTTTTTAGTATGCTCACCTACAATAAAATGACACCCAATTGAAAAATATATAACTTTATTTAAAAACAATATATGTAAACTTCCACACCATTGACATGCTTAATACTGTTTACGTTGTGGTGTTCTTATATCGGATTAGGAGTGGTGTTTTTACAGCTCGTCCATATTCAGATCAAGGAAACCCGTATCCTTTCTTCGTGCTATGATCTAAATATGGATATCACTTCAAATAGTAACACAGGTAGAAATTTAAGAAAAAATGTATAAATAATGCATTTTACTAAGCTGTAGTTGCTGATTGCATGTTAAATTGATTTGATAATGCTGGTTTATTGTATACGTATATTTATCAGTCTAGACAGTTCAATACGATATTTTATGAACGGTGCATTCTTAACAAAGCAAGTTTTTCAATCATTATTTTTGTCATCGTGTGTTTCTGTGCTCTCATGAATCGTACAGGTTGATTTTAAATAGACCTTTATCATCGAAAGCGATGTACAAATACATGTTGCAGTAGAGAATACACAATAAACCAATGCAGGATGTATGTTGGTCCACCGTCTACAACGTTGAACCAACATCAAACCAACATTGGGTCAACGTACGCAAAATCTTCAACCAATGTTGTTTATATGTTGGGCCAGCGTCGCAGACGTTGGCCCAACATATAAACAACATTGGTTCAACGTCTTGTGTTCGCTGGATGTCAGATTAATGTGGATCAGGATTTCCCATCGTGTTGCACTTGAATCCGGCTGAAACAGAGACCGGTTGTTTCACATATCGGGGCCAGACAGCACTGCAGACAGGTGCCCCAGAACTTCTGCAGGCATCCGCAGTTGATGGCAAACATCCTCAGCATGGGCGTGTAGCTCCAAATGTGTACAAAAGTGAGACAGGCAAATTGACAGCCCCAGCACAGAGCCAGGAAGCATCCACAGAAGAAGGTGAGACACCTATAACAGCAGAGCTTTCCTCCACGGAAACACCTGTAGCTGAGCCTCCATACACAGTCATTACTGTGAGCACCGTCTGGTTCAGCAAGCACGTCCTCAAACGCCACCTAGTGAATGAAAGAATTAAATTATTTCATAGGCTAATAGAGACATGTATTGATACATATCAAATATAATATAGTATAATGGCTTTTGAATAGCTACTTGGTGAAAACAATGTTATATAAGCCCCCCCATACGTCATTGCATTGGATTGCTAGGTGAAAACATTGCAGGTGAAAGCTATTGAGTTTCACAGAATTATAGAAAAATTATTGTATAATATATCGATATCAAACTGGACCACCAAACCGTTGTAGAAATTTAGGACATCAAGCAATATACCCCATATGAAGCAGATTTTATTTTGTAAAGTGTTAGATTTCTATGTGATAATTTTATATACATGTATAGTTTTTTCTTGGGCCACTAGTAGTATAGTTAGAATGATCTCACACTCCACTATGCTTCGGGTTAGAACGCAGCATGTATGCCCGTATTCTCGTACAAGTTACGATAAATCGTAGGCTTCTGATTGGTCGAGATGGCTATCTCGACCGAACAGAAGCCTACGATTTATCGTAACTTGTACGAGAATACGGCCCAGAAACGTAAGATACTCACACCATCACAAATGGTTAAAATGGCCCAAATATGTTTCGGAGGTATTTTAAAAATGCTGTCACACGATAAATAACTGATAGAATGTTTCAAAATTAGCTGTGTGGATTCCTGAATGGTCAGTAAGTAAGGTTAGCTCAATTAAAATATTTCGAGGGCGTTAATAGTGATTAAATCGATCGCGTGCCGCTGGCTATCTTACGGTTCAGATATGGAATGCTGGCTAACCCGTAACAAGTTGTGGAGGGTGGCTTTTGCTAACTATGTTTTACCAGTCCTTTATGTGGTTTATATATTTCTCAAATGGGCAGTTTCTATCAAACAAAAATGTTGAATCTGTTCTGTATTTGAAGACACATTTCTGCCGTTTTAATAAAAAAATATTTAAATTGTAGACATGTTACAATAACTCAGATAAATATGAATGTAAAAATCTACGATTTTCATATACGAAACTTATTTTCAACACAGCCACACTATATGCAAAACTATATGTGACATACTCGTCATGACGTACTTGGAAATCAGTCTCTGCCATTTTGGTAGATTTTGATAAACTTCGACCTCACAAAGCATAAACGCAGGAAAGTTATTAAATATATGCTTCCTTTCTGCCGTAGCACTGCTTAGATAACGTGACATTCCAGTAAGAAAACGTGCCATTTCAGTTCAAGTTATCGATTTGAACACCCGTCGTGCGCATTCCCCTAGTATGGTTCAGCCGGAATTTGCATGCTTTCTTTGTCTAGAACAAAGCAAGTCTCTTTCTGTAGTTACTATTTTGTGTCCATTAGAGCTCTTATATTTTATTATCACCTAAAATGAATAATTGTTTGCTATTCATTAGAATCTAATAATGCAATTTCCAACTTTAAATGACAAAGAATAGTTCATTTTTTAGCAAAGCAGACATCTTCCAACTTTAATGATTGGATTAACTGAGCATCTAACACAACATATTTTATCAATTCTAGTTATTTTTTATAAAGTGTACGGGCCTAGCAGAGCACGGGTCAAGGTTTATGCTGAATTTCTGCGAGTACAAAATGAATGAATGAGGTTTTAGGCTTGTGCGCATATAGGCCAAGCTGGGCAAGGAGAACCTGCTGAAGATGTTGAGATGAATGAGATGGCACTGTCCTGCAGACACATAATTCGAAATTCAAACTCTGGTGGTCAGAGGCTGAGGACCTCTCGGCCATGGAGACTCCCCGCAGTATTACAGTTTTACGAGTGAGCGGGGAAGAACTTTCGTTTTTTTGATACCTGAATACCAGAACGGGGGGGGGGAGGACCGGTGATCTCCAACTTTCCAGACAGGCAGCTTTAACCACTACACCAGGGCCCTGGTAGTGTAGCCTCTTCTGCCAGTATAGTAGAGTATAAACATATAAAATGAAGTCGGCCTTGGATTTTCAATAAGATTATGAGCATGCACACAATGTGATCGAGCATATATAAGTCTATATGACAGCAATTGTGATTGTTTGTGTAGTGGATATATAAACAGTCAATGAGTGGGACCTACCCCAGCTAGCAACACGAGCCATTGATCCGATGTTGGTTTAATGTTGGCCCAGTGTCGCAGACGCTGGGACAACGTGAATCCAACGTTGGATCAAGGGCTGTTTTTTGGTGAGCTATAGCTGACAATGACTTATAAACACAGTATGCACTTGGGTTCACGAATTTCCTTGCTCAGACTGAGCCTGAGCGTACCAAACTGTACGAGACCAGGCTAAATGCTTCAGGTATTATCTCAGCCTCTACAGATTTAGGACTGATTTGAGTACTTCAGATGTCCTACATCATTTTCAACACCGCAATATGCTTCCACTGTTCTCTGACAATTTGTATTAAAATTTTGCTATAATTCATAATATAATTTTGACCAGTGCAGTATGCTTCCACTGTTCTCCGACAATTTGTATTAAAATTTTGCTATAATTCATAATTTTGACCGTGGTTTTGAACTAACTTTGATGAAAATATTTCTTGTAGTCCTATTTTTATTATCTCGTGGCAGGATAGGTTAGTGGTAGCGTGGTTGACTGAGGGAAAACTGGATTAATATCCCGCTATTATTTTGTCGGTGCACACATGCTACGTTAATTGATCACATGAATGGTGATAGTAACGATCACAAAGATACATATGTAACAGATTAACGACGGATACAAACAATGAAATAATTCAATATTACGTCAAAACCGACATTTAAAAGGTCAATAAATAAACTCTCTTATTATTATGTTAACCCTTGTGCTGCTGAATTATTCAATAGGAATTTTCACTCACTTGATGTTGTGTCTCGCTGACGCGATCCACAACTTCAAGTGAGTGAAAATTATACAGATTTGACAAAAAGGAGGTCAACTGTTTTCAAATATTACTGATTGATGTCACATTTTTTATTTTAAATATTTAAAAGGTGGGAATTATTGTGGCAATAAAAACATGGAAAACCGATATTCGGGACCGGTGGTTGAAAGGTTAACCATTGTGCTGCTGAATAATTGTTTGTTTCTGGTTTTCATTTATTTAAAGCTGGAATTGCTAATGCAAATTCCAGCTTCAAATGACAAAATATATTTATATTTGTGCAAAATAAACATCTTCATCAAAGAATTATTAGATTAACTGAGCATATACTACTAATTATTATGTCAATTTCAGTGACATTTAACCCTTAAAGCGCCGAATTTTTTTGTATAACCCATGGAAACCAAAGGGTTCTTTCAATTTGAAATCATCATAAATGTCTTCGCTAGCTCTTTCTGATTCATTTAAATACTGTTATCGGTCTACGGCCGGGATTGACTTTAGTCGTCAGGATTTGACGTCTACAGACGTCAGATTCTGACGACTAAAGTCTAACCCCGCGCTGTAAAGGTTAAAGCGCCGAAACACTTATATGCAAACGATAACCAGAGGGTTGTTGTTTGTTGTTTTATCATGCAACCCCAGGAGAACCAGGAGAACCCCGCAAGAGTTCTTCTGGAGTTGCATGATAATAGTAGGCCTACTGATGGGTTATTTTTAACGCCTATTTTTAAAGAACCTATATTGGCTAGAGGGTATGTTAGGGGTCTACGACCATTATAAATATTTTTACTCTTTCAGCGTGGGGCTCGACTTTAGATTCTGACATCTAAAGTCGATTCCCACGTTCTGAGGTTTAATTTAGTTCGACACTTGTTTGAAATATATACGGTCTCGGCAGTACAAGGGTTAATTATTCCTCGCTGAATTTTTTTATGAAAACCTTTGAGGCCAAAGGGGCTTTTTCAACTTGAAGTCAATATAACTGTCGTAGTCAGCTCTTTCCGATTCATTTTAATACCTATGTTATGGGTCTGCGGACATTAAAAATAGTTTTATTCTCACAGTGCGGGCATCGATTTTAGACGTTGGAATCTGACGTCTACAGACGTCAGATTTTGACGGCAAAAAGTCTATCCCCGCGCTGTAAAGGTTAATATTCTTGTATCTTTCACATTTTCAATCACTTCAAGTTTAATAAAATTGACGAGTTTGCTAATGTGTCGGAGATGAGCTAGAAGAATTCATATTTGGAGGAATCATACAACTTGTAATTCATTCATAGTATGACACATTAATTTTGAAAAGCTAAAGCTGGAAAGGCTAACGCAATTTCGGACCAAGTATGTTATTATACCCCCGACCAATGAAAGAGCGACTGAGCCTGTCATATGACGAGATCAGCCAATCTCCGCCATCATTTAGTTGCCATTTAAATTAGGGTGTAGAATACCATACTTGGGCCAACATCGTCAGCAAACATTTTATGTGATATTTTACTTGGTTTGAAGATTGTTTGAAATCGTATGTATATTCTTTTGTTGCTGTCAGTTAAGTGTTCTTTCGTTCATTTAAAGCTCGAATTGCTAATGGGATTTATATCTTAAAATCACTAAAAACTTTTAAGTTTTTTTATGATTTTGTTAACCGATCATCCTCCACAAACTTTTTTAATCTGTTTCGATGACCTTGTATTTGGTCTGAAACTTGTCTAAAATCGAATATACAGCATAGCATGGTTTTACCAGTTAGCAGTTTTTCCTTTATTTAAAGCTGAAATTGCTTACGAAAGTTTCAGTTTAAATGACGCAAAATATGATTTTTTTGGATAAAGTATCCCTGATGTTATTATCGGGTTACCGATCATTTACTGAACACTATTTTATCATTTTAAAGGTTGTTTTTTATATTTGAAACTTTTTTGACTATTCACAGCCTATCAGACGAGACTGTTCACATGATACCCCATGTAACTTACCCTCAGATGGTCATTGACATCGTGAGGATCTCTATTCTCTAAATCTATCTCTTTCATTGGTATTGCCATGGTAACAGGATTATCTGATCCGGGACGTGTGGCGTGTGTCACTTCTCTCAAAATGTATCTGTTACTTCACCAAGAAATCTACTGCGCTACACAGATTCTGATGTCTAGATTCAGCTGGCTACGCGCGACTGACGATCCGTTTTATAAGACTCTGCTGAAAGGATCCCGAGTTGTGTCGGGTTTGCAGACTTAGCGGGATTCACCCTGTTATGACAGTGTCAACAGCTACTGTGCCAGCAACACGAGACGCTGACCCAATGCTGGTTTCATGTTGGGCCAGCGTCGTAGACGTTGGCCCAACATGAAATCAGCATAGGGTCAACGCCTCGAGTTTGTTGAGATCGTGCAAACCTCTGTGTCAACGTCAGTAAACTGTTACGCCAACGTATGAGACGTTGGCGCAACAATCTATCGCTGTTGCTGAAGTTCATGGTAAAATTCGAGGTAAATATTACCGGAATCCCAAGGTGATATGGTGCCATGCTTTCATGATTAGTGTGTCAGAGTGAGAGGGGAGGTGGTGGGGATTGTGAAAAGAGATACCTAAATCCCTTACATGGGTGGATACATATCACCTGGGTGAATAAACATAAATGGCGCGTCGTGAGGTGATTATAGAAGGGTCATGAACAGAGGTCATGAACAGGGGTCATGAACAACTCTTATAGACTAATACACTTCTCTGACGCATCATTTCTTTCTTATAGACTTAAATACTTCTATGACACACACTTACTGACTTGACGACTAATACACTTCAAGTGTTCATTGACGGTTCTACAACTAATTTGTTTTACTTTTAAGATCCAGAAATAGGATCGTCACTATTATCACACACGTTAGTTCATTATGAGTTAAGATATTTGTAATAAACGCTTCATATTTTATGTCTTGTTTATTTTGTTTTTTTCTGTATTTGTTGTGATTATGTTGAAAAAATCAGAAAACATGAGCTCACCTAACAAAATATTTTAATGATTATATTCGAAATAACAGCCACGCCAGAAAGTCCTTTATCGAATATTTTGGCAATGACAGGTAAGATCCGCAACAAAACATTGCAAGATACCCCTGGCTAATTAACAATGACATACGTTACTCACAGAGCATGATTACTGAAGCTCCAAAGCTAGGACAAATTAAATTACCTCAAGCACAATATGCCCTACATACATTTTTGTAGTACCAATTACAAAATATTTTTCTTGTCCAAATAAGACATGGTTGTTTATGTGACATCAGCACTTTTTCCATCCATATATAACATGCATTATCTAATTAAATTTGCATCCATATTTTTTAAATTTAAAATAAAATAATTACGTCGTGTTGCTTTAATAATATGTTTTATCATGTTTACTGACCATTTTGTAAAAATATTTTTATGAAGTTTCAGGGATGTGTCTATGCAAATGAAATAAAATAAATGGGGTTTCAGGCCACATTTGTGCACATAAACAGTGTTGAAGGCTAAACTGGGCCATACCAGGAGGATGTGTCTATGCAAGCATTATCACAAATAATATAGATAGATATTTATTGACGACGGAACGTCCATGCAGACTAAGCGTTATAAAAATGAACAGTATAAAAAATATATATAGATCTATATGCAATGCAATTAGAAGAAACGACATTTAAAAAACGTTTCACAAACAATTAGTTAAGTCATTCTTATCGAATTTATGCATAACATGGCACATTTTGCATAAATAGTATCGAATACAAAATGGTAAAATCTACCATGATAATTAGGGATGTTGTGAATATAAATTTGATATAAAGCAAACATTGATTTAAAAAATAAGGTAATTTTATTTTATCTCAGTCGGAAATTATTGCAAAGAAAGAACAAACAAAACGAAAAAATACATCGGTATTAAAATGGTAAGACGTATCTAAAGTTTGGTGTAAATAAACAATATGGATCTACGTAGTGATACACAGGGTGACTGGGTTTATTTTACCCTTTACCAGCAATGTTATCTTATTTCAATTTTCACCCACTTGAAGTTGTGTCTCGCTACCGCGACCTACAACTTCAAGTGGGTGAAAATTACTCATTTTTGTTTAATTTGAGACTAAATAATATATGCAAATTTTAATGTTTAGACACACATCTAATTCCCACTACCAGTGATTTAAGCGGCTAATATATAACACGATTTAGAAACGATTTTAACTCTTCACCCTTTAAGCCCTCATGATGCATTAAAGGATCTTTTTGCATCTCTGAATGATGATTTAATTTCCCAAAAACTAAGGGTTTTAGAAAGATTTTTGTATGGGACTGGTTAATAATGATAATCGATTTTTTTTCATTTGTCACCCACTTCAAATCATCCTCATCTCCTACAAGCGAGAATAGCGACAACAATTCACGACTTGTAGTGGATGTAGATGACAATGGCAAATTCAGGCTTGAAAGGGTTAATTAACCCGTTAACGTCAATTTTCAATGTCTCGCTACCCCAACCTTCAAGTACAAGTGGGTAAAATTAGTCCGTTTAATTTGAGACCAAATATTTGCAAATCTTGGTGTTTGAGCACCCATTTCATTCCCAATAACTGTGATTTAGCCGGCTAATAAAATATATTATCCCTCTGACGTCTATAGACGTCAGATTCTGACGACTAAAGTCGACCCCGGCGCTGTAAGAGTTAAAATGTTTATAATTGGCGGAGACCCATAAAATAGGTATTCAAATGAATTAGAAAGAGCTAAATAAGACATTTATTATGATTTCGAATTGAAAAAAACATCTTTGGTCTCCGTGATTTATACAAAAATAATTCAGCGTTGTAAGGGTTAAAATCGAACTCGGCGCTTAAAGGGTTACATATTGTATATATATATATATGACAGTGTAGCCTACATTAAGATATATGATCTACTTGCTTTGTGTACTCACTTTGAGATGGTCATTTACATCATATGGATCTCTATTCTCCAAGTCTAAGCTTTCAGGCATCGTTATTATTCAGTGAAGAGCTAACAACAGAGACCGTGGTAAAATCCTACTGGATCGGCGCCAGAAATGACAGGCACTATAGTGAATGGTAGGCGCTACAATGATCCTTGTATTATATGGCATAGTGATCTATTATAAACAGGGACGGGACATAATATTACAGAGCGGTGCTTCTGTGTTGTTTTGTAGGGTGATTACTCAGGGTCGCAGTTTGGGATATTTTTTATAAGAGTTCGTCGTCACGTAAACTTGAAGCGCATGTTTTTCGTCAATTTCTCAGTCAATTCTCAATCTATTTTCATAAAATTTTACAAGCACTATCTTCTAGTCTTTCGACAGCCACTCTGTAAATTACGTGAATTGTAGTTAGTATTTAAAATTAGATTATTTGCCATGTAATCCAATTCAGAGCTTATAAAACGTTAATGGGTTGATCAGTTTATATAGGGACGTCGTAATTAGCAATTTACTACACACCAAATTGTCTAACTTTTGAACTATACAACATTTTTAAATTAAGTTTTCAACGTATTTGGCGGTATTTTGACGCCAAAATAGTCCTTGCAAAATTTCATGAAAATCGGCGAAAAATATGCGCTACATGTTAATGTAACGGCGACTAATAATTATATTATAACAAATTGATCATCTGTTATAACATATTCAAATATATTATAACGGATTGTAGGGATATTTGTTTTGTCGTGATCCTCCCAGTTACCTCTATTGCTAAAGTATATACATGTAAACATTACTATATACGGCTGTATCAATGCAGAGGTTAAATTGGTGTTTCTAAAGGCTGTGTTCAAAAGAGTAAATATTTATCGCTCCATCGCTATCAATGAAAACATTCGGTCCAAGTCTAGTAATCCACCCAAACCAATTGAAGAGTGATTCATTCTGTCACAGGACGAGATCGGCCAGCCACCGCTGTCATTCAGTTGTTATTTAAATTAGAGGGTGGAATACCAGACTTGGGCCAAAAATTTCGCGCACATTCATTTTCATCATCGAACCTAACTATACAAATTAAATTCTGACTGATTTAGTGTTTATGTATGCAGGATAACGAAAGTAATGCGTTTTTAAAATTGGATACCAGACATATTTAGAGCTCATGCTCTCTCCTACTAAATCGGGTCTGCTTCATATGCTAATTCACTACAATCTAATAGTGAGCTCTCAGCGTGAGCAATAATATGGGCAGAATGGTGGCCCATTGCCTGTTAACGTTGGCCCATCATAGATCCATATTAAGTTGTTTATGTTCTGTTATGGTGTCCACACACACATAGCCCTGATCATTGTTTGTCCTCTCACAGCCACACTAGAAACATGTAAACAACTCCCTCAAATACAGCAAACACTCTGTGTTGAACTAACGTTGGCTTAATGTCGGGCCACCGTCGCAGACGTTGGCCCAACATTAAACCAACTTTAGCGCAATATTTTGTTGACTGAGTCATGTTTCCTGGGAATGAGTGCATGAATCGTCTTATAATACTTAGGACAATAATACGTACAATTTTGTCATCAAGACTAAAATTGCGATTCGAAATTCGTGACTTTACATGGATCAAAAGAACTGATGCGAAGTGCGTTTAAGATATTAGTTTTTTCTGAGTGAGTTAGAGATATTTCGTATTTCGAAATGAGTTTAAGATATTTCGTGTTTTGAGATGAGTTCAAGATATTTCGTATCACAAAAAAACATTCTCCCGCCGTTGATTATACATTAACGATTTACCACTTTGTACCAGATTTAGCAAAGTCGCACTATTTGCGGATGACCTCAAAAGTTCAAAGAGTCGACAAGTCGACAATCATGTATAGAACTTCAATCTGATATAGATTCAATGTACAAATGGTCACAATTGTGGCAAATGGATTTCAATGTTATTAAATGCTATATAATTTTCTTTACGAGATCCAAAAATCCTATTTTGTTTGATTATACTATGAATGGTGTACCCTTACAAAGAGTAGACGAGATACGCGACTTGGGCGTTATAATAACCAGTTCACTTTCTTGGAATAATCATATAGGCAACATTATAAGCAAAGCAGCTCGTATAAGTGGTTTAATTAAACGTACATTAGGATGGCAAGCATCTTCGCAAACTAAATATATAATGTACTGTTCATTCAGAGGTCAAACACCCGATATGTTTTTAACTATGCTGAAGTGGATTATAAAGATCGACTACTAAATTAAATGAAACATTCTACCTTTAACTATGCGTCGTGAATATACTGATATTGTTTTCTTCTGGTAATGTTTATACGGTAATTATGATGTTGATGTTAACGATTTTGTTAGTTTTTTCTATGATGGTGGATGCTCCACTCGTAACTTGATTGATTCTGGATTTCTTATGGTGCCACCCTTGTGTCGTACAGACTGCTTCAAACGTAGCTTCTTCAATAGAATAGTTTCTATGCGGAATTCTTTACCATCATACGTCATATTACTAATTAATCTTCTTTTATATCCAGTTTAAAGCATCGTAAATTTGAAAAAAATGAATACTAGTTTTGTCAGTAGTGATTGCAGTTCATGGTTTTTTAAATGTATGTGTTGTAATTGCCGGTTGTCATAATCATATCATAAAATGAAAAATATGTTGGGTGGGAACTACTAGCAAAGGCTCCAATGGATCCTGTTTAGCTTCTCTCCCAGGTGTACATTTACTTTATATATTCCAGTGATATTATTACTTATTATTATGTACCTCATGTATATATTTTTATGTTATTTGTATATGTTATCAAACTGTTATTAATATTGTATCTTGTACACTGAATAAACTGAATTGAATTGAATTGAATTAAGTCGTAAATTGTATGACTTGAAAATATGTTATCATTACGATAGAACAGTGCGTGTTTAAACTGATATTTAATGTGAAAAAATAATGATGTCATTTACATAAGGGAAACAATATATAAATAGCCATGCGAATAAAATATAAAAGACGCGTTTTTTTCAGCTATTAATTATGATAAATTCGTGTGAGTTTAAACTGATGCGAACAATTATTGTAAAAATGAAAAAAAAAGAATTTGACTTAAAAAAAAATTTTGTGTATTTATTTATTTACAAATATTTTATATAAATTCACATAAATATACATAGGGCCTATTTTTTTTTTAAAATGTCATTATCTGTGTGTTTTGGCTTTATCCTTTTTTGACGAAAAAATATATATAATATAATATAATTGTTAAATGTCATATAATTGTAAACTGTTACTCTTCCATTCATCAAATACATATAAATTTACCAGCAGTATGCCATAATTGAGTAAATAATGAGTACTATTATATTGATTGTTGATGATATGTGTATATTAGCTGTACATGTAGCCGCTGCCTTTGGTGTCTGTGTGGTGAAGGTGATTCTGCCCTCCAGACCCCGAGTAATGGGTGAAAACCTGGATATGTAATCTGCTAGGCAGTCTGACGCCAAGTCACCTGAAAATATACAAATAAAACACATAGTGAGAAATCCTTACACTATAAGAACGACTAAAGTCGTTTTTAGTCCGTTTATTTTTATCAATTCGCTGATATTGGGAGTGAAATGTGGCTTTAAACACCCAAATTTGCTAATGTTTGGTCTCAAATTGAACAAATATGAGTATTTTTCACCCACTTGAAGTTGTGGGTCGCGAAAGCGAGATACAACTTCAAGTGAGTGAAAATTTCAATTGTTTAATTTAGCCTTTTAAGGTTTATGTTTTTACTCTGACGCCAAGTCACCTGTAAAATTTATATAACATAGTGATATCATCTGTTAATCTGGCTAGAATTGCAGAAGTCTTTAAAATTTTGGGTTGCTGTAGCAAAGTCGTAAGTGTGCCGAAAGCTCCATTTATCAGTTATTCCCGTAATTCTTATTTCGGACATACATGTCCGAAATTAAATTTCGTCCTTATTTGTCGCTTAACTGGTAAATGTGCTACACAAACTTTAAAAAAAAAACTTACTCAATTCTAGTCTATGGACATATTCACATCTTATGGCCATATTAAGAAGCTACAATAAAAATACTGATTTTTAGAGCATTTTAGCCCGATTGTGTCGCTTTAATAATGATGGATTTCTTACCCAGATAAAAGGCCTCGTCTTCTACAATCACAGTAAACCCGTCTCCTCCGTCCAGAAGGTACTGATTGATTAATATGTTGTACACTTCCTCGTCCTCCATCTCAATGTAGCTAGGCACTGTACATTGTGTACACTTGACTTGTACAGAGTGTACACGCTGGTAGTCAGGTTGACTCATGTCGTACACCACTCTGAGCCCTGGCAACACAGTGTAATAAATTATAACAGAGTGTACACGCTGGTAGTCAGGTTGACTCATGTCGTACACCACTCTGAGCCCTGGCAACATAGTGTAATAAATTATAACATGATTATCAACCTGGTAAATTTAGACTTGCAGTGGCTGCAGATGGCATGAGCTGGGTGGGTGAATATTGCTTAACGTCGCTTTCTGCACAATCATGGCAATATCGATACAGAAGGAAGCTCGAAGCCGGGACTATGCCCTACTCTTATTTCGAATCACTTCAATGGTTCTTTATAGTGCATAGGCAACAATGTACACTCCAGTTTGAAGCACTGTATATGCACAACCACGATGACAAGTATCCGGTCCGACCGGCTTTCGAACCTTTTTCAGGACACAGAATGATGCTTCGTTGCATGATGAGGATTTAAAAGGTTAATATGTATATGTCCAGAATGTATCACCTCCAGCTATCAAGTTGTATGCCACAAGCCAGACCTGCGGTCTGCACGTGTCTGGCTTTGGGAAAGATGAGAATTGCTATAACCTATATATGGTTGGAGTATTGTATAGCATTTCCTGTGACTGACCTGTGAGCTGTAGGAATTTCCCCTTCATGTTTACAGTACTGTATCCCTGTACTGAGTACTCCAGTATATCTCTGATCCGTTTACCCTTCATGGAGACCAACCAGATCTGGTTACCAAAGGGAAGAACTCCAAGAACATCCTCCATTGTTATATCACCTGAAAAATACTTATGGTAACATAATTGTGAGAAAATAAAATACACCTGTAACGTCTGATGGTCACAGCATGATGACAAATTTAAATATATTTTTGAAATATGGTTGATGGTAGTCCGATAATTTAGACTGTATGTTCCATTAAATTAGAGAAAAAATGGTTCCAAACTGTATTCCATATACTACCAGGTATGTATGTAAAATCCCTCTTGCTAACATATCAAATGAAAAGAGCAGACAGTTCTTATCATGCTCATTCTAATGGTATATACCAACAAACAATTGATTCAAAATAGCATACATGGTGTATTTTCAATAATCCTAAAGCGCTAAATTAAATAATTTATTTTTCCACCTATTTAAAGTAGTGTCTCGCTACCGCGACCCACAACTTCAAGTAGGTGACAATTACTCATATCTGTTTAATTTGAGAAAAAAAAAATCCAAATCTAAACACAAATTTCATTCCAAATAACAGTGATTTAGTCGGTTGATAAAACGAATTGATAACGACTAGAGCCGCGCGTAGCGGGTTAAGAGTTAATGCGACGATGGAGCTTAACGTGTTAAAATCTTAAAGGTCACACGAGCTCCCCAGATCTGCTCTACATGATGCTATCATTCATTCTAGCTTAACCCTTCAAGCGCTGATTTTTTTTATGAAAACCTTTGAGGTCAAAGTGTTTTTTCGATTTGAAATCATCATAACCCCCTGATAACTGTCTTAGTTAGGTCTTTCCGTTCATTTGACTACCTGTGATACGGGTATACGTCCATTACAAATATTTTTTTACTTTTACAGTGGGAGGATCGACTTTAATCGTCAGAATCTGACGTCAACAGACGTCAGATTCTGACGACTAAAGTCGATCCCCGCGCTGTAAGGGTTAAAAGGCTTTATAAAGATCGGTGTGTTCGACCGCCCGTTCTAACCCACTGGGATCGATTTCCAAACTGATGATGGGAGGGATTTATTTTTGCCGTAATGAGATTATTTTCGATTGCTGTTGTTGAAGACATTATTTTATTAAATACTGACCAATATAAACACAAACGCCAGTCCATTGAGTGGTGAATAATGAAATATAATATTTAATTCAAAACAGAGATAAAACTAAGATCATATCAATTTCTACTTTTTGGTGACTGGTGGAAATGTAAGTAATTAGTAATATGTAGCCATAAACATAGCATTTCGTGACATAATTATCTGCAATATTGTTAAGGCACTGTCTAGTACACATTAAGTACAATTAAGTACAATACAATACATCAAATTTGTGTACATATGTTAATCATCGCATTATTAAAAATTAAATTGCATGTGTTTTAAGGGGGGGCATTGTAAATTAGTACAATTCACTACAATTACATAAATAAAGTTTATTATAAACCATCACTAACCTGTGTCTATAGATGCCCGGATTCCACCACTATTCCACATTGCTATGGATACATCGCTCCATGATTCCACATTCTCTTCTGGGCGACTTATATAATGTGACAAGATGGCGTCTGTGATCAGATTACCTGTAATAAATAATTAGCTGGATTTTAAGTATTGTCTTATATCCACATAATAACTTGTGTTTTTAAAAAAGCCTACTATGGCGGTGCTAATTAAAATGATTTTAAGTGTAGCTATGATTGGATTATGGATATTTTAACATTTACATACTAATATCACAATTTTAAAACTGTATTGTATTATTGAAAATACAACAGGGCACACATATTAAAAATAACATCTTTGCTAATATGTATACACCCTGTATACTTTTTTTTTTAATTAAAAAATCTGCGACATGACCATGATGACATGACATTGAACCGACATGTAATTGTATTTACTGGGGTTTGTAAGCGTAAATTCATACGATGCAATATTATAGGTAGGCTACGTATAGAAAAAAGCCCGAGGAGCTCTACATTCTTAGCTGTGGAAAAGGCCGAGGCCGAAGGCCGATGTCTTTTCCACAGCTAAGAATGTAGAGCTCCGAAGCTTTTAACTGACTTAAAACACATCCGATCATAATGAGGATCCCTCATAAACAGCAGATCGGTCACACCTGACTGATTATAGCACCATAGGCCTACCATGATAATTGTTCTGTACCTGATCAACAATAACTCTCCATTCCCGGCTTAGAGTGTAGTGGTTGGACAAAGAAAATAATGTAGTTGTGTGTCTTAAATGCGGATCGAGTGAGAAATTTTAAGGAGAACATTTGTGTGAATAAGCTTCAGAGATTTTTTTCAATCTCCCTCCCGCACCACTCACCCATATTACACTCCTTGAGTCTACACCATGACTTACTCCCCTCTAGATGTACATATGTATCTCCCAGAATCGTCTTTGTGAAGTCCTCAAGAGGTGCAGCCCATGTCTCCACCTCGGCAAGAATTCTTGCGTCTGTTAACAATTTATTAATAAACAGTTTCAATACAATCTTAAATATTATATCTGTCAATAAAATGTCGTATTTTAATTAAAATTCATTGAAGAAAGAAAAATATAATCCATGCTGCGCAAAAAGACAAAAAGCAGTATCTGCTTACTTGCAAAGTACGTTCTGAGCTTTTATTAAATATATTATGCTCAGACATAAAATCAGGATATTTTTATTTTGAAGTTAGAATTAAAGAAGCTCTTCACATATCAAGGTAAATACCAGACAATCTAAGTACTTTCACAAACCAAAAGTAAAATTCTCCTTGCAACAAAAAACAATGAAATATAAGAAAGCTACCATATGGAATAACATATCATCACAATGTTGAATGTTTAACTTTTTTGTCTATAAATTATTTTATATACAAGCAAAGATAAGTTTGTGTAAATATTCTATTGCTTTATTCTATTACAGGACAATTAAGCCAAATCAGCTTCATTCCTGTTTTATAATGAGTGCATCCTTTTGAATGAAATTAATACCATTATATTTAGGTAATGTTATGCTAAATAAAAATAAAAGCAAAAAACTATATGTTTTTTTACGAGAGTTAGAAGAGTCAATAAGTATTTCCTGAGCCCTAAGATTTATTAATGTGAGCCATTTGCACCTTGGGGAATAGATCCATTGAGGAGAACAGGGTTACCGCCCCAATTTGTGAGAACACCAGCTTCATCAAAGGTTACGTCAAGGACACCAAGATATTTAGATTGCATAAAAGCCTGTACCACCAGCACTGGCTCACTAGATGGCGACATCCTCTTCTCAGGATAAGGTCCGTCAACAGTCTCTATGTCTGGAGGGACACCTGGTGAATGGAAGAACAGTTAAAAACAAATACGTATGACATGTTAATCAAAGTTGAAGTGCGTACCCGGGATTATAGGAGTGTGTGATTCCTATTTCGTAGTTTCCTATATTGGTATAAAAAGCCTTCAAAATATTGTTTTCTTAAACGAAGGTGGTTATAGGCCATTTTCAACATTTAAAAAAAAATTATTGATTTATTTAGCTGGCTGGATCGTCAGGTTTCTGATTTTTATGTTTTTATTTCAATTACTGTATGCTTTTTATCATAGTCAATTCATTGAAGCTTATTCTTTCGCATTTAGCCCCTTATCAGTTTGATTTACATTACTGATTATAACACTGGGGCTTCTCAGTTTTCTACTGATCCATTTAACCTACTTTATATCGTTTTTTTTATTTCCATACGGTTTCAAGCAGATTTTAAACCAAATAATATGTTATTGAAATGGATAATATTGTTTGTGATTGATTTTAGTCAATCAAGAAGATTTTCAAATTGTCTATTTTCCCTTTTTTTTGTCGTTTTAAGCTGGAACTTGCGTTTAATTGCAGCTCCAATTGAATATAATAGAAACAATTCAGCAGGACAAGAGTTAATGAACCCACCGTTATATAGAAAGGCGTTATTATGACCTCCCACAATGACATCAATCCCTTGCACTGTCTCTGCTATCTGGAGATCCAGGTCCAGGCCGCCGTGACTCAGTCCTATTATCTTGTTCACTCCTCGTGATTGTAATCTCGCCACTTCCTGCTTCACATTTTCAATCTCATCCAAAAAAAGAAGTCCTCTGATTTTATCTGAAAACATTTTGAATTATTCATGCATAATTTGTACTCACTGATTTGACAAAGCTCTCCAGCCATTCATGATTTCTTTCAACCCTTTCAGCGCGGGGACCGACTTTAGACGTCAGATTCTGATGTCCATAGGCGTCAGAATATAACGTCTAAAGTCGATCCCCGCACTGAAAGAGTAACCTATTTATAATCGCCGTTTACCCATAACAGTTCAATTTCACTGATAGTGAATACGTACGCGTTAAATGTTAATGTTTTATTCAATATATTTTCAAATAATTATTTCTGAAATAATTGATTGCAGTCAATATTTACCCTTAGGAGCCAACAATTCCGTTTCCTTTATGACCCATCCCACAATGCCTATCACCTCCCCTCCTATGTTGACCTCTGTTGACCTCTCTATCATGGAATCCAGCACAGGATACGCACTGAAGTCTATGTTACAGCAAATGACAGGGAAGGTGTTGTTGACATCTGTCACAAAATTAGTCAGCCCTTGAATGTCTGCATCAAACTCATGGTTACCTAGAGTCTAATCATAAAATGCAAACAAGTAAATAACTACCTCCTGATATTTTAATATTTAAATGTTGCAACACCTGTTTTTATAATCAGATAATCCATGATCAGCCATGGTTGCTTATAGCGAATATGTTATGCATTGCTTATGTTATATATTGCTTATGTTGTCTATTGTTTATGTCGTCTATTGCAAAAGCTTTAAAACTTTTTGAATCATGGTGCTCCAAATGGCGGATAAAACTAAACGCAGGAAAAACTCAGCTGATTTTGTTTAGTGTCGGTTTTAAACCAGAAATTATTGATCATGAACTGTTTGGAGAGCCTATTATTCAAACTCAAACAGCCAAACTGCTTGGAATCCTATTTGTTCGGAGGGTAAGCTTCAATGACCATATGAAAGACCTAATGACAAAGGTCTACAGGCGACTGAACCTATTGAAGTTTCTTAAAGGGACAAACTGGGGCGTCAGACCCTATAAAATTCTAAAAGCCTACAAGTGCTTTATACGCCCTGTCCTTGAATATGGTGCAGGGATAACTGGAACTTTAAGGGAATCACAAGTGAAGGTAATGCAGATCTTTCAAAATAAGTGCCTGAGATTAGCACTTGGTCTAACCTACTATGACCGAGCAAGATCAATAAACCTGCATGATCTCACTAATGTCCCTACATGATCAAAACTAGGATGACAGCACTAGCGGATAAAACATTTAGATCACTTGAAAAACACACAGTGTTTTAAGGATCTGGTGTTGAATCATGAGATCATTCAAAAAACGATCGGACTCAAATACAATTCTGGATAAATTGCTGGCTGCAATCCAGGCTGACGGATAAACACGGTTGACGGATATCGGCTGAACTCCCGTTCCCACAGAGAACAGGGGCTCTGAGAGGAGCCACTTTGTGTGACATATAATAACAGTGAGCTCTATATCATAGCACTGCTGGAGGCGGATCTGGTCTTAAGCAATGAGCTCTTTGTTTATCATTACATTGCTAGCTTGGGTGATGGCACGGCGGACGCGGATGGCTGGCTAAAGATGACGGTTCAATGATGGTGGTTTCAAACACACTGCTCAGATAGCAGAGCACATCTCAAAAGGGTCAGTCCTTGCCCTTTCTTCTGGTGGTTGGTCGCTCAGACGGCTGTTTCTATATGGTTCAGCAGCCCTGGTTCCTTGTCTCCTGGACTTACTAAAAAAGAGGCACTATAAGGTTTACACGAAAACTAGTGCATAATCTCGCGTCAGCCTTCGCGCTGCGCGCTCCGAGTAGTACTGCTTATGCTATGTTTTGTGTATGTTATGTATTGCTTATGTTATGTATTGCTTATGTTATCTATTGCTTATGTTATATATTGTTTATGTTATATATTGCTTATGTAATGTAATGTAATGCTTATGTTATGTATTGCTTATGTTATGTATTGCTTATGTTATCTATCGCTTATGTTATATATTGTTTATGTTATATATTGCTTATGTAATGTATTGCTTATGTTATGTATTGCTTATGCTATGTATTGCTTATGTTACGTTTTGCCTATGTTATGCATTGCTTATGCTATGTATTGCTTATGCTATGTATTGCTTATGTTATTTACTGCTTATATTATGTATTTCTTGTGTTATGTATTGCTAAGGTAATGTATTGTTTATGTTTTTTATTGTTTATGTTATGTATAGCTTATGTTATGTATTGATTATGTTATGTATTGCGTATGTTATACTACTGTTATGGTTATATTTATTCTCATTTGAATTCACCTTGAGATTTCCATATCAAGGTGAAAAAATATCGTGCAAGCACTCAAATACCCCTATATATGCCAGGTTTCAAGACAATTTATTGAAAATAAGAACGATTTATTAAAATTGATAAAACCAAAATGGCCGCCGCAGCCTCGTTTTCAGTCTCACATGAAAATAAACAATACTAATAGACTCGCAGACCCCGAAAACCTATATATACCAGGTTTCGAGGATATTCTGAAAAAAAAGTTTTAAAAAAATTAGTCGCCAGGTGGCGGCCATTTTGATTATCGGTGGAAAGCTGAAATTCTAATCAGGTCATCTCCATACTCATGGGTAACTTCACATAAAAACTTTGAAGAGATCCAATAATTATTTTTCAAGTTATCGTGTTAACAAGGAATTATTAAATTAAAAAATCAAGATGGCCGCCATAGACTCGTTTTCAGTCGCACACTAAAACGGACACTGCCAATAGACTCTCAGACCCCGAAAACCTATATATACCAGGTTTCGAGGGAATTTGAAAAAAAAAGTAAAAAAAGAATTTTAATCGCCAGGTGGCGGCCATTTTGATTTTCGGTTGAAAGCTGAAAATCTAATCAGATCATCTCCATAATCATGGGCAACTTCACATAAAAAATTGGAGAGATCCAATAATTAATTATCAAGTTATTGCGTTAACAAGAAATTTTCTAATTAAAAAATAAAGATGGCCGCCATAGCATTGTTTTCGGTTGCACGCGAAAACGGACAATGCCAACAGACTCGCAGACCCTGAAAACCTATATATACCAGGTTTCAAGGGAATTATAACAAAAAAACATTAAGTGGAAAAAAAAACAAATTTAGTCGCCAGGTGGCGGCCATTTTGATTATCGGTGGAAAGCTGAAAATCTAATCAGGTGATCTCCATACTCATGGGTAACTTCACTTGAAAAACTGGAGAGATTATTTTTCAAGTTATCGCGTTAACAAGATTTTTTTTTCATCTTTGACCTTGACCTTTGACCTATGACCTTGACCTTGGGTAAAAAAAGTGCAGGGAGGGGTTGAATGTTTGCATGAATTATGAAATTAACCTGTTGCACCATGTTGGTGTAGTAGCCGAAACTAAAAAAAATACCGTGCAAGCACTCAAATACCCTTCGGCTCATGCAGTGACTCTATATACAGATATATGCCAGGTTTCAAGACAATTAATTGAAAATAAAAACGATTTATTAAAATTGATAAAAATAAATGGCCGCCGCAGCCTCGTTTTCAGTCTCACATGAAAATATACAATACTAATAGACAGGCAGACCCCGAAATCCTATATATATACCAGGTTTTCGAGAAAATTCAAAAAAAAACGTTTAAAAAAAATTAGTCGCCAGGTGGCGGCCATTTTGATTATCGGTGGAAAGCTGAAAATCCAATCATGTGATCTCCATACTCATGGGTAATTTCACTTAAAAAATTGGAGAGATCCAAAAATTCCTTTTTAAGTTATCGCGTGAACAAGATTTTTTTATATCTTTGACCTTGACCTTTGACCTTTGACCTATGACCTTGACCTTGGGTAAAAAAAGTGCAGGGAGGGGTTGAATGTTTGTATGAATTATGAAATTAACCTGTTGCACCATGTTGGTGTAGTAGCCAAAAGAGTGTGTGCGGCGGCGGCGGCGGCGGCGGCGGCGGCGGCGGCGGCGGAGACGGCTGCACACGAAGGGGACGACAATACCCCTTCGGGCCCAACAAGCCGAGGGGTGAAAATCATGTGGTACAAAAATACGACCCGAAAGCTTAAAGGTGCAATCACAGCTTTTAGCCCTAAGAAAATACATGAATCGGGCTTTAGGCCACTTTTGTGCACATAAAGGCTAAATTGGGTCAGGAGAACCTCCTGAGGATGGTGGGATGAGTGAGATGACATTGCCCTCCAGACACAGGATTCGAAAATTTAAAACCTGGAGGTATGAGGCCGAGCAAGCTACCTCTCGGTCACGGAGGCTCCCCACAATACTGAGTTTTTACGAGTATTTCAAACCGCCGTTTCAACCGGGAAACGAACCCCGAACTTTAGCGTGAAATGCAGCGGTGCTAACCACTACACCAGGGCCCCCACCCTTTAGCCCCAAGAGCACATCATGTCAACTACAGTAATATTTTTGTATTTCTACCAGCACTTGCATAAACCGTTTTCCAGCGCGGGGACCGACTAAACAGACGTCCGATTCTGACGTCTAAAGCGGAAAGAACCAACTCAGACATTTTGATGATTTCAAATTGAAAAAACCCATTTGTTCTCTTATTTGCGCTTTAACCCTTCAACCGCCGGTGCCGCATATATTCCTGTTTCCATTTTTTATTAGCACATTAAGTACCACATTTTTAATATGTTAAAGATAAAATGTGACATCAACCAGAAAGACTTGAAATTAGTTAACAGCAATTTTGTCAAATTTTAATAATTTTCACTCACTCGCAGTTGTGGATCGCGTCAGCGAGACACAACTTCAAGTGGGTGAAAATTGCAATTGAATAATTTGGCGGTTAAAGGGTTAAGTGTTAAGTAAAGGATGTCTCACATCTTTGACACTGATATATGTTATGACTTAAATTTCACAAATGCAAGTAATTTTCAGACACTTGAAGTTGTGTCTCGCTACCGCGATCCACAACTGTGTCTGAAAAAAACACAATAAATAGCCCAGAGCTTTAGGTGTTAACTCTCCCTTCTCACACCAGAAAAAATAGCAAATTCGTCAGTATTACCATCTTTTTAGACATGGGCCTGTTATTATGATTATTTTTCCTTTATTCAAAGTTGCTATTTGCACCAAATATCCCAGTTTCAAATAAAATAAATAATGAGTACTGAATAACTAAGGGTTTAAACTATGTTCTTTAAACGAAGGTTTTTTCGGTTGTTGATATTTTTATAATATATTTTTTATATATGATACATACCGAAATTTTGGTAAGGATATAGGTGTGTGTTTATTTTTTGTATACTTTATTTGCTTCATCATTCAACCCGCCAAATTAAATAATTTAAATTTTCACGCAACTTCAAGTTGTGTCACGCTACCGCGACACACAACTTCAAGTGGGTGAAAATTACTCATGAGTACTCATGATAATGAAACAGATTAAAGACGATTATAGTCGTGTTTAGAGTTATAAGTAACGTCTTTCTCATGGCTTCTTTCATGTTTTAGATTTTTCATGTCTGCACAAAACTCACAATGATAACTTACCATTGCGTCATATCCCAACTTCTTCATAAAATATGAAGCCTCCAGCCCTTTGTAGAAATGAAACCACGTGGTTCCCTGTGGAAACATAGAAAAGGTAGTTCAATCACTACATAAATTATTTTAATGTGTAATAGTATAAATTTTACTCAAAACATACAGTTATTTGTAAAAGGTGCTCAATTTTGTGCTGAAATTGATTCTGACGTCTAAAGTCGATCCCCCCACTGTAAGCGTCAAACTATTTATAATGACCACAGACCCATAACATAGGTCTTCTAATGGATAGAAAAAAACTAACTAAGACATTTATGATGATTTCAAATTGATAAAAGCCCTTTGGACAGAAATTCCGTTTCTATCGTAAATCGCTGGCTGTCAGTGAAAGAACCATGAGAGGATTGTTGGACAGGCTACCTTTGGCCTCCATGGTTTGCAAAAATATATTTCAGCGCTTTAAAAGTTAAAGCTCATTTATCAAATTATCTTGTTTGACGTAAACAATAATGAAATAAACGGATAAAGACGTGAATAACACTTTCAGGGTTATTATGCTATAAGAGTTACGATGTTTTTTTTTTTACCTGGAACTGGTCCCCGGCATCCAACAGCAGTATGTTTGGTTTTCTGTTCCTTTCAGCCTGTATCTGTGTATACAGACGAGCAGCTCCCCCGTAACATTTGTTATCTAAGGCTTTTTGTTCAGAACACGCGGATCCGTACTTGTTACTCTGCTGTACGTGAGCGTGTACGTCATTAGTGTGGAGTAACGTGAGGTCCAGTGACGTCACAGACTTATATGACGTCACAAATAACAACACGGAGAAAAGTGATAGTGACATCATGACTAATGGGTTTTCCTAATAAATTGGAAAAATATTTTTTTATTACAATAGTAGGGGCCTATATAGTGGCTCAGTCACATTAAAGTAGAAAAATAAACGTTGAACAATTATATTTGAATCAGGAATTAATAAATGAATAAATGAATGAATGAATAAATGAATGAACGAAAGAATGAATGAATGAATGAATGAATGAATGAATAAATGAATGAATGAATGAATGAATGAATGAATGAATGAATGAATGAATGAATGAATGAATGAATGAATGAATGAATGAATGAATGAATGAATGATAGATTGAATGGATGAATGAATGCATGAACGAAAAAAATATTGAATGAATCAATGAATATATCATATTATGTATAGAGAAGCGGCAAAATCCCTAAAGGAAAGTGCTTTTTCGAAAAAAAGAAATTTATTTTCTAGCCTTGCATATTTTTTATTTTTTAGGAAATGCAAGCATTTTGTGTGCATCCTTGCGCATCAGCTTCAAAATTGAGCTTTTCCGTGAGAAGGTGACGTAATTTATCGATAAACTGCGATAAATTGGGACAATTACTTGAAATCATGCCAGAATTTTCACCCATTTAACTACCAAATTGTCTTGAATGACCGACTGAGCCATATTGTAAGAAACACGAACATGATGAAGGTACCTATTCTACACTCAGATGGAGAGATTGTATTGTCGTGCTACAATTCCCTCTTATCTCTGTTTATATCCGTATATATATTTAAGAGTGATAGCTCCTGACACAGGAGCCAGGGACACGACAAAGTAACCTAATACTGGATCGATTTGGGGCCAGAATCGCAGACGTTGGGCCAGTATTTATTCAGCGTTGGATTAGCGTGTGATGTTTTCTATATAGCGATAAGAAGTTATAACAGTTACTGCAGTTGAGCCGCCACAAAGTGCATGGACAATCTAAGCAACAAAGACTAAATTAGCCCTTTGTCTGTCAGACACGAGAGCAGTAGTTATTTTAATCCAATTTATCAGCCAAGTAAACCATTGTTATTCATGTTATTGTGAATGAAATGACTGTTTAAACATCAATATTTGTAAATTTACCAAATATGAGTAATTTTCAACCACTTGAGGTTGTGAATCGCGGTAGCGGGACACAACCTCAAGTGAGTGAAGAGTTAAATAAGTTAACTTAGCAGGATAAAGGATAACCGTTGTAGTGCTAGGACCGCATATATATGGTTTCAAACTTGTCCCAATAAAAATAAAAAATAACTTAATGTCAAATATTACATTTTTTTTACAAAACCAAAACTTGTAAAAGTTATAATAAAAAATTATACCATTTCAAAGACGTAATATTCGCTGCCATCCTGGATTTGCTGGTCAATTATTGGGTAAATCATTTCTAAAATATAAAAAAACGTATTCCTTGCCCCGAAACATGCCAGAAATAATGTTCTGTAGATTATTGTAGGTCTTGTATATACAAATATATAGTTCATTCTTTTTTGTGCGAATCACCCCCCCCCCCCACTTACAACCGAGTATACTGACCATTAAATGGCCATCGTACCTTTTG
Source organism: Flabesymbios commensalis (assembly GCA_964017125.1). Taxonomy (NCBI): domain Eukaryota; kingdom Metazoa; phylum Annelida; class Polychaeta; order Terebellida; family Flabelligeridae; genus Flabesymbios; species Flabesymbios commensalis. The sequence continues at coordinate 17,220,525 of OZ024911.1, forward strand.
AGACCCCTGATATTTGTATCCAGGTGAAAAACACAAAAACGTCACCCGAACTGGTAAAAAATTCGTTAAAAATTTGTCCCTGGCCCAAGGACTATAAGATACGATTCGTATATATATTATTTTATTTCCAAAGTATTACTTAAGTGTTTTTTTCTTGTATTTACGACGTCAACAATGTTTGATTCAAATAATAATAATATGGTGTCTCATTTGATCCGTCTGTGGATTGCAAATACCTAAATTAGAGGTACCAAAGTGAAATCCCGACCGGAAGTCTAACAGCCCGGCAGCCTGGGTGTGCAGAGCTGCATATCAAATGTAAACTATAAATATACTGACCCCATTAAGGCTGCATTATCATTTATTGTGCCCCTAATTTGCAGCATTAATAAGCCGTAATAATCATATTGATAAGTCGTAATAATTTACGACATAACGTTTTACTATAAGTTCTTACTCTAAAATAAGGCGCTTTTTCCAACATTTTTATGACGCTTATTAAGGCATAATAACCCATACCATGCCGTTATTACGCTTTCAATTTATCATGCTATGATTTAGGGCGTTATTATGCATTAAATGCATTAAAGCGTCACAACGCTTTGACAAGGCGTTATTATATGTCTCATGTTATGATATATCTCTGAAACGAAATTTGGCAATATAATCCCCCTCAACGGAAGTAATGTAAGTACCAATGTGAATAAAGTATCCCCTTCTAAGCGACCGGCGAGAAGCCCCAGCACTATTTGATTAAACGTTTGAAAATTAAATCCTATAACATAAGTTACCTTTTAACTGTATTTTTTATAGCCTTCGTCAAAACCAGAGATGTATGTGTGTCTTGTATTTCACCACTTTGGTCTGGCGGACAGTCTGATTCTTGTCTCGCTGTTGTGTTACAAAGTTGCTGCAAAAGCAAATCCTCTTGTTTTATCTTATTCAACTGTATGTCACTCATATATTTTATCACGATGTAACGTTAAGCTCATAAATATAGCAAGTCAAAGCGCCATTATATAACCCTCTATGACCAAAAACCAACAACCAACACGTCATCAGCTGTATATCACTCATTTTTGTATTTACCACATATTTTAATGTATTGCAATTAATTATGTATTTGAATAAATATAAGCCAAATAAAACATATTGCAATCGACAATCAAACAAATTAAGAAAAACACCAAGGCTATGAAGTTGAAAACATCAGAATAATTCGATTAATAAGATCCGTGCCTAAAGCTGGAAAACGGAGGAAATTATTGCGTTGCTATGAAGTTATTGCTGGTCGGGCTGCTGTTAACACTGGGAAAATATATTGTCATTTACATTTGTAAACATGGATGTAGGAATTATCAATTGTTCACTGTCCAACGATTATGGTACGTACCATGCATATATCAGTGTGCAAAATCTGTTCTAATTGTGAGCCCACTCAAGGTTTCTCCTACTAATTATATCAGAGAGTTTTTAGTTGCAAAAATAAAATTACAATGCTGTAGCAAGTGTGGATGCAATGTATGCTATTCGTCAGTGATCGTTTTATACAATCAATCGAAAGTACAGTAGGCATATATATATATTTATTTGGCGGCTTTCTATATGTAGTTTGGCGCTGTCAGTACGGGAATATAAAACAAAATCATAATCGATATGTAAACAGATACAAAAGTTCATATCATCAAGAAGTGTTTTGTCTAGTTCTGAGTGCTTGATTGTATTTTTTACATGTGGTGCCAGGATGAACATATAGGTTATGATCAGGGTTATGTTATATCAAAGCAAATATAATATGTGCCCTGGGGGTGGATTCAATAATGAAGAAGAATAGGAATAGAGAATTACAGTCCACCCAGAAAGAGGCAGATACTAATGTAATTTTGCAGTCATATATACAATGTATGTGAGGGTGTTGAAAGAGTCATGCTAATGTTGGTTCATTCAAATGAGTTATATACCACACATGTTCCTTTCTTTACAGGCAAAATAATTGTTTTTTCGTTGTAACAAGGAGGTGGATATTCCAGCAGTGAAAAATTAAAAATCGGCCTCAATATCAGGGGTTGTCACAAATTTAACCCATAAAGCGCTGAAATATTTTTATACAAACCATGGAGACCAAAGGGTTTTTTCAATTTGAAATCAGCCTAAATGTCCTAATTGGCTCTTTCGGCTTCATTTGAATACCTATGTTATCATAACTGTGCTCACTCTTTCAGAAATGAAATGAATGGGGTTTTAGGAAACCTTTGTGCACATATAGGCTAAACTGGGCCGTCAGCTCAGCCTATTATGTGCACAAAGGTGGCCTAAAACCCCATTAATTTCATTTCAGATCTTGAAAAAATACAGTAAAGTGGGTTTTTTATTTTGAAATGTGGTGTAGATTGTCAACACTGTTTTCATTATTAATTATTTTGATAAATTTGTGAGGTCGTTTTAATTTGTACACTTTTATTATAAATAGCTCTACAGTTAGTCCAGTAGATTTTGACGAAAGCGTGTTTCGCGGTATGGACGACGTTTTATGATTGATTCTGATACTATGGGATGTCCTGAGCAGGAATCAGCCGGGTGCCACTTTGGCACCCTTGGGCGGAATTTTTTGAGGGCAAAAACAAAATGGCCGCCAGATATTTCAAGGTCAAATATAATTTTTCAACAGTTGAAGCCAGGAACAAGTGTAATACCTCATTTTCATGTGATTTTGACTGGGCAATCTATTTCTTGCATTATTTTTATGCTTCAAGGTCATCTCCAAGGTCAAAAAATCAATTTCAAGGTCAAATAAGCAAAAATACAATTTTTAACAATCAAAGCTAGGAACATATAAGAGTTGAATTTATCTTTGATGGCTATTTGCGTGTCTATGTTTATTAGAATAAACATAAAAAGGGTAACATTAGCGTGCTTTGATTTTGCGTTACTCAAACTTTACAGGAAGATTACAAGCATCATCATGCGATAATTTTATTACGTTATTACGCGTAAAATTAGGGCGTAGTAACGCTTTAATAAGGCGTTATTTGAATCATTATGTTATGAGATGACTCTGTGAAACGAAATTTGGCACTATGGTTCCCTCTGAACGGAAGTAATGTAAGTAGAAAGTATTCCCTTCTAACTTATCGGCGGAAGCAACCTATATAAATATGCGTTTGAAAAATAAATTTTGTAAAATAAATTACCTTAAACCTGAATTTTTCTTCGCATTTTTCAAAATCAGAGATGTATGTAAATCATGTATATCACCAAACGTTTGTGTGAAATATCCAGTCTTTTTTTTGTGCACCAGGACAATAGATTGACAGCTGATTGTGACTTTGGTCTAGAGGACAGTGTTCCTGTCTGGCTGTTGTGTTACAAAGTTGCTGCAAAAGCTAATGCCCTTATCTGAATGACTGAGGTCATGTGTCACTATGATATTGCTTCTGGTTGCTATTGACTACAGACGTGTTACCATGGTAATCAGTTGACTATAGTACTTCTTACTCCCATGTTTACTCACGTTATTCACCTTGGGCATGTCAGACTCTGATAAGACACATGTACCCAGCAAAAATACGAGACTTCTACCCAATGTTGGCTTAATGTTGAAGCAGCGTCGCAGACGCTGGCTCAATGCCTCGTGTAGGTCGAACATACCCAGCAAGCGCGAGACTATAAAACAATGCTTGGCCAACGTCGCAAACGGTGGCTTAGCATGCATTGCATGAAGCTGGAACAACATTAAACCAACATTTGGTCGGTCTCTAGCTATTGTCTATCCACGGTGGAGGATTGTCCAAAATAAAAGTTAGCTTTTCGCTGATTACTCAGTGAATAATTCTCAAGACAATTTCTAAAATTTTTGTAACCACATTGGCAACAACCCTGAAAATTTCGCGCAATTCCAGTGAAATTTGACCATTTGCCATGTAACGCCTTTCTGAGAATAAAGTTAATATATAAAGGTTCACAAAGGTAATAATCGGAAATTTACTACATGTCAATAGGTCTTACTTTTGCAATATATATGCAATATGTTTTCACGAAAAGGATAAATGCCAAGTGTTTACAAGATTTCATGGAAATCGCTTGAGAATCATGGAAAAGCTAACTTTAATTTTGGACAATTCACCACCTTTGGACAGAGTATGGAGATGGGTAGCAGACTGATAACACTATCACGATGTCTTACTCTTACAAATTAACAAAATGGTGGAAGAAATTATCAAGTTATAACTTCAATTTATTTAGTATCGCGTAGCGAAAAGCTATGCAATTTTGCCCAATAACTAATCAGACTTCAAATTGATTTGTGAACTATTTTATCATTTATGCAACGAATAATCTGGAACTTGGATGGAAATTGCTAGACACATGTTTAATATAACAAAAGTTTGAAGAGGGTGAAAGTAGCTGGTGATCAACTAACTACTTTTAAACTAAAATAATATGTACCGTTTGCCAGCGTACACGGCAATTCTCCGACTGTACATCATGTTAGATACTTACTATGGGTTGCAACAATCATATTAGGCTACATCCGACCTGATTCGGGGAGCTGGTCGAATAAAGTAAGAACTTCTGTACATTTTTGGTGAAACATTGGTCATGAAGAAGCCGTGTACGTACCCTGGCGAAACATCTAATAACATACTGTTGTGCTTTAATGTTCACAATGCATGTACTATATGCAATAACAATTGCAACTTTAGTACATCAGTGTTCATATCAGATAGTGGATCAGAGTCAAAAATATAATAACCCTTAACCTTTTAACCGCCAAATTATTCATTTTGAATTTTACCCACTTTAAGTTGTGTCTCGCTGACGCGATCCACAACACAATTATTCAGATTTGACAAAATGGGGGTCAAAACTTTTGAAATCTTGCTGGTTGATGTCACATTTTATCTTTAACATGTTCAAAAGGGGGAACCTAATGTGCTAATAAAAAATGAAAACCCGAATATATGCGACACCGGCGGTTAAAGGGTTAAATGAAATGAGTGTTTAAACATCAAGATTTGCGAATGTCTGGGGTCAAATTAAACAAATATGAGTAATTTCACTCACTTGTGGGTCGCGATAACCATGGAGATAGTAAAGGCTTTACTATCTCAATGCGATAACAGAACACAACTTCAAGTGGGTGAAAATTTAAATTATTTAATTTCGTTGTTTAACGGAGTGTATTGAGCGACATTTGGTAAGTGAATTCTCCTGTAACAATAATCCGTTTCTCCCCTCTCGGCAACGCCGATGCATTATTTCGATGCTATGTCCTAGGGCAAGGCACTTCACTCTCACAAGATTAACTCCACTGAGGTGTAAATCTGATAAAACAGAGATGGCAATGTGTATGACAAACTCTAAGTGCTAAAATGGCTATAGGGCTGTATGCTCCCCGGGGGTTGAAATGGCACACAAATGAACAGAACAAGTGATCGTGGGGGGTAAAACGAACAGATCGGGTCATAAGTCTTCACACTTGATGTTAGATTTTAAAACTGCACCTTAATTATCATGTACTTTTTACAATTTAGCACTGACAATGCAGGGGCCTATTCCGCGAATGATTTTTTTTTATTTGTTTTCTTTTTTGTCAGATGAGTAAACTGGGAATTTGAATTCACCCTGTACTTCTATTTTAATTCTAAGCATAATTGTATTGCTTTGCAATTGCGAATAAAGACTAAACGGAGGTGAGACATAATAACCTTTTGGTCTCTTGATTTATATAAAAATATTTTGGCGTTGTAAGGGTTAAAGTGGGCCCAAGTGCAGTTCTTGATGCGCATTCCATATAACCAAATATAACTATGCTGTGTTCAGAGCACGCAGTCACGTGCGCATGTACTTATATTCAATTAAATTCATTCTCCCGTCTGATGTGCTTAAGACATGCAAGCACGTAGACATTTGTAGCCATGTAGATATTATTGATTTATCCCCAGATATCTAAAGCTGCATAACTGTTTTGTTTATTTCGATAAAATTAACCTAAAACGTACAAAACAATCATTGCTATTGTTTTAAAGGCCTTATAAATGCACTTAAACTGGGTGAATGTAGCGGAATTAGCTCACCATGCGATACACCATCAAGTTTTATTAAGTATTGATCCGGTGTGTGTACAATATTCATGTAATAACGGTAAGGTTACGGGCCAATATAATGTTACATTGGCCAGCACGAAACCACCCCCTTAATAGCAAACACATATGTTGAACTGAATCGGCATAATGTTGGGCCAGTACCCCAGACGATGGGCCAACATTATTCTGTCATTGGATCAATGCCTCGTGTTAGCTGAGATACAAAGCCCACGGCCAGTACCCCAGACGATGGGCCAACATTATTCTGTCATTGGATTAATGCCTCGTGTTAGCTGAGATACAAAGCCCACATAACCAGCCGCAGATCTAGATGTCGGATATGGGTCAAATCGGTTACAGTAAAGTCGGATGTTTTTAAATATTATTTTATTTTTCCATAGCGCGATGTATATCACTGCATGTGATGATTTACAATAAATAAAATAAAGTCTGATATTGTGAGATACCTAATACAAAAATGCAAATGTTTTTCAAGAAAATCACGAAAATCCAAAGAGCGAAATCGATGATTTACATCACTGAATTTGATGTTAATTCCGAGTACAATTTCCCAGTCTGGGGAGAGCGTCTTAATGGCGGGCTAAAGGCTCAGATGCTGGCCCACACTTAAAAGCACCATACTGAATACTCGTAGAGTTCTATTTTTCAAGTGAGTGACATTCTCCATACTGGTACCGATATTAAACATGACATTACATGCAGATATCATCCATATCACACAAAGTAATAACTTCTAGATATGTCTAACTGATATGAGACAATACACGTTGTTGTACTGTGAAATGTATCTATGATCACCTGAAAAATAACAATAATTTTAAAAGTCCTCCTCTCTTTTTTCTATGATGACCGTTATCTGCCACTTGGTACTTTTAATGTCCTGATTATATAGACAGTGTGTCTTACTCCGCTGTGATCAGGTTTGTTTTGGTGGGGCAGCAATATTGAAAAACAACAAACTTCAATCCTTAATAACTCAGTAACAGGAGCAGTAAAATAAAAAAATCAAACACCGTTCTCCACGGATTATTCTTTGAATAAAATAACCAAAACAGTTATGCAGCTTTAATCCATCCTCTGTGTCTGTAGTGTTTATGTGTATTAAGATGGGTCATTCGCAAATTGCGGTTAATTTTCACTTCTTCCGTCAACTGAGCTGACTGTCTAAGCATGTATTAGTGAAAACACCACTACATTATTCTTGTTCTCCGATCACGACATTCTAAAGCGGGAATATTATTGTTGATCAACTACAGACCAATTAGGCTATCGTGGTAGGCCTAGTATTGTAAAGTGCGTGAAGATGAGCATAACTTGTACTATAATCAGTCATACTCATTTACAACTGTCTCAATGTTAGGGAAAGTGTCTTGCACATCTTTGCCAATGATAAGCTCAGTGGTATGGAACGCCGAAGTGGACTTTATTCCCTATTTTCTAATATTTATAAATGATTTTCTAATATTAATAAATGATTTTCTAATATTAATAAATGATTTTCTAAAATTAAGAATTCATTTTCTAATATTAAGAAATAAACCCATTTTCTAATATTAGAAAATCATTTATAAATATTAGAAAATCATTTATAAATATTAGAAAATCATTTATTAATATTAAAAAATCATTAATTAATATTAGAAAAGCATTTATTAATATTAGAAAATCATTTTTTAATATTAGAAAATCATTTATTAATATTAGAAAATGGGTCTATTTCTTAATATTAGAAAATCATTTATTAATATTAATAAATCAGCCCCACCTGGTGACTGTAGAATCAATAAACACGTTTAAATGTTCTCACTGACCAAGATAAAATTGCAGTCTATGCCTAGCGAAGTAGTTGTCATCAGTGACAGTGAGAGATAGATAGGTTTGTGATACCCTGTAATCCAAGCTGGTCACCAGATGCACAACGACTTGTTTACAAACAAACCATTTCTTAATATTAGAAAATTATTTCTTAATATTAGAAAATGATTTATTAATATTAGAAAATGATTTATTAATATTAGAAAATCATTTTTTAATATTAGAAAATCAATTCTTAATATTAGAAAATCAATTCTTAATATTAAGAAATGACACTATATTTCTTAATATTAGAAAATCAATTCTTAATATCAAGAATTGATTTTCTAATATTAATAAATGATTTTTTAATATTAATAAATGAATTCTTAATATTAGAAAATGATTTTCTAATATTAAGAAATGATTTTCTAATATTAAGAATTGATTTTCTAATATTAATAAATGATTTTTTAATATTAATAAATGCTCGTCGTATTTATTAATATTAATAAATGATTTAATAAAATTAATAAATTATTTATTAATATTAATATATGATTTAATAATATTAATAAATGATTTATTAATATTAATAAATGATTTTTAATATTAGAAAATAAGGAATAAAGTCCACTTCGGCGTTCCATACAGTTGCTCTTTGTCTATGAATATATATTTGCAAATGCTTCAAACTGACTGAGATCGTCAACAAATGCGATGTCAATGACATCTGGATATGACGTAGGCCTAATGCTATTCTCTGCTGCTGTTTCTGTTTTATCTGTAGGTTTGTTGTTCGCAATAATCAGTTATTATATATGCGTTTGGCTAATTCCAATACTATTTTTATAGTTTAATTTCATTGTGTGGTCTCAAGTGAAGCAAATATAGGTAATTTTCACCCACTTGAAGTTGTGGGTCGCGGTAGCGAGACACAACTTCAAGTGGGTGAAAATTTAAATTATTTAATTTAGCACTTTATGGGTTAAGATGATACACAGGTGAATATTATTGAAATAAAGATCAGAATGTCTTCTTAATGTGAATATTAAACGATATTTTAGACGATGAAATATACTTTAGACATATAATAATTATTGTTGTGCCTTTATATTGCCTAACTGCAGATGAGTTAAGCCTTTATATGTAGCCAGAAGAGCTACATAAGGGGTGGATGAGATGATATGTAGGGAAGAAAAACTCATTTTATTGTATTTGGTGTGGGATTTTAAATATAACTTATTGACCTGGAGCTCCCTCTTTTAGTTAGGGAACTCTAGCGCCCGAAGGGCGCTGAGAGTGATTTTACGACAAATCAGAGTTAATCCGTAGAGTAAACTCCATGTAGCCGACCGACTTGTTTTATGATGCTGGGGATAAAAAAATAAAAAAGGTAATAAAATAAAGATAATATTTTTCGCTAACGTGATTTCTATATCTATATGTCGGAATGGGTTGTGATGAGCTGGTATGGCACTAGCTATGTATGGCCTATCTCCTGAGCTGTATCAAGATAGTATTCTAATATAATTTTGGGCTTCTTTGAATGGTCAGCATGTGACATTTCTTTTATTACATGATGCCTCTTGTGACCACTAAAAGTAGCTCATTATAAAAACGTTGGATTTCAATTTTTAAAAGCGGCTAGACATGCCAAATTTGCATGATTTGCAGCTTCTAAGCAGTTCAAAAGTGAATTTATGGTACACTGACTCATACTTTATAATTTATTTGTCCTTATGCTATATAGTGCAAGGGTTCATAATTTAGCGTCCGAAATATTTTGGGTCAAAAACCGTGGTTGAACAACTTCCTTTCAGTTGTTTACCTTCGGATTAAAAATCCCCATGCCTTTAATATATGATTACCATCATCTGTTGTTTTCATACATTGAGGCCATCTAGCAGCCTAGGCTGTCGCTGTGAATACATTACTTGATGTCGAGCGTTGATCCAATGTTATGTTGACGTATTGTTGCAGTTTCAATTGTTTTGCTTATAGTTTTCTTTGTAGTGTTCCATTAGTTTGTCTAAATAAGATGTTGTATCTTGCTTTTTGAATATTTCATTCAGTTCTTTTTGTAGTTTGAATAGTTCAGAATTTTCTTCTAACGAGTGTATGAATTTATTGGATATTATCTGTAATCTTTCGCGGATGGGTTCAATATCTACCATTTCATGTAGGTCTGTACCACTAAGTAATTTTAAAAGGTTAATTCTTCTGGAGCTCCCTCTGTAGGAAGGAGATGGCTATGAGGGGGGGGGGGGGGGAGAGATGATCTGTAGGGCGGGTAGGGGGAGGTGCGAGGCGGGGGGGGGGGGCTATGAGTTACACGTAACAAACTAGTTTATCGCTGATATAACCGAGCAAACTTTTTCTTTAAATGAAGAAGGATTACAATGTTTTTCTCAAAGGCGATAAGTGTACTACAAACGTAAAAGATTTTTTCGACATGTATCAAATGCAACCATTTTCCCGCGATTTCCAGGACAATCTTTTTTTCACACAAAAACTCACATGTCATCTAGTCCGACCTTAGGAATAAGAACTTGTTTTTTACGAGCATATTGGTCTACAAAAGGTGACGCTGATCAACAATTGACTAACATTATGGTCCTAGCAAGAGCTAATTAGGCTGCTCGGTCCAAATGTCAAACATGCAGTATTATCAGCAGTACGCCCATATACATTACACAGGGTAGCTTGGCTTCTTATCTACAGTGACGTGCTTTTCTATTTTTACCGTTTCCCAGGCAGTGACCCCCTTTTTCTACTATTTATTATATAAATTTATGGGAGGAGAGGGTGTGTGTGTGTGTGTGTGAGATTAGCTGTAATAGGTCTAACCATCATTGGTCTAACGTAGGCCAAAACAATACGGAAATTGTTTTCAGTGTCCTTTGTGATAATACACCGCCCTTGCCTGTGGCGCGGCATTAGATACACAAACATTCTCAGTGTATTATATTTACTCATTCCATCGTACTGTAGATTTAATTATGCGACACTTTACATCATGTACAAAGCATCATATACGACCTTTTTAGATGATGCAAATTACCTTTAATTACATACAAATGTATTTATTATTAATTTTTTAGGGCTTTCCTCACTCACTCACTCACTCACTCACTCACTCACTCACTCACTCACTCACTCACTCGTGAGTGACTGATTATGTTGAATATTAAACCATTAAATTAACCTTAGAATTGTATTACAAGTCAAATAGTCTACTTTTAAAATATTCAATACAATTTTGCGGTTTTTTTACCTCTGTGGGTATTTGACGGGAAAATGGAGATCGGTTCAGAATTGACTGAGAAATCAACGAGAATCATGCGATCCAGATTACTCAGAATTTGAGTATAAACATCATATAAATCTAACAAAACAGTTCTCAATAAATCCCACAATAATGGGTTAAATATCACTTCAAGCTCGTTGGTTATATACCCAGCATATACCAGACATTGACACAATGTTGTTTTAATGCTGGGCCACCGGCTACGACGATGGCTCAGCATTAAACCAGCATTGTGTTAACGCCTAGTGATTGCAGGACAGGACTATGTGTGGTTATATAGGGCCACGGGCCACACATTAGCTAGATGTTTTAATCTCTGTGTCTGATGTAAGTGGTATAAAAATAATATGTAAACAGATCAAACCAGACCATGTCACAAGCCCTGGAGGTGCAGCACAGCACTGTGACCACCCTCCTCTCACCATAATAGCAGATAGACAAGTACAAGCATCATCAAAACTAAAAGGTGAATGCAAATTTATTTTCGGGACCAGAATCCGGATTACTATCCGGACTGGATCCGTATTGAACGGATTTGCATGACAATTTTACCAGAGCCGATATTTTTGATGCAGTCATTTGCTAAAATGAAATTAAATGAATGGGGTTTTTGTACATATATAGGCTAAACTGGGCCAGGAGAACCTCCTGAGAATGGTGAGATGAATGAGATGACACTGGATTGGATGGACTCCAGACACAGGATTCGAAATTCGAGCCCTAGCGGTCTGAGGCCGAGCACGCTACCTCTGGGTCCCGGAGGCTCCCAACAATATGGAATCTTTATGAGTGAGCGGGGAAGAAACATTTTTTTTCAAACTTGGAGGCCAGAGTGTGGTTCGAGCCCCCGATCTTCGACTTTCCAAGCTGGCAGCTTTAATCACTGCAACAGGGTCCCCGCCCTTCATTGGCTAGCTGTTGAGTTGTAGGGGAGACTGGGGCACCTTGAGACATGGGACACCTTGAGACAGGCCTGTTTGACACAGAAATTATTTTGCGATTTTTTGCGCCATCTGGTCAATGGCACTAAAACTAACCAATTTCCATTTTCCACCCTATTGCTAATGGCTTTTGGACATCATTGGCATATATGTAAGCTATGGTCTATTTTTTACACGAAAAGTACATTTTTGGGATGATCAATATCGTGTTCAAAAGATCACGTAATACTTGATTTCCCTATGGTTTTGGTGGTGTCGTACACCTGTGCTATCACTTTATAACTTATGTGTAATGGTTTATTTCATATACACCCCACATAGAAACTATGATATCAGATGTGAGGTCAGTCAGGGTGGGGCAAATTGAGACGCTGTCTCAATGTGCTCCAAACCTGTCTCAAGGTGCCCCAAGTCTGTCACAAGGTGCCCCGAAAGTGTCTCAAGGTGCCCCCACTTTCTTCAGGCACTGCAACATCTAGCAATAGCTAACTACAGGCGTTATCTACAGGTATATGTACTCTTCAAATATTGATTTTAGGTAGATCCATGTTGTGTTCATGTACCTAATATTGTGTCTCAAGGTACCCCAGGTGGTGTCTCAAGGTGCCCGAGTACGGGGTAGGCCTACATTGTAACATTTGTTTGAAAATCTGTTTTGTTGAAAAATGATAGCTTACACATTTCTGAAAAAAATCATCTCTTGCTTAAATATACCCCCCTCGATATTTTATTCATATGTGTCGTCAAAATGTTTTATTTTGAATATGAAATATATGTTTGGGGAGTTTGCATTTTTCCACCTCAAGGTGCCCCAGTCTCCCCTACACACACGACCACTTGGGCACAGTGGCAAATCCAGAGGTGCTTTCCATGGTATGCTGGAAGAGGCAAACACCCGAAGCTTTTCCTCTCATTTCCTATTTCTTCTTCTATTTTTTAACCTTTTGCACACATGTACATGTACATTGTCAATCAAGTTTCAGACCAAATAAATTGACACTCAATAATATGTGAGAATTAACCCTTACAACGCCTAAATATCTCTGTATAAACCATGAAGAACAAAGGGTTTTTTCAATTTGAAATCATCATAGATGTCAACTCTTTCCGCTTCATTTGAATACCTATGTTATGGGTCTACGGTCATTATAAATATGTGGGGATCGTCCTTTACGTCAGAATCTGACGTCTACAGACGTATAAAGACGATCAAATAAATCCAGTTTGTACATGTTTATTTTTCACCAAGATATATTTTCCGTCAATTGAAGCTGAAATTCGCGTCAGCAAATCGAGCTTCAATTGAATGAAAAAGAGGAACAAACAAGCTCTGTATCCGCTCCTGTCCTGTTTGTCTGACTTTACTAATAAGTAATTAAAACTCAGATCGTTACCTGGCTCGGTAATTAGCGGAGACGATAACCTGAAACAATCAGATTGTGTTTAAAACACTCCACAATACACCCCTTCGAAACTCACTCGCCCCTCCCCCCTCCCCCCCCCCCCCTCACACACACATCAGTGGTAGGGTGGTTCCGCCTGTGACAACAAATCAAATCCCTCGCTCAGCTTTTATTTAAATTAGGCGTAGAATTCCGTACTTGGATCCAATATGTCAACCTTCAAATCTTGCGGTTTAAATTAAACACTCATTTTATTCCCGACTTAATCGGGTAATAAAACTGATTGAAAACGAATGTGGTCTCGCTTAGCGAGCAAAGGGTTAAAACAACAAGTTAATCCAGAGAGTATGTTTCTAAATACTTGACACCACATATAATACACAGTCTTTCTCAACTGTAGGTCTATATTGTGCCGCCCTCTAATTAAAACAAACAACGCTATGACGTGCGGCGAAACGGTCACGTGGATAACATATATATGTCAACGTTAATCAGTTAAGATACAATACGTACCGACAGGCTTTAAACTTTAACATGCCCCAAAACAGTCATCGTATTTGTATTCATTGCGAGCTGTGAATTCGTCTGCATTTCCCACTAGACAGGGAATGGCAATTATCCGATTTTTTAAAATAGGCCTGCCAAATTGTAATATATAGGACCATCAATAGACCTTTCCCAATAGCAACACGCCACACACTACAGTGACTAAAAGCTGAACTATTTAGTTGGGAGTCCTGTCACACTTCTATTACAACACGCCACACGGTGATTAAAACTGAACTATTTAGTTGGGAGTCTTGCTTATGCGCAAAATCGTGCAAACAGTGTATTGTAATATGTCACGACAAGGCTACAAACTTTCGCCTTTTATTTTGTAATTGCGTTTGCTTTGTATTAACCCTTTAACGCCAGTGTCGCATATATTCGGGTTTTCATTTTTTATTAACACATTAAGTACCACCTTTTAAACATGTTAACAAAATAAAATGTGATATCAATCAGCAATATTTGAAAACAGTTGACCTCCATTTTGTCAAATCTGAATAATTTTCACTCACTTGAAGTTGTGGATCGCGTCAGCGGGACACAACTTCAAGTGGGTGAAAACTCAGATTGAATAATTTGGCGGTTAAAGGGTTAAAATAGTTTAATCAAAATATTTGAAATGACGTACTTTAACCATTACAAAGTTGAAATATGTTTGTATAAACACGGAGACCAAAGGGTTTTATTCAATTTGAAATCATCTTAAATATCTTAGCTAGCTCTTTCCGCTTCATTTGAATACCTATGTTATGCCTGTTAAGGGTCTACGGTCATTATATATTTTTTATTCTTTCAGTGCGGGGATCGACTTATCAAGTCTAAAGTCAATCACCGCTCTGAAAGGTTAATGGTAATTGCGTTCATTTTATATTCAAATAGTCTATCAAAATATTGGGTGGTGACGCATGTATGTATGTGTCACTAGAGTTTTCATAGCAATCGCCAGAATTCCAGGCCTAGTTGCCTTCTATTGTTTTTTCTCGGTGTATCTTCACCCCTTACGCCTGGCTCGCGTTTTACCATTATGACTACCACCCCTTCTGTTGCCCCCCACTGTACTCTCACGCATGCACCTCATCTCAGTAACACCCTTACATAGTACCACTTTGGTACCGGGTACCAGTCAGATCTATTATACCTGATATATAGTGCTAAGACATCTTATCACGCACTAGATGTGGTCGAAACATCATAACATCCAGTCAAACAGTGAAAGGTGAGTCCATGTTCTATTAATATTTGAGCTTTAAATCAAGATGTCAAAGCAGAAAAAATACAACATAAATTTATTTGTGTTATAAAATCTTTGAAAGTGTATTTTAACAATTTCGTAAAACGCCGTTCTTCTATTCCGAGAGAAAAATATTTAATATTGATATTAAATATTCACTGCATCGCGCATATTTTGAAATAATATTTTGATATAATGCAATATGGTGAAAAAGAGCAGCTTGAGCATTTATGTGGTCCAAACTGTTTGGAATTATCTTTATTCAAACTAAAGTTAAAAGATATTTGTTTTAAAAATGTGAAAGCCCTTAAAATCAAGTTTATAACCACACTTCTTGTGCTGTCTATTATTGTACAAATGTAGCAAAAAGTAAAATAAATCAGTGTGAAAGCTTAATTGTAGACCAATTATGCATTTTACGTGTAGATAACCTTTTATTTATAGTTATATTGAATACAATTTAAATTGCCAATTATCGCTGTCTTCTATTATTTTTGGTATGTATGCACAAAACACGCCTTGCATCTGACTACGTGCACATCAATCACATCTATGTTATCATTTGCACAATTACATTTATAGATCATTAAAAAAATGATATAGCACAATTATCCGGAATTCTGAATTCTTGCGCTATGTCTATTGGGCAAACCCGAAAGAAAATATCTTCATTTTAACACTCATGTCTCCCAGCTATTCCATCTTGAGGTGTGAATTGCTGTCGCAAATTCCATCCCAAGGTGGATAAAAATGCTACGAATTTATAAATACTTAATTATATTATCTGAAAATAACCCTTAAACCACTAAGCGCGACAATAGTTGTTTTTAATCCATGTTATTAGCCGATTAATTCACTGTTAAATTTGAGAACAAAGTGTGTGTTTAAACATCACGATTTGCAAATGTTTGGTTTTAAAAATGAAATATGAGTAATTTTCACCCACTTAATGTTGTGGGTCGCGGTAGCGAGACACAACTTTTTTTGAATTTAACTAATTGTGATAGATTATTTCATTTTTTATTTTTATAAATTTATTCAATTAATGGTGCATCAATGTAGTGAGGGAGATTTGAGATAGAACACTGTACTGTTTCAGGAGAACATCAATATGATGACTTTAAAAGCTGTCACGAGGATTCTGGTCACGTTAATGGTTGTCATATTCGGCACAGCTGCACAAAGTAAGATATCTGTTAATCCTTTATCGTACTCCCACAGGTGTTATCGACCACGAGACTTCAACTGATAACTTCCTGTATCGACCAAAACTTGTCAACAATTCGTTCTCCGGTTGCGAATTATTTACGTTATACTGAAGCATTATAGTTTAAATATTTTAACTATCAGTTAAATATGTGGGTGGTCGTACGATAAAATGCATATGGCACTGCTTTTTCGCCTACTTTCCGTCTTCGGCTCGGCCTGTATCTGGCGACGGCGTGTCGATCTGAGCCTTTATCGACCAAAATGCAGTGCCATTATCTTATTGACCAGCTTCTTATGAGCTTGTTGCCAACCGTTCAGTGGGACATATGCAGACTTCTATCACATTTATTATATTTTGTGTGTTTAAAATGGCTTGTAACAATTCGAGCAACTTAAAACTTCGGTATATGTTACCGACTGCTCTGCATTTGGTGACATTTAAGTAACAAGTATTTATTGCTGATAGTTCCTGTGAGGGGAACTTGACAGAAGAGCCAACAGGAAGGCGCTGGCCCTATACAATATATTTACAATGCGTATTATAATAATATTTACAATTTTTATGATTTATACAAGAGTCAGAGATGATTGCTAATAATCATGTTAAGAAAACTTTAAAACTTAGAGATTATCACTTTCACGAATGAGCTTAACTTCAGTACATCATAATCGTTTTGTTTGAGCAATTTTTCAAGTTGAATAGTCGAAGATCTTTCAAAGAATTTGCCTTTTATATACTTTTTTAGACGCTTCTCTAAATAACGGATAGCATAACAGATATTGGTATTCATCACCGATGTCGCTGAAACCACAGGTCGCGAATTTGAGCCCGACAACCAGCTTTAATTGGTAAACGGTTATTTCGACACCGAAATTTTATCATTAAGATTCTATCATTTAAAGGTTGTTCAAGCTGATATTTACAAAAAACAAAAGTATTTTTTATTATACGGTACGCCGTACATTTCCCACCTTGTTTTATGCCTTTAGTCCAATTTTGTATGAATTGGTCATGCAACCCTAACTTGAGAATTTTACTGAGATGATCCGGTGATTCAGGTAAGGATTGATACGTCCAGATCCCAGAGAATCCAGCATTATCAAGTGTATTTTAAACTGAACTAATCCAATAGTAGTATGAAACAAATCACATATTTTAAGTTGATATATTAGATATATATGTAGGATCCCTACTTCGCTAGTTTAATGTGGCAGTTGTCCCCATCCTCCCGGACGCGTGAGTCTGCGGACGACTGCCTCGTTTTGGTACTTTGGTGCCGGGCGCAGAGGGCCGAATCCCATGCGGCCTTGGTACTTTTCCCGCACTTCAGATATAACGCTCAGCGACTGCGGACGTGCCGCCGGTCGCTCACTCTGAGTCAAGTTAGACGTGTCGTGCGCAGGGTTGTACGTTGCTGTTATCAAATGTCTAGACAAATAAACATGATAAGCGGAAGAAGAGTTTTGTGAATTACTCAGAACCGTCGATCCGACGGGGAGACGAAGTTTACGATATGATGGAGAATGTTAGGCAGTTTCTCTCGTTCACCCTTACAAGCCCATACTGGAGACCCTAACGATCACATACTGGTACCTCCGGCGCGAGGGACAACCTAATATTCCCATACTGGTGACCCCTAACGACTGATAGAGAACGCAACAGTGTTTTCACCAAGACGCAAATTGAAAACTGCTGTTTTTAAGGATAGTTTTATTTAAATATTAAGGGATTTTTTGAAAAAAATCAATAGCATGTTTTTCATCAAGGTACGTGAAAGCTGTAGGTCATTTTAATATGCCAGTTTTAAACTAGATAGAAAGAGTTAGCACAGGAGAAGTACGTTTTTTACGTCGAAAACGGCGTAATTTTCTTATTTTTGGACGAAATTCCACGTGTTTGGCGCTTTTTCAAGATGGCGACCATGTCGGTTTCTGTAGAAGAACCCTGAAAATTTTTCTCATAGACTTAGTCTATCATATTTTTATAGTAAGAGTTTTAAAATGCTTTCATCCTATTAAGGCCACTGTAGGCAAGTAGGAAGTGGGTGTTTTCGAAAACTCCTTTTTATTGTTGCTTGCCATAATTGGGTGACTTGATTTTAAAGTCCATAGACGAAGCCTCGTCATTTTTCAATTTTTCAGTAAAAATCGACAAAAAATTATAAAATATCGCTTCGACTCAGGTAACCTTTATTAGGATTAGGGCCAAATAAAATTGTTCCCCTAATGAATGTCAATAAACGGTCCTATTTGGTCTGTTAAATATATTCCCAGGACCGTAGGTCAATATTTTATTATTATTACAATATGTTATTTCAGAGAATGCTGATTGTTATAAATGTATTTGGTAAGTGAGCGCCATATTGGATGCTGGTTCCCCTTGCTTAGCTAATCGCCCGCCGTGGGCAAACACGTGTCCCGCCATAACCGGCGTGCATTTGGATAGTGGACCTGTGTCGCCTCATCACATTAGCATAAATTAGGCCGCCATTTTGATTTGGTGGAGCAGACTATTCACGTGTTCAAATTATACACGGCCTAGTCTCAAATAATTTTTTTGAATACTTACAAATTTTCTTTTTCAAAACCGTTAAAAAAAAGAAATGTAAATAAGCAGTTTCGGAAAGGAAATTATAGCACTAGTTGTGCGAGATTTTAATAAAGTCATAGTATAATTTTTTCACGTCGAAACGCCCCCTGGTGTTTGGCGTTGCTCTAGCCTACTTTTAGCGCCTTATTTGGGCACGGAGTAGTTCATGAATATGCTAATGTGAGGCGAGACGCGGCTGCTGTTCAGTTTTATATGTACACAACGTTACACGCATGCTGACACAGGCACGCAGCAACAAGCTGCCGGCCACACATGTTTGCAGTACCCGATAATACACCATACACACACCCACCACAGACGAAATAAACGCAACCGCTACGACGACAGTCGATATATACGTCAGTGAACGAAACGAAGCGAGCGATTGATTCGGACGTTATTAAAAATGACTCGGTGATGAACGTGCCATATAAAAAAAAAAGTGGAATGTTCACTGCAGAAATCATTTTTCAGCGAAATGATATACTATATCATCAATCCGCATAGACTACTGTCAGTCACGTTTTAAAATATTTTTCTAAAATAAATGTAGCTGTTTTTAATCGCAGTCACATTTAGCCTATCAGTTTGAGAACGAAATTTTCTCATGATAGTCGATTTCTGAAGATTAAAAATTTATATAAATACAGAAATATTCGATTTGACAGTTGTGCTATCGCGAAACATTGTCAATATTTGCATGTGTTTTTCGACTTGCGTGAAATTTTTTTTTCACCCAGGTCGATTTACAATATACTATTACCATAGCTCAGCATAGCATGTCGTAATTATATCTGGCATTTTATGTTCAATTTCGACCTACAGTTTTCACTAAACAATTATGTATGTGTGTGAATAAGTTAAAACATAAGTGAAAATATTTACAATATACTATTACCATAGCTTAGCATAGCATGTCGTAATTATATCTGACATTTTATGTACAATTTCGACCTACAGTTTTCACTAAACAATTATGTATGTGTGTGAATAAGTGAAAACATTTTATGTACAATTTCGACCTACAGTTTTCACTAAATAAATATAAATGTGTGTGAACAAGTGCAAAGAAATTATGTGCAATCTCAGTGACGAATATTAAAATATCTCAGCAACCCCTGTTTCTCGCAACATGCGACATAGCATGAACACTTTCTACAGTCTACATTTCTAAGATTCAACATATACAGACATTTTTTCAACTGGTCTAGACGGCAACGTACAACCAACCCGCGCACGGCACGTCAAAATAGGTGGTATGTGTTAATACGACATACCATTTTAAACACGTTTGAGATAGGCATAGAGCCAATAGGCTCACTATCTCAAACGCTTTACTAGTTAAATAATTTCAAAAAACATTTCATAATGTCGACACAACACGATAGTGAAGGCTTCATGTCCACGCCCCGAGAGGCAGATGAAGAGTATCAACAACTTAAAGAAGATTTCGCTCGAATTGCTCGAAATAGACGAACGAGACATCACTCTAGGAGCGATTCATCCAAGAGCCCTTCACCACGAAGAAGGCAGCCTCCGAGACATTCAACGACCTTGCCTAAGTTTAAAATAGCTACGTTTTATGCTACGGACGTTGAACTTTGGTTTAACCAGATTGAAACTCAGTTCGATCTTCATCAGATCCACGACGATTATGAGAGATATAGTTTAACCTGCGCAGCACTTTCGGGCGAGGTCGCATCAGACGTGAGGGACGTTCTACTTCAGCCTTTCAGATCGCATAAATATGAAAGCCTGAAAGCCATTTTGATCGAGCGACGTGGTTTGACAACACCCGAACGGGTTAATAAAGTAATTTCAGGAGAAAGGATGGGTACAGACATTCCCTCACGCTTCCTACGGCGTCAACAAAAGACAGCAGGCTTTGGAACGAAAGCAGTTGTTGGGAAGGCAGTCATACGCCAAGCGTTCATCCGGCAGATGCCCGCTTCAATCCGCGCTCATTTGGCAACACAACCAGACAGTGCCACACTAGAAAGTTTGGCCGTGTTAGACGACCGGGCACTTGCCTCTGAAGCAGACGTAGAAGGGAGTAAGCCGGGGGTTGCGGAGATAAAAGTAGACGAAACCACTAAGTTAGTTGGTTTGCTTGAGGACTTGTCAAAGAGACTCAAAAAATTAGAAACCGCGACTGCAGCCGAGAAGAAGAGAAATCAAGGACGTGGACGTGTAAATAACCACTATACTCCTAGGCCTACATTTATTCCCAATGTACAGGCCACAGAGTTTGATCCTAACAAACCTGGTAATTACAACAATGTAAAGCAAAACGCTCGCCCTTTCGTTCCGCCGCCGAATGTACAGCGAAATAATGCCGCTAAAGCACTAGATACGGCTGATGCACCTGTCTGCTATTTTCACCAGACTTTCGGTGATAAGGCACGCACGTGCAGGAGCCCCTGCGCTTTTTTTTAAAACTGCTAAGCCAGAGCAAGGTTGCGACTCTTGCATCTGGCGGTATAACTGAGACGCGGCATGACTTCGCGGAAGCTAATTCTCCCAAGTTATTTCACTCTAAGTTAATCTATGTCGCAGACAAAATACATAAATGTAAGTACTTGATTGACACAGGCGCAGCTGTCAGCGTTTTGCCGAAATCTTGCGCTAACAGGATTTCGGACGCAGATTGTCTTCCCCTGGTGGCAGCGAATAACACTACTATAAATACATACGGCAACTGTAAACGCGTCGTCGATGTCGGCTTAAAGCGCGAATATCCGTGGACATTTATAGTAGCGGATGTGAAGCAACCCATAATCGGGGCTGATTTTTTAATTCACTATAATTTACTTGTAGATTTGAGAAGCCGATGTCTTCGGGACATGAGAACAGGTCTAGCTATTGCTGCTTCACTGTCATCGATTACACCACTGTCGTTGAACAAAGTAGACACAGTTCAGAATGAGTATACTAAACTTCTCGGTCAGTTCCCGGAGCTGACTCGCCCTACGACAAAGGGTGAGACCGTTAAACACAGTATAATGCACAAAATAGTCACCAAAGAACACCCAGTGTTTGCGCGCCCACGACGATTGGCACCCGATAAGCTTGTTACCGCAAAACATGAGTTCGATGAAATGATAAAATTAGGGGTCATTGAACCTAGCGACAGTGAGTGGTCCTCAGCGCTTCACATGGTACCAAAGAAAAATGGTGATTGGAGACTATGTGGGGACTACCGCAGCTTAAACGCCCAGACTGTACCCGACCGTTATCCGATTCCACATATCCAAGATTTCACGCAGCGTTTAGCCGGCTCGAAGATTTTTTCAAAGATCGATTTGGTCAGAGCTTATTACCAAATTCCGGTGGAGCCGTCTGATGTACATAAGACTGCCGTTACTACACCTTTTAGTTTATTTAATTTTACTAGAACACAGTTTGGTCTACGAAATTCCGGTCAAACGTTTCAGTGTTTTATAGACCACCTTACACGCGGACTTGATTTTGTTTTTGTATATTTGGATGACCTACTGGTAACCAGCCCAGATCATAAAACGCATAAAAAACATCTACAAATTCTTTTTGCCCGACTAGTCGAATACGGGATAATAATTAGTCCTGAGAAGTGTCAGTTCGGTACAACTGAATTAAATTTTTTAGGCCATCACGTTTGTGCCGAAGCAATTTCGCCGTTACCCAGCGCCGTTGACGCGATCGTAAATTTCGTCAAGCCCGAAATGCAACGAGCACTGCGTAGATATTTGGGAATGGTAAATTATTACCATCGTTTCATACCGCAATGCGCTGCGAAGTTGACACCACTAAATAATTTACTGACAGCTGCCAACGAAGGCCATACAAGACTGTCACCGAAGTCAAATTTCGACTTGAAGTGGGATCAAAATGCAGAGTCAGCATTTTCTGCGTCAAAACAAATATTGGCAAACGCTACTCTTCTGGTACACCCAGACCCTATGGCTCAGATAAACAATACGTGTGACGCTAGTGATGTCGCCGTCGGTGGCGTGTTGCAGCAGTATTTGAAAGGTATCTGGCAGCCACTTTCGTTTTTCAGCAAGAAGCTGAACCCAGCAGAGACACGTTACAGCGCGTTCGACCGTGAGCTTTTGGCGGTATATGCCACAATTAAACATTTTAGTCATAATTTAGAACGACGAAATTTTCTCGTTAATACCGATCATAAACCGTTGATGTTCGTAATGTCATCCGTCACTGAACGCGCGTCCCCATGACAAACACGGCATTTAGGTTTCATCGCTGAATTCACAACCCATATGTAAAAGGCAAGACAAATTTCGTCGCCGATGCGCTGTCACGACCATCAGTGTCCGCGATAAATGATGGACCAGTGATAAACTATAAGGAGTTAAGTATCGACCAAGCTAAAGACGCGGAAATCACGAGATTGAGACACTCGACTACATCCACTATGAATTTCAAACTACTCAAATCATTTGATAATCAATTGATCTGGTGTGATGTGTCCACAGGACACAACCGGCCGTACCTTACCGCGAAATTTCGCTGAAAAGTTTTTTCAAGCTTACACGGTTTAGGCCACCCATCTCATAGAGCTACAAAACCTTTGATTAATACACGATTTGTCTGGCATGGCATGAATATTGATATTGCTAGATGGTGTCGTTCCTGTAAGGGTTGTCAGACTGCCAAAGTTTCACGTCACAACACACCAGTTTACAGAATGTTCACTGAACCTATTGAGCGATTTGATCATGTCCACAGCGATTTAGTCGGACCTTTACCCTATGCTAATGGCTTTAGATATCTACTGACTTGCGTCGATCCTTTTACACGTTGGCCGGAAGCCATACCTATTGTCGATATTCGGGCCGAAACTGTCGCCGATGCTTTCTTCAGCGGGTGGATAGCACGTTATGGTACTCCAGCCACTATCACCACAGATAGGGGCGCTCAATTCGAGTCCAAATTGTGGGATAATTTATGTAATCAATTCGGGATTATACGGAATCGTACCACGAGTTATCACCCCCAGTCAAACGGCATGGTCGAACGTTTCCACCGTCAATTGAAAGCAGCCATTATGGCGCACGAATCACCGAACCCGTGGACTATTACTTTACCCGCTGTACTTTTGGGAGTTCGTTCCGCAGTTAAGGAGAGACTAGGCAGGTCGGCTACTGAGATGATATACGGGACAACACTTAGACTCCCAGGAGAGTTTACGAAACAGTACACTGTCGACGCTTACACTGATTTGGAGAACTATTCAGACAAGCTACGCGTAGCCATGTCGCGTCTCCGTCTATGTCCGCCACGTGACACACAACAGAATAACATTTTCCAATACAAGGAAATAGCTACATGCACACATGTATTCTTGCGCCGAATCGCATTTGCGCCGCCTCTGACCGCCCCTTACGACGGTCCATACAAGGTTGGCGCGAGGAGTGGCAGAGTCATGAAAATCCTGATGAAAGGCAAGGTTGAGACAGTCTCCTTAGATCGAGTTAAACCCGCACATCTCGAGTGCGAGCCTACGACAGGTACGAACATACAGCGTACTACGCCAAACAAACAACAGAGCTCGAAGACTACCAGGATCTCTAGTAGGAATCCACAGGGTCCACCTAGACCTGGTAGTGCGGACACTCAGACGTCCAACAGGACGAGTGGTAAAAAGACAAAGTCGACGGCAGTCAGAAGCAGTAGCAAATTGGCCACGGTCCCGCAGCAACTAGATGACAAAGTCAAATTGTCTAACAAAGACAATACATATATAGCGCCGCGTTCGCGAGCCCCCGCCGTATCCCGCGCTAACGGGAACGGCGGTGGTTTGCGAACGTATTCCCGCATACCTTTACATCTACGGGGTAAAACCCCGGGTGCTGCTGACGCCGTAATCGACTCGAATAAAAGAAATAGTTCGAATATCGTTAATCGCGACAAAATTTCGACGGATGCAACGGTGCGAAAAACTAAAGTTGGACGAAAAATCGAGACTCCTGCCCGGTTAGTGCAGATGGTCCATGCCATAGTGGCGCCTAACGACATCTATGGCGGGCCCAACCGCATGTACCATATTAATAATGTTTTTAAATTGTAAAGGAATGCGCCAGGCCTGGCAACATTGTGTAAAATATGTAAATTGTAATTACATTTTTCAGCAAGATAAATGCTAAATTATAATGGAAATGGTAAACAAATGAATCGGTTGGTTGCAGCTTGCAGCATATAAATACGTAAATATAGGACAGTTGGTGTTAAGATGATGGGACAATGTTTTCATTTATAATGCTGCGACGTCAACCACCCACGCTGTAACCACCCACGCTGTAATTTTTCAAACACTGGTTAGTTATAAGAGGTTACGTATTATTACAACCCCCGCTACTTGCACGAAGCAGTCTCCTACACGTCAGTTGGGTCCTACGTTATCACTAACCCGGGGGTAATGTAGATCCCTACTTCGCTAGTTTAATGTGGCAGTTGTCCCCATCCTCCCGGACGCGTGAATCTGCGGACGACTGCCTCGTTTTGGTACTTTGGTGCCGAGCGCAGAGGGCCGAATCCCATGCGGCCTTGGTACTTTTCACGCACTTCAGATATAACGCTCAGCGACTGCGGACGTGCCGCCGGTCGCTCACTCTGAGTCAAGTTAGACGTGTCGTGCGCGGGGTTGTACGTTGCTGTTATCAAATGTCTAGACAAATAAACATGATAAGCGGAAGAAGAGTTTTGTGAATTACTCAGAACCGTCGATCCGACGGGGAGACGAAGTTTACGATATGATGGAGAATGTTAGGCAGTTTCTCTCGTTCTCCCTTACAAGCCCATACTGGAGACCCTAACGATCACATACTGGTACCTCCGGCGCGAGGGACAACCTAATATTCCCATATATAAACACCCAACTCTCTATATACCATAATTGGAGCATGTAGATTTATTAACATGTATAATATATTTACAAAATCTTAGTTAGATTTTATTTACAATGTCACAATTTTCACATCCCCACACTTCAGCTCCATATAACATAACAGGTTTTTACCAGAGTGTCAAATAACTTCATTGCAATATCTGGGGGTAGCGATAAAGATTTAATTCGCTTCAGTAGAGCAAACATTGCCCTACATCCCTTTTGATAAAGCTACATCAAGTTTCATGTCCGCTAATTTAAACGATGGTTTATTTTTTCATTTCCCTCGCAAAAAATATTTTTGTAAGTCTTCAGGAAACTCAGCCAATAATACAGTATCATCAACATACATCAAAATATATAGTTTCAAGTTAGACACTCGATCATGTCTTGGATCTTTCACAAGCTGGTCCATCTCTTGGATTTTTTCCAGATCTTTACAAGATCGTGATATAAATTCGAAAAGACCACCGAACTAGAGAGAGAAAAGCAATGGAGATACATTTGCCCCATGTCGAACTCCAGCATTACAAGAGAAAAATATTTCTCCACTTACATTCACACATGATTTTGCCTTGTACATGTCTGGATAGTGTCAGATTCTGACGACTAAAATCTATCCCCGCGCTGTAAAGAGTAAAGCTGTATATAATTGCCGTAGACCCAAAACATAGGTATTCAAATGAATCAGAAAGAGCTGAATAAGACATCTGTGATGATTTCAGATTTAAAAAAACCCATTGGTCTTCATGTTTTTTTTCAAAAACAATTCAACGCTTTAAGGGTTAACCCAACATTTGCTCAACGTTTTATTTATTTGCCGGGTTGATCCCGTTATGGATTGTTATGAGTATTGAATGTACGTGTCTCCCTCCGTATACCACATACATATAATAGTGATCGTCGAGCAGTCTGGAGTTTAAATATTATCTCAGCAAACTCAAGACGTTAGCCCAATGTAGATTGAATGTTGGGCCAGTGTCGCAGACGGTGGCACAACATTAAATCTACATTGGGCCAACGTCTTGAGTTTGCTGGCATGCTCTTGTCACACGCCAGCGGGTGATCAACTGATGATTTCTCTTTATCTGCCAATGTCACACACCAGATGGTGATCATGTATAGGATAAAACCCGAGGAGTTCTCTATTCTTATCTAAGAAGGAAGAACTGGAGGGTTTAAACTCTTAAAGCGCTGAATACTTTTATACAAACCTTAGAAACCAAAATTTTTTTTCATTTTGAAATCATCATAAATGTCTTAGTTACATCTCCAAACTTTATTTGTATACATATGTTATTGGACTACGGCCATTATAAATATTTTATTTCTTACCCGCGCTGTAAGAGTTCATCGACTTGAATAACATCTGACCATAATCAGATAATGAGAATCCCTCATAATCTACAGCTCGGTCGCACCTGACTGACTATAACACCATAGGCCTGCCATAATAATTGGTCTGTACTTCATTAACACCATCACTCCATTCCCGGCTTAGAATGTAGTGGCCGGACAAAGAAAATAATGTAGTGGTGTGTTTCAATCATGTAAAAGTCTTACAGCATTATTAACATATATGACTTTTCTTTGTCTGACGGCAACTGTATTAAATGTTAAATGTGAAGACATAGAATTCTTATTAGACTCTCTATTGTCAATAATATATATATATTTTCCATTGTGTTTCAGCTCCCCTCGAGCAGTGTTACAAGTGCAGTGAATATAACACTCAGGGCCAAGGGTTCGTAGAATTCCCTAACACCACCTACTGCTGTATGTATTATGAATGCTGGAAGTCCCAGGGGGCTAAATCACTGACGTCTGCTCTCAGGACGTGTCCACCTGGCACCTGGTATAACGTGGAGCAAGGAGCATTGGGAGCTCCGTGTATAGCTGTGAAGCCCTACGAGGAATGTCTGCCCACGTGCAGCCTAACTCCAGATTCACGTAATTATTACCTAATTTTATTATTGTCTATTATTATTAATATTATTATTATTATTTTTTTTTTAATCATTGTATATTTATTTATATTTCGAGCTTGAATAAAAATATTTTAAAAAAAATGTATATTTTACGTGTTTATGTTTGTAGAGGGAGATGTATGTGCATTCGTGGCTAATCCTGACAACCCCAGCCAATATGGCTTAGTGGACCCTCAGGGGACCTTCATAGAACAGGGATCATGTGCTGATGCCACCTTCTTGTTTGATGTACAAGTCTGCCAATGTATACGGCCACGTAAGTAGACCTACTCCCGACAGTACACCTTGAACCAGTGTTGGATTAATGTTGGGTTGACGTCGTAGACGTCGAGTCAACATTAACTCGACATTGGGTGGAAATCTCTTATATTTTGCTGTGACGCTTCTTGTACAATTTGAACCTTACAGATTATCTCTTGGCGCTACCAAGGTGTTTGCCCTGAACCCGAGGCACCTGACAACTGGTGGCAGAGGTGGGATATCGTTATTAAAAAGGATGGCTTGGGTTTAAATCTCGTGTTTGTTGGGACGCTTCTTGTACATGTAATTTGAGCCTTCCTTGCAGATTAACTCTTGGTACTACCAATGTGTTTGCCCTGATCTCGAGGCAAATGACAACTGGTGGCAGAGGTAGGATATCCTAATTAAAGAGGATGCTATTGGGTTAAATGTCGTGTTTGCTGGGACGCTTCTTGTACATGTAATTTGAGCCTTCCTTGCAGATTAACTCCTGGTGCTACCAATGCGTTTGCCTTGACCCCGAGGCACTTGAAAACTGGTGGCAGGGGTGGGATATCCTAATTAAAGAGGCTGACATTGAGTTTAGATCTTGTGTTTGCTGGGGCGCTTCTCGTACAACTTAATGAACTCTCGTGATGCTTTTTCAAAAATTGAAATCGATCAAATAGATTGTGGTATGAATGACTGAATAGGGTTTTAGGCCACTTTTGTGCACATAGGCTAAACTGGGCCAGGAGAACCTCCTGAGGATGGTAAGATGAATGAGATGACACTGTCCTCCAGACACAGGAAGCGAAGTTCGAGTACGCTACCTCAGGGAGGCTCCCCAAAATATTTAATCTTTTTGAGTGAGCGGGGGAGAAACATTTTTTTCTTTGAAACTGGAAGGCCAGATAGGTTTCGAACCCCCGATCTTAGACTTTCCAAGCAGGCAGTTTCAACCATAAATAGATTGTGGTAGATGATGAGTAAAAAATTATTAAAATCGGAAGGTGGCTATTTTTCATCAATGGAAATATTTTTCATCGTTTGAAGCCTTAGCAATTCCAGCTTCAAACAATGAAAAATAGACACACATAATTTTATTCAGTATGGTTAAGTCGAAGATGGCGGACTAACAACAAATTGAGATTAGATAAGCATCCCTTGTTTGTTGGAACGTTTTTGTACACGTTGAGCCCTATTACACGTGCCATTTGTTACCTGATGGGGCTCAAATATTTCAAGTCAGGATTTATATCAACACTAAATTTGCAATCGCAAACTATTTTATAATATATATGTGCGTTTTCTTCTAATTCCTATGTAATATATATTTATTTCCCTTTTTTCTGTATTTTATTTGCTTTCTCCTACAGGACCTGCATGTCATCTGCACCCAAACCCGGCGAACCCCAATGAGTTCGGTTCCTTGAGAAATGGAGTATTTACCTTGCAGAACTACTGTGTACAAGGCCTAACGTTTGATCATGCCGCCTGTACATGTATATCAACAACTGGTAAGTTGATTTTTGGGTAGCATTTGCCTGGTAGTATTCAGCTAGAATTCATGATGGACATAACAGTGTGGTTAAACGTCAAGGTAGTAGCACTACTAGAAACATGGACTGACTGCCCAGGGGTTATGACTAAGACAAATTGTACACACATATAGATGTCGCACATGTCAACCTTCCTTTACGTCTGTCCACACCCTTCAGTTTTAAGCCAGAAACTGCTCATTTAGAGCAGATTTATTAAATAACAAAGGTGGGCTTATATTATAAGCACGTCTCTGAGTATTAAACATTATGTGGTCAATATAAAACGCCACTACTCGGCCACATATATAATATATAATATATAACACGAGTATTCTTTTCTCAGAGAAAAAAAAACAATGAGTTATTTTCTCGCTGCGGTGAACAGATTTTTGTTGATAATATATTTTTCACAGGAGTTTAAAGTGGGTTCAAAGCATCGGTGAATAGTGATTACTGAATGACATGCGAATTATGATGGCTCATTTTATTCATACGTGTACAGAGTAAATAGCTCTTACCTGCAAAAATCCTTAAAGCGCTGAAATCTTTTTGTATAAACCTTGGCGACCGAAGGGTTTTTTCAATTTGAAATCATCATAAATGTCTCAGTTAGCTCTTTCTGATTCATGTGAAAACCTATGTTATGGGTCTACGGCCATCATAAATATTTTTTACTCTTACCGTGCGGGGATCGATAGACTTTCTGTCAGAATTTCTGACTACTAAAGTCGATCCCCGCGTTGTAGGTTCAAGCAGATGTGTCGTTTTGCTTCACTGAACCATAATATTTACATTTTGACGGACTCCACTCCTGTGCATGTTGAACATGATGCGCATGCGCGAGCGCCCACTATTCACTCATACGAATCATGACTTTAAGATTATATGTAGGACCAGAAATACATAAGATATCTTAAGTATTTCTGGTTGGACGAAGTTACAATTTCCAAAAATGGGGAAGTTGCTATAGTAGCGGCGGTATAAACACACAGCCTCTTATGCTAAAAGTGCCCCAAACTCGCCCACACATGTTATATTAAAGCGACTGCTTATGTCGACATGACATGTCAATTTTGAAAAAAATCAATTTATATGAAATTATATAGCCTACTGATCTTAACTAATAATACAAACTAGTAGATTTAAAAAAAAACACTGAAAAAAGACTAAACTAGTTTTATTACCAAGTTGTATATGCCATGTGATTAAGAGTGCATTTTTCACCAACCTACGTATCTCTTTATAGTCTAGGTTCTGACAAGGTTTTGTATGCACTTTATTTAGGAGAGGCTAACTCAATTGTTTTAGACTAATTCGACCCCAAGGAACAACATGGGATGTATACCAAATTCTCTATCCGGGACGAAAAGTCTGAAAAATGCCCTCGCTTTTCAAAAAAAGCGTATTATTTATCGCAAATGCCGATTCTACATATTAAACTATATATTCTTATTTTATCTTGCAGTTTATGTTCTGAAACATTTGAATTATTTAAAATGTCCATGTTTGTCATTTCTTAAAATATTTTTTATTTTTAGGGGGGGGGGGTATTTTTTTGATTTTTTTACAAAAAATACGTTTTTTATCATCGCGAATGCTGATTTTACTTATTTAGCTATATATTATAATCTTATCATGCAATTTATGTCCTGTGGATGGTC
The DNA here is from genome assembly GCA_964017125.1 of Flabesymbios commensalis. Classification (NCBI taxonomy): domain Eukaryota; kingdom Metazoa; phylum Annelida; class Polychaeta; order Terebellida; family Flabelligeridae; genus Flabesymbios; species Flabesymbios commensalis. The sequence goes on from OZ024911.1 coordinate 17,251,957, forward strand.
AAACCATCTAAAGACTGACCCCCGCTATAGCCGTGCACTGCAGTGATATGCACTGATGAATCTGTAGCATATCAGTCTGGGCAATTACATCAAAGATTCGTCTAGTTTATGTAGAAACAATAGATATCAATGCAACAACAAAGTCGTAAAATGTCTTTTCATGTGCACTTTTCCTCACAAAGTCGATGAGAATATTATTGTGATTTGCATTGTTGCATATTGCATTAAAAACTATTTTTTTATTTAAATTTAACACGATCAGTCTCACCTTGTTATAGTAACGGCGGTATAAACACACAGCCTCTTATGCTAAAAGTGCCCCAAACTCGCCCACACATGTTATATTAAAGCGACTGCTTATGTCGACATGACATGTCAATTTTGAAAAAAATCAATTTATATGAAGTTATATAGCCTACTGATCTTAACTAATAATACAAACTAGTAGATTTAAAAAAAAAACACTGAAAAAAGACTAAACTAGTTTTATTACCAAGTTGTATATGCCATGTAATTAAGAGTGGATTTTTCACCAACCTACGTATCTCTTTATAGTCTAGGTTCTGACAAGGTTTTGTATGCACTTTATTTAGGAGAGGGTAACTCAATTGTTTTAGACTAATTCGACCCCAAGGAACAACATGGGATGTATACCAAATTCTCTATCCGGGACAAAAAGTCTGAAAAATGCCCTCGCTTTTCAAAAAAAGTGTATTATTTATCGCAAATGCCGATTCTACATATTAAACTATATATTCTTATTTTATCCTGCAGTTTATGTTCTGAAACATTTGAATTATTTAAAATGTCCATGTTTGTCATTTCTTAATTTTTTTTTTTTTGAGGGGGGGGGTATTATTTTGATTTTTTTACAAAAAATACGTTTTTTATCATCGCGAATGCTGATTTTACTTATTTAGCTATATATTATAATCTTATCATGCAATTTATGTCCTGTGGATGGTCAAACCATCTAAAGACTGACCCCCGCTATAGCCGTGCACTGCAGTGATATGCACTGATGAATCTGTAGCATATCAGTCTGGGCAATTTCATCAAAGATTCGTCTAGTTTATGTAGAAACCATAGATATCAATGCACAACAAAGTCGTAAAATGTCTTTTCATGTGCACTTTTCCTCACAAAGTCGATGAGAATATTATTGTGATTTGCATTGTTGCATATTGCATTAAAAACTATTTTTTTATTTAAATTTAACACGATCAGCCTCACCTTCCTTCGTGTAGCCCAACAACTGATCTATTTTCAAGTGTTATAACATCATTAAAATGTAAGTACTCTTTTACAGGATTAATTTTGTGCACCTTTAAAAAGGACAGCATAGTCACAAATGTGTCATTACTGGGAATAAAGTCATGGTGAAGTGATAGATACGCGTAGCTCATTTGTTAAATCTTTGATGATTGGATATAAATCAGAAAATTATGTATCTAAAAAAAGTGATATATAGGAAGCAGCTCTTATAAAAGTTAGTTGTGGAACTCTAGCTCTCACTCGAAAAAAAGGATGCAGTAGCGCTGTGGCGAATCATTAAACTCCAAGAAAGATAAGATTGAAGGAGAACTATCATTTCAATCACCATTTCTTTAACGCAAAAGTTGTGGCCATGATGTTTTGAAGGTATCCAACCAATGAGCATATTTAAAGAATAACTTGATAAAGGTGTTGGCTTGTATGAGGGAAGATGAAGCAGAGTTTTTTTTAAATATTCGAGGATCGAATCAGAAAAAAATGCCATCGATATAATCAGTCAACTATCACCTAAAGCAAACTCATTGTCTATAAAAAACACTTCAAATTTGTTGTTCAAATCAGAGGTAATACAAAGTTCGATATGTATTGATGACGCCTGACATGATCACATTGGTACAGCATTATATTGTCACCTCTCAGGTCATAACTCACGGTCATAACTCACGTCAAACGTCTGAAGGTATGTCCATAAATAAATTAGCAAGGGCCTGAAACATCTTTAAAAACCAACACTTTTGTTAGCAACTTTATGACCTGTGTTAGAAAATATCACTGATGAAGCTGAGTACACCTGCAAAGACTTCGATGTTCCATTGACATATATGGTTACTATACAAGCTGGACACAACTCTGACTAAATCAGTATATTGTTTGACTTTTATACAGATGACACCAATAAGGGAGAGGGAGAGTCATAACTGTAAACAGCATTATGAGAGCTTAAGGATGTATACTGCAAGCAAGACTGCCTTTCACGCTGTCTATGCTCGATGACTTACTAACATTACCATGCTGCAAAAGAGATATCACTACAGGCATGTGAAATGTACGACATATATGTGTGGAGAATGGCATAGGTCGTGTCAGATGAACATGCTTTGCCATTCTTGTCTTAACTACACACATAATGTAGCTGATGTTGGGATTGTGTTCCGTGCACATACATTTTTTTTAAATTCACAGTGCAAGATGTGCATCTGTACTTCCCTATACACGCAGGTGTATGAGTATGCTTAATGTACAGCACCACTGTCTATAGTTGCAGATGGATTGGACTCAAGGAGCTTTGGACTGTGTACAATGTGAATCTGCTAAGAGAATTGTTACCAGTCTATTGTATGCAGTAGGTTTACAACATTGGGGATGAACTCCATGACACATTTAAGCTTACATAAATACGTAAGCTTACAAAATGTCTCACAGCACGCCATGCTCACCAGGGCTGATTCTAAACTAAACTTAGAGCTCAGATTGATATTCTGATTAGTCAGTGCACATGCACCTACAGTTAAAGGCTGTTGGGGAGGGGGGTGCAGATTAAAAAAATTCAGATGCTGTGAGAACTGAATTGTGACTACTCTTGACACACCAAGCTGCAGACAGTGGCGATTGGAGGGAAACTATGATATGGGCAGTGTCTGTGAGTGAGCGAACGGCACTGCGCGTGAGAGTGAAGAATGATATGTTCAGGCTGACAATATAGTTAATTTCTCTTGTATGGCCTACCCAGCTGATACGAATAGCAATAGAAATGGCAGATATATTTTTGGTCAAATGTCTAAAACCATCAACATTTTCTGGCAATAGTTGAATTGTGTTGCAATTCTTTTCATAATAAATTATTGCCCTCAATATGGACCTTGACTTCGAACTTGTACATTTATTTAGAGATACAACAATTATTATTTTTCTTATATAATCAGGGAAAATCAGGAGTTCCTGTAATTGATACCTTAAATGTTGATGGCCTATCACTTTCCTTTAATGGCAGAAAATGTGTTGCCTGAACGAATCTCCATGCCGCATGAAGATTCGTTGCTGTACGTACCGCTAGTGTAAGTGAGGGGCAACCAATAAAACCCTATCACTGAATAATAATGCCTCGCAATCACTGGATATGCCATCTATCCAAAACAATTTGTAATAAAGTCTGATTATCTGATTAAAAAAAATCTCAAAAAAATCCTTATGCCACAATCATCATCATGTACCTCATAATAACTTTAGATGCGAAGAAAATCGTATTTTCGCAAAAATTTGTCAAAATGATTTTCATACACAAAATATATGAAAAATTCAAACTAAATCTAAAAATATTCTATAAACTGTGAAACATGGATATTCTGCATAACTTAAGTGTCACAGGACATAAATTACATGATAAGATTATAATATATAACTAAATAAGTAAAATCAGCATTCACGATGAAAAAAACGTGTTTTTTGCAAAAAAATCCAAATAATACACAAAAAATAATAAATAAAATCTAAAAATATTTTAGAAAATGACAAACGTGGACATTTTGCATAATTCAAATGTCTCAGAACATAACCTGCATGGTAAACTAAGAATATATAGATAAAAATGTAAAATCGGCATTCGCGATGAGAAATACGGACTTTTCGTCCTGGATAGAGAATTTGGCATACATCCCATGTTGTTCCTTGGGGTCGAATTAGTCTAAAACAGTTCAGTTAGCCTCTCCTAAATAAAGTGCATACGAAACTTCCTCAGGACCTCCACTATTATTTAGTCCCACTTCAAAATTCAAGATTACTTAGATCCTCCAACAGTTGCAGCTCCCTCCACCTGGAATTCACTGCCGGTTTATCTGAGAACTGCGAGTACAGTCACCTCATTTAAAAAAAATGCTGAAGACTTTCTTTTCGATCCGGCCTCCTCCCACCCCACCCCCTAAGGGACGCACCACTTGATATCTGGGGGGGGGGGGGGGGCAGAAAAAAATAGTTTGTGGCCACAAAAGTCATAAAAAAAAGTTTGTTGTCGAAATTGATGAAAAATATGTTGAACAGAAAAAAACACCAGTTGGTAACGTACATAGCGGGGTAATAGAGAAAGCGTACGACAAAAAATGTCTTCGACGAAACATAAAAAAAATTGTCGGACGTTGATCGCCAAAAAAAATGATTGTTTTCTCTCGGAGGTAAAAAAAAAGTTTGCAAGCAACAAAAACTGTAGCCCCCCCCCCCCCCCCTAGATATCTAATGGTGCGTCACTAATTCCTCGGAGATTCGACGCCCAGTTGACGACTTGAGCTTTGACTCTCGACATTAAGCTGATTTCGATTTTGATTCTGCGCCTCTGAGCTCGTATCTCCGAGGATTTAGGCGCTATAGAAGTTACCGAATTAAATTGAATTGCATTATACAACACTTTTTGCCATAAATAACCACCCTCTTCGACCAGTCTTTAATCGTGAGAGTAGGATATTTTTCATTCATTAGAAGCTGATATTTGCGTCACTAATCCCAGTTTGAAATGAATAATACATGTCAAAAAGTGATGCCCTTATCCTTTTGCCGCCAAATTATTTAATCTGAGTTTTCACCCACTTGAAGTTGTGTCTCGCTGACGCGATCCACAACTTCAAGTGAGTGAAAATTGTTCAGATTTGACAAAATGGAGGTCAACTGTTTTCAAATCTTGCTGGTTGATGTCACATTTTATAATGTGGTACTCAATGTGCTACTAGTAAAAGGAAAACCCGAATATATGCGGCACCGGCGGTTAAAGGGTTAAGGAGTTAAGCAACCTTAGTCTATATTTAGATAGAAATGTATGGGCTTTTTCGTCTTGATCGTACAACAGCAACTGTAAATCCTCAGGCTCTCTGATTTGTAGGCCTACTTGTCGGAATATAGACCTGCCGGAATATAGACCTGTCGACATATTTGTCGGACTATCGACCTGTCGGAATAACGACCTGTCGGACTTTCGATCTGTCGGAAAAACGACCTGTCGGACCAACGACCTGGACCTCTGTTCAAATCAAATCATATTTATTTTAAATCGTTTTTTGATATAAATACAAACATTAGCCAAAGGCAATTCTCCCGATTTGTAATTTAAAACTGAACAATATTATAACAATATCACATATTATTATTCACTGAATGTTCATATAACGTTGGGTCAGTGTGGGTGCCATCACGCCACCATTAATAGGTGATTAATAGGTGAACTACTCATTTTTGGTATTAGTAGCCTACTCTGTTATTCACCAGGTGGCTCATATATAATTTGAATGTAAAATACTTGTTAAAAGCACGTTTAAAGAAGTATGCAAACACCAATAAAAGAAGATAATACCTCTTATTAATGACAATAACAATATTGAAACAATTTGTGAAAAGTTACACTAATTGGTAGATGTTGCCGTTCGGCGTTCTTGCGGTATTATATCATGTTCATTGATTAAGCTTATTTTTAATGATTCGTATAAGAGGTATTTGAATTATTTTAAGAAATTGTAATACACATTTAAATACTGTGTTCATAGTCTGGTGCGATATGTCAGAAATATGCCTAAAATTAAAAGTTCTTGCCAAAATTGATTTTATTATTTTTTTTGACTTTATTAGGGGTCAAATAAGCCAGACATATTGGAGTTCAATTTTTCCCGCCCCTCAACCTCGTTTTGTGACACATTCAAAATGGCCGCCATCGAAATCACATATTTTGCTATAACTTGGGTCCTAGCATAGCTAGAGTCACGATTTTGTGTGTCTATACCCATGTTTTTGGGTACGAGAAATCCAATAGTGCCCATAAAAAATGTGAATGTCTCTTAGATATTTTGAAATTAACGATAAAACACATTTTTGATACGTTTCCGGTCATTTGTTTCGCGAATTCAAAAAAAACTAAAATTCAAACATTGAGCGTTGTTTAGTGTGTATTATGATAAACAGTACATTGTTGATGGTTTCTGAATGATGGGTGTTCCGTTAATGGACCCCAAATAGTTGACCAAAGTGACGTAAAGCGACTGTAAAAACTGAACAGTTTCAATTACGATGTTTGATGCGTTTATTTCATTTAAACATTTCACAACAGTCACAGAGGATAATTGATATTGACGGTAATGAGTCTTTTACGAAACACATTTGATAACTTTATGAAGTGGGTGGGATTGGTCAATGTTATTTAAAATAAAATAAAATTAGCACACATTGTGCGCAAATTGTGCGTTTCAGCAATGTTTCCTATTTGCTAAACAAATGACCAGAATTAATCTTGGTGGGTAATTATGGAGCATCCCATCCATCAAATTATTAGATTTGTAGATCTTGTTTTTCTTAAATCCATAAATGATGCACAATTACAAATAAAAGGGGAACTTTTAATTCATCACATCCTATGAGAGATATCAGCGTATAGATTCCAGCCATAATTGGACGGGGCAGGGCCATTACCATAGAGGATCAGAGCAAACATTCAATGGCTTGGTTCATTTTCTTATGCGAAAGAAACAAGCAACTCACAACCACAAAGATGGTTTGCTAGGTATCACTAAATCAGTTCCAAGGGTAACGTGATATTTTTCCAACTGGACAACATAATCAAAGATAGCCTGTTTACATGAGACTCCTTGCAGCCTACCACAGATCATTAAATTAAGAAATATTACAACTGATGTTTTATAATAAGATAACAGAAAACATAATACATTTTGAAACAACCCAGTCATGTTAACAGATACACTTGAATGTGTTTGCACATTGTATGCTCAGTAGTAGATAAATTTGTTATCCGGTAAAAAAGTGATAATGCCCGCGAGACACAACATCAAGTGGTTGAAAATCTAGATGACCTGCGAGAAGTCATTCTAGAAAGGCAGAAGTCAAGATTGCTGAAAAAAACTGATGAACACTTTTACTAAGTACTATGTATGTACATTGTCATCCAAACCAAGTTGTTTAGAACTGGTTCCCGTTGAGTAGAGTTTTCTGCAGATTGATGCAAGTGACACAATTATCAAACCATGAGAGTAGCTCATGAAGTCAGAAGTTTGTAAGATGTCCCAATAAAAGGCCTAGATCTAGGACCGCTTTATTGGCAGTCCACGGATCACATGTGAGTTATTACACAAGGGATGCTTCATGACAAAAGAGTAATACAAAAAACCACCTCGGGCCTATCATTTGGTGGAGTCAGCACTAGGTACTATGGTTATTGATGTCTCTCTCTGGGTTACTTATACTCATGGGAGCATACCCTAGAACGCCTTATCGTGACCAGAGGTCTTGTGTCTAAAACTCTAAAAGTGTGAGCTTGTACTAATTTCTCCAGGACAGGTGAATTCACTTTCTTTCTCCACAGGATACACTAACAGGAGCGTCATTCCTCAACAGGTGTGATTTGAACCAAATAATATATTCTGGTCAAATACTGTCAAATTCTGAATCTAATACTGATGCATTAACTGAGTAATTGGTGATTTGAGGCATAATTAGATAAAATATGTATTGCAACAGAGTAGTCCAAAAGTAATATTTTTTGTAATGCCACAATGCTATACAAAACGGCATATGCTTGGGTATGTCCATTCACCGTCGGTGGAAGCTTTTACTTTGTTGCAAATCAGGCATAATATTGTTCAGTAACTTTGTCGAAAATTGTGGCATATATCTTCTTAAAATAGGTTTTTTGAAAGCTTTGTACATGGGCTTATCGCAGATGATCAAATATCTTTTCCACGCTTTGCTAGATAACATTTCTATATATTGAGCACACATATGAAAAGGCATTCAAGTGTACCTCTTGAAAGTTGGTTGGTTTCTGTGATGATGAAGCATCTCGTGTAATATCTCTTAACTTGTCTGTGAAAGTAACATTAGCTTCACACGTAAACAGATTATATCCACATATATTGTTATTTTAAATATCTTGTAAATTAACGTCAACACACTATTTTCAACTTGAACTCGACGAGGTACTGGGATGATTGCTAGTAGTAGTAGTACTTTTTGCCCCCATCTGGGGAGGGTCATTAGGGATCTGTTCCGTCTGTTGGATGCTGTGTACGGCATTGTATGGAAGCACTAGTCTACAGCAATCATCCAAGGGCAGCTGCAGCCTCCTCGTATCTGGCTATAATCTTCGGGCGGATTGCCAGTGGCGTACCCTGGTTCCTCCGCTCAACAGCGGAGCCAATGCAGCACCCGCATCAGTGCTGGCGCTGATGTAGGCCGTGGTAGCCTTAAATAACCGGCAATAGCGTGTTTGACATTAGGTCTCTCACGTGGGATGAATGGAGTTACCCAGAAGGAGTGATCCTTCCTATTGTTACTCTGGGGACTATCCGACCAGAGGATAGCGGAGCTGCGCGAAATGCCACAGAGTTTCATCATTAAATTGTACAGCGAAACTCAAGTCTCCGGCCGTCTGGGCATGTCTGGGGGTATAT